>JAADKA010000039.1:0-528169 GCA_009982855.1 Lizonia empirigonia | reverse complement strand
ACCCTAACCCTAACCCTAACCCTAACCCTCGGACGGGCTCCCACCCACATCCCCTACTTATAACTAACAAACTAACAAACTGAACTTCTTTAACACTCTACTCGCCTACTGTCTACTTTCCATCTTCTCTTCTGCTTTCTTACTTGTTTACACTTCCTCACTTGTTTACACCTCCTTACTTAACTCTGCTTTTATTTCTTTTCTTTTTTTTTCTCTGCTTTAACTTCTTTATATCGTTTCTATCTATCCTATCTACTCTATCTATTCTATCTATTCTTAACTACTCTATTACTTCTTTTCTCTCTTTCTTTTTTAAATGTAAAACTCTAACTGTGTCTTTTCTTTAAAACCCTAACCCTGTCTCTACTTAAAACCCTAACCCTGTCTCCACTTAAAACCCTAACACTGTTGTTTTTTTTAAACCCTAATCCTGTCTCTACTTAAAAAAACCCTAACTGTTGAGAATAACTGGGTTCAGTCCAGGGTGGAAGGTGTTCGGGAGTCACATGATATGCTGTTGTGGCAGGCACTGCCTGGTGGGCAATGGCACTCACAATGACAGTGTGAGTCTTACACACAACACGATAGTCAATACAATACGTTGCAGCCACCCCGCCTTGTTCCTCTCCTACTCGGTTATCCATGGTAGTCATACTACCAGAGGGACCTTGTTCCAATAGGTTATGAGCCCCGGTTGCCAAAACTGATGTCATTGTTTTGATCCCACCAGAGTCGCGCAGGACTCAGATTCGAGAAGGAATCAAACCTCAAGAGTCACGAAGGACTCAGCTACGATTCGCGGAAGGAATCGAAACATCTACCAGAGTCGCGCAGGACTCAAATTTGAGCAGGAATCAAACACCACCAAGGTCGTGGAGACCCTAGCCCCAACTCACGGAGGAACGATCACATACCCAAGTCGCGCAGGACTCAGATTCAGCAATCGAACACAAGAAGCCGTGTGCAACGCAGTTGACACGCAAACACATCTACTCTTCTTCTCCACGCCTGAGAACCGACAACAACTGCACTACCCGCAGCATATCGCCTACATATATAACGCACGCATACACCGCATGCACCGCATGTACTGACTGCACCGTCTGCAACGCCTGCACTACCCGCAACTGATACGTGCAAGCTTCTACACACATGATGGCCGAAGAGAAGGAAGAATGGAAGATTCCGAAACTCACAGCTGAGAATCACGATGCTTGGTTCCGCCGGAACAAAGTCAAGCTCAAGGGAAAGAGGGTCTTCTATGTCTGCGAAAGAACCTTGGCAGATCAATGTCGGATCGCTACCGCCGGAGAACTGTCGGATGCTATGAGGGAAATGGACATCACAGATGAGACTGTCAAGGCCCACATCAACATCGACAAAAGAGACAAGTACCTGGAAGATGAAGCCACCGCAATCGATCTCTTGTTCAGGTCTCTCAGCGAAGAGGACCAAGCCCTTATTGACGAGTACGATACTGCCTTCCACTTCTGGCTTACTTGCGCATGAAGTACAGTCAAACCGACGCTACAGCCGCCAACATGTATATGACCAAAATTCAGACATTCACATTTAGTCCTGAGAGCACAATTGTCGGATCGTGGGAAAAGCTAAAGGACTACCGACGCAAGCTCGTGGCAGCAGATGCCGACACCAACGGAGCCTACAAAGACTCCGCACTGCTACTTGTCCTCATCAGATCACTCCCAAAGAAATTTGGGACTACGATCGACACTTTGAACGCCCAGCTGAACCTCACTGTCGAACAAAAGCTAAAGTTGTTGGAAGAGAAGGAAGTCCGAGACCAGCAAGATACTGATGAACAAGCTCATCTAGCTTTCCGAAAGGTCGCCAAGTACGCCCCACCGCACAAGCGTGTGAACAAGGACTTGTTATCTTCGTCCGACTCCGAGTCCAGCACCAAGCCCAGCATCCAGTGCTACCTCTGTGGCGATGCACACTATATCCGGGACTGTGTGAAGCTTGGGAAGGCTCGAAGGCTTCTTGGGGAGTATGAAGCCGAGAGGAGGAAGAGGAAGAAGAAATCATCCTCTGCAACATCCCCCAAGCCTCCCGCTAAGACACCTGAGCAAAAGAGGTCTTACAAGAAAACTGGCAAAGCATATGGAGCCGAAGAAGCCAGGTCAGAGTCAGAGCTGGAGACATCAACCGATACTTCAGACTTGGAAGACGAGGAAATTGAGACATGTCGTCTCTCTAAAGACATACTCAGTAAGGCATCTCCATCTACCTGGGCCGGCGACACTGGCGCCTCCTCACACATGTCTGACCAACCCTCGCTGTTTAGACGAATGATCAAGATCAAGCGAAGACTTGTTCGGGTTGGAGGGGAGAACTACACGCAGACTGGAAAGGAGAAGCCCAAATGGTATGCAAGGATGGATCTTCGACATGGCTTTCAGATGTACTGCTGGTACCTAACCTTGGAGTCAATTTGTTATCAGGGAGACGAATTTGCGCAGCAGGCATGAAGGGATGTTTTAATTCCCACACACTGTCCTTCAAACTAGGGAAGAAGACGATCATTAAAGCAACTATGGACGATGGTCTCTACGTAGTGTCACACATTGCAGATGGATACCAAGAGACGGCATTTCTGGGAAAAGAACTCTATGCACCAGCCCTAGATACAGAAGTCCTTCACACACCAACTGAGTCCGAACTCAAGGCTAGTGAAAGGGAGAGATACTTGCTGTACCACAGACGCTTTGCACACCTAGGACCTGCAAAGATTGCCAAACTCCACGAAGTCACAACGCTCCAGAACAAGATTCGAGTCCCAGTGAAGAAGGAAATCTGCGAAGTCTGCGCCCTGACAAAGATGAGGAACAGCATCCCTAAGCAATTGAGAGACCACAAAGCTGAGAAGCTAGCTCTGGTACAGTTTGACATTGCAGGACCCTTTCCAACATCTCTGCGAGGCAACCGATGGTTTCTCCTTATTATTGACAGCTACACGCGGAAGAACTGGGTTATCCCGTTGAAGCAGAAGGGAGACGCACAAAAGGAACTCAGAGCCTGGAAGATTTTTGTTGAACATCAGACCGACGAGAAAGTCAAAGCTGCTGGGACTGACAACGCGCCAGAACTCTTGCAACAAGTTGAGGAATGGAGAGTCACACATGGAGTTGAACTGCAGCCTACCACAATTGCGTCATCACATCAGAATGGACCAGCCGAGCGAAATATCCAAACTGCAGAAGCTAGTATGAGAGCAATGCTCAAGGACGCTGGTTTGCCAATTGAGTTCTGGGACGAAGCTGTGGAAGCCGACACGTACATGCGAAACCGCACTGATACAGGACCTACAATGAATGGAAAGCGAGTCAGCCCCGAAGAGGCTTTTACAGGAAAAACGCCATCTATTGATCACATCCGTGTATGGGGGAGCAAGTGCTACTCCTACATCCACCCTAAAACAATTCCAGCAGATCAACGACACGACAAGCTTGTGGACCGCGGCAGAGTTGGGGTATTCATGGGATATTCTGAGACAACAAACAAGCAGTTCAAGTTCTACTCGCCAGAACTAGGATATACCTCAAGATCAAGCCGTATATCAGTAGACGAACACACACCTGGAGGGAGAGTCGAACTACGGTTGCGGAACATTCTGGCTGGATCACAGGGAACGCCAAATACTATGCCAGACCGAAAACCAAGAGGAAGACCAAGGAAAAATCCTACTCCTGCTCAAACGACTGCTGCTCAACTAGATCCTACTCAACGAGTTCCTGCAGAACCGACTCCTGCAGAACCAACATCTGTAGATCCTACAGAACCAACTTCTGCAGATCCTACAGAACAAGCCACTGTGGAACAGATGGAACCACCGACTGCAAACGAGATGGAACCACCTCCTGCGGAACAATTGGGACCAACTCCTAAGCCAATCAAGCGTGGAAGAGGAAGACCAAGGAAGCTGACTACCGCTCCTCCTACTACCGTCTCACAAGATGAGCGAGTACCGGATCTGACGACTAAAGAACCTGAGGAACCAGCCCAATCCTTGCCGGAAGCTCCACGATACTTCACGAGACAGTCTAAACGCAAGAGATCTGGAGAAGATACTGCTGAGGATGAAAGACTCTGTAAGATTATCAAAGCTATGCTGGCGCAAGTCAATCTCACGGACGAACAAGCCCAGACAACTGAGAAGGCCTTCCCAGCAACGGAGATCGCAGGAATTCAGATTCCCCAGACATATCAACAAGCTATCCACGACCCAAAGTACGGAAATAAGTGGAAAGCAGCGGTGCTGGAGGAGATAATCTCGCTAATGGAAAACGGAACCTGGGAAGAAGTCTTACGGCCAAAAGATGCCAACATGGTTGATTCAAAGTGGGTTTTTACAATCAAAACCAAGCCAGACGGAACAATTGAACGATTTAAAGCACGCCTTGTGGCACGTGGCTTCACCCAAGTACATGGAATCGACTACAACGAGACCTTTGCGCCGACTGTCCGCATGGATACCTTGCGTCTATTCCTGGCTACTGTCGCAGCAGAAGACCTGGAATGTTTCCATTATGATATCAAGAATGCGTTCACTGAATCTCACCTCAAGGAACAGATTCTCCTTAAGCAACCTGAAGGAGTTCATGTCAAGAAAGGACATGTCCTGAAAGTGCTTCGAAGCCTGTACGGACTGAAGCAGGCTGCTCGCGACTGGAACCTGTTGATAAAGAAAGAGCTTCTTGCATGGGGGTTTGTGCAAAGCCTTGCAGACCCTTGTATGTTTGTCCATGAGGAAAGAAAGATTCGAATCCTAGTCTACGTTGACGACGTTCTTGCAGCGGCAAAGGAGCAATCCCAAACTGAGTGGTTCTGGAAGAAGCTTTCTGGACGATTCAACGCCAAGAACCTGGGGAGGTACACAAGGTCCTTGGAGTGCGAGTCACACGAGACAGAAAGAACCGCACAATCCTCCTTGACCAAGAGCAATACCTGCGCGCAGTACTTGACAAGTTTGGAATGTCAAGCAAGAAGCATAAGGACAAGAAGATCCCATCTGCCGATTACACCTCATTCAGACCGGCTACTGACAACGACACTCGAATTGACACAACTGAGTACCAGCAAGGAATTGGAAGTCTGATGTTCGCTATGGTTCTCACACGTCCAGATATTGCATTCACCCTTGGGAAGCTAAGCCAATACATGAGCGATCCAGCAGAACATCATGGCCATGCACTGAAAAACCTGCTACGGTATCTCCGATCGACAGTCTCAATGAAACTACGCTACGGACCAGGGGGAGCACACTCACAATTTGTCATCTACTCTGATGCTGACTGGGCAAGCGACATCGTGGACCGAAAGAGCGTTTCAGGAAGCACGGCAATGTTCTATGGAGGGCCAATATCATGGTCTAGCAAGAAGCAACGGTCAGTTGCTACATCAAGCTGCGAGTCTGAGTACATGGCACTATCAACATGCTGCAAGCAAGGCCAGTGGATTGCTCAAGTGTTCAGAGACCTTGGTTTCCCAAAGTACATTGGAAAAGACACCAACAAGGTTCAGATGCTGGGAGACAACCAGGGCGCCATCGCACTTACAAAGAACCCTCACCTCCACGAAAGATCAAAGCACATCGACGTCTGTTATCACTTTGTCAGGGACCTGGCAGAACAAGGCAAACTTGATGTGGCCTATGTGCCGACTGCAGACATGGTTGCAGATGGAATGACAAAGCCTTTGCAGCGAGTTGCATTTGAGAGATTCAAGAACCAACTGGGAGTTATCTATGGACCGGACCTGTCCTGAGGGGGAGTGTTGAGAATAACTGGGTTCAGTCCAGGGTGGAAGGTGTTCGGGAGTCACATGATATGCTGTTGTGGCAGGCACTGCCTGGTGGGCAATGGCACTCACAATGACAGTGTGAGTCTTACACACAACACGATAGTCAATACAATACGTTGCAGCCACCCCGCCTTGTTCCTCTCCTACTCGGTTATCCATGGTAGTCATACTACCAGAGGGACCTTGTTCCAATACTAACCCTACTTTAATTTTAAAACTCTAATTCTTTTTTTCTTTCTTCTTTCTAACAATCCTCTTTACTTTCTTCTCTTGAAAACACTTTATCTATTTTACTTTTCATCTTTCTCTTTCTTCTTATACCTATTCTTGCTTTCTACTCTACTATTTCTTCTGTCTCTACTCTTTCTTTTCCTTTCTTTTAATATAACCTTTCTTCTTCTTCTCTTGCTTGTTCTCTTATTCTCTTTGTATTCTTTGAAAACTATCTTTTCCTTGCTTCTTTATCTAAATACTTACCTTTTTCTTTTAATTAACTTCTTTACTTGCCTTTTTTATCTCTTTATTCTTCTTCTCTTATACCTATAATATTTGCGTTAACACCTCTATGTGAACGGTCTCTAGGAACTGGATTCCAGCTACCTAGTCAAGATGCTATTTACAATCAAGGTAAGGAGAAAAGGAGGAAGCTAGGTAGCTTTCTGGCGTTGCGAAAGCTGGCGCACGGTCCACGTGCTCGCGGGAAAGGCGGCTAGGCCACAGGGCCTAGTCATATGACCTCGGGCTCAGCCCGTTACATTACCCCCCTCCTTTCCTCTTCGCGCGTGTCTTAACCCACTTCTTCCAGGCGTGGGTCTTGCGAACGTTGTCTACAGGCTCCCAGGTCGGTTCAGTGTAGTCCTGCCATTTTACATGTGCTTGTTTAAGTGCATTCCTCCCATGTTTTGTTGTTCTTTCGTCCAGTATTCGTTCAACTATCCATTCTTCTTCTCCATCTACAAGAATGGGGCCTGGCTGGGTGTTTCCAACCTTTTGAGATGGAAGAGGGTCGTTTGGCGCGTATCGTAGCAGGTCGACATGAAAGACAGGGTGGATCTTTCCGGGAACGTCGAGTTCATAGGAGTGCGAGTTGACTTGTCGTGTTACCTGGTACTTCCCGTGAAGCCAGTCTAGTTTCTTAGATGGCCTTGTCGTCTTTACGTTTCGTAGGTTGAGGAACACCCAATCTCCCTCTTTGTACTGGGGTGCTGCTGTTCTTGTCTTGTTAGCCTGGCGTTGCTGTTTCTCCTGCGCCATGGCTATTGCAGCTTGAGCCCATTCTGTTGCGTTCTGAAGTCTCCCAAGGAAACTCTCTGCCAAAGCCTCACCGTCCTTCGTTGCTCCATTCTGAACCATACGTTCTTCCACCAGCTGGATCGGCTCGTTGTGGTATCCGTGCATGAAGAAGAAGGGGCTCAGCCCGGTAGAGGAGGCTTCACGGTTGTTGATTGCTCCTATGATAATTGGAAGTAGTAACGACCAATTCTCCTGCGTGTAGGTGGCCCAAATGCGAATCATCTTCTCAATCTCTTGGTTCATTCGTTCGGTAGCACCATCGGTTTGCGGGTGATATCCAGTCGACAAGCGTTGTTGAATGTTTAGGAGCTTACAGAAATGCTTCCAAAGGTCGCTTGTGAATTGGGGGCCTCTGTCACTTGTAATTGCCGTCGGGATGCCGTGGGTAGGGTAATGGCGCTCAAAAAGTCGTTGTGCAACGGCCTCTGCTGAAAGGTCATGCATACTTTCCAGTTCGATTCCTTTCGTCAATCGATCAGTAATTACCATGCAGTTTGTAGCGTTGTCTCGTCCTGATGGTGGTAGATCGGTGATGAAGTCAATCGAAATCTCTCCCCAGATGCGTTCAGGGATTGGCAGCGGTTTAAGCAAGCCTTTTTTCGTTTCTCTCCATATCGTATTTCTTCCGCAGATTTCGCAATTCCGGACAAATTGACGCACGTCGCTTGCAGCGCCTGACCAGAAGAATTGTCTCGAAAGAATCGCGTAGGTGAGATCTCGTCCAGGGTGACCGGTGATGTGCGAATCGTGAATGTCTTGGATAATCTGTGTACGTAACGGTTCGCCACTTGGAATCCATACTCGACCTCTAAACCGCAACAAGCCTCTCTGGTCCAAAGTGCACTCGGCCATGCTCACTGACTTCTCCTTCTGTAGTTCAGTTGGGAGGTTGCGCTCTCTGTTTGCCACTAGAGTCGTAAGTTCCTGGTAGAGTTTGTCTTTCTGACGGTTCTCATGCCAGAGCCTTTGCATGCTTTCGTCCTCGAATAGTCGTACTTCTCTCGTGAAATCGATATCAGCCAACGTGTCGAGAGAACGGATCTGTGTACTCCGTAGGTGCTTGTTTTGAAAGAGTCGAATGAATCGGGATCGAAGTCGTTCATCGTCGTAGTCTGCAGGCAGGTCCTGTTCTCGTCGTGAAAGCGCGTCTGGCTTTCCCATAGTCTTTCCTGGTTTCCATTCGAGAGTAAAGTTGAACCGTGAGAGGAATTCCGACCAACGCACTTGTCTTTCCGATAGCTGTCTCTCTCGATAGAAGTACTTCAGGTTCTTATGATCAGTCAAGACAGTGAACTTGGCAGCCATGTGTAACTCTGGAGTCCAAGCCTCTAAGCAGCGAACGATAGCGAGGAGCTCCTTGTCGTGGATGGGGTAATTAGCTTCGGTTGCAGAGTGCTTCTTTGAGTAGTAGGCAACAGGTCGCCAATCGTTGTTTGCATCTTTCTGTAAGAGCAGGCCACCGGTTGCATGTCCTGATGAGTCGGCTTCTACCAGTGTTTCCTTGTCTGGGTCGAAGTGGGCCAGTATTGGTGCTGTGATGAGGAGTTCCTTGATCTTCTCAAATGCTTGATTACAAGCTTCGTCCCAGCGGAATACAACCTCTTTCTTTGTCAGATTGAGGAGCGGCTCGGCAACATCAGAGAACTCCGGGATGAAAACTCGGTAGAAATTGGCAAATCCGATGAATCCTCGAACAGCTTTTACTGACGACGGCGTAGCCCATTCGCGAATAGCAATGATCTTGTCAGGATCGACTCGTATCCCGTTCTGTGCTTCGATGATGTATCCAAGGTACTTCACTCTCTTTGTCTCGAACTCGCATTTGTCGATATCCACCTGAAGTCCCGCATCGGTGAGGCGCTGAAGTACCTTGCCAACCTTCTGCCTGTGATCCTGGAGCGATCCTGACGAATAGATCAAAACATCGTCAACATAAGCTGAAACGAAGTCGTCAAGGTAGTCTTGTAGTACACTGTTGATGTAACGTTGGAAGGCGGCAGGTGCTCCCGTCAGTCCAAAGGGAACTACGCGCCATTCAAACAACCCATATCTTGTCCGGAAGGCTGTCTTCCATTCTTCTCCTTTTGCCAGTCGAATCTTATGGAAGGCCGCGATAACATCGAGCTTCGTGAACCATTGCGCCTTAGCAACGTTTCTTAGTGTCTCGGTGAACAATGGTAGTGGGTAACGATCCTTCCTGGTTATATTATTCAAGGCCCGGTAATCTACGCAGAATCGAATCCCTCCTCCAGGCTTTTTGACCATTAACACCGGTGCAGCGGCAGGAGAGTTGCTGGCTCGGATGAAACCCTTATCCAGAAGCTCAGTAAGGGTTTTTCTGAGGACAAGTAGCTCTTCACGGCTCATACCGTAAAGAGGTCCCCAAGGAATGGTCTTCTCGTTTCCGTTCTGGTCTTTCTCAAGCTCGATCTGTAGATCTACTCCTTTACGATGAAGCGGCAGTTTACTGGCGAGATATTGGTCGAAAGCCGTCAGCCACTTGTGGTACTGGGGTGGGAGCTTAGTTCTTGGGTCTGATCGTTGTCGTGGCTTCAAAGCTTTCTCAATGTCTGCTATCGAAACGGCGTACACTCCCGTGTCGAGATCGATGCCGTTTTGTCGGTTCGTTTTTCGACTTCTTCTCACTTCAGCCATAAACGCAGCGGCCATAACCTGGGTAGCTTTGAGTTGCGGTGGATGGTAAGATGTCTTCTTGCGATTCCAGACGCGAACGTTTGATACGCCAATGTCTAGACAGCCTCTCCTCGCAGAGATAGTGACGTTAGCGTCTTCCAGCCACGGTTTCCCAAGGATTACGTCGTATGTAAGGCCAGGAACGACGTAGAAGAAAATGCGTGCTTGTTGATGTCCGTCAATATCAATTGCGGCATAAGTGACAGTGTCCAAGATCGTAGTCGACTCTGTGTTCTTCCCAGCAGCACCTTCCAATCGTCGTGGTGTTATACGTAGGGATGGCAGTCTCAGAGATCGAAAGAGTTGTTCGCTTATAGCGGAGTAGCAAAGGCAGCCTGAGTCAACAAGTCCAGTAGCAAAGTCTGTCCCATTGATTCTGATGTCTACAATGAAGGGATCACCGTCCATCTTAGCTTCTCCCAACTCTTTCCATTCTCTCTGAGCTGCCGCGTCGTCCTATTGATCTGGATCAACTTCTTCGGTGTCTTCAACGGCAGCGTTTGATACCAAAGTGCTTGAAGCAGCTCTGATCGTGGAATGTGATGGTCGGATAGCAGCTGCTAGCGGGCAGGTAGCTATCCGGCATCCGCTACGACCACACCTAAGGCAGCGCTTGTCGCGGCGTCGGGCATCAATCTCCTCCTGGTCCACCCACTTGGCTCGCTTTCCAATCAACAGCTGGTCCTCCGGACGCATGGAATGATAACCGTTTGTGTTTGTTCTGTTACCAATGCGAGTAGCGTTGACTTGGGTCTGGGCTGCAGGTGTTGGTTCCCATTCCATCATATCCTCACGGGAAGCTGACATGGTCGCTCTGTCGCTCGACGTCACCGGTAGCGGAGGGAACAGGTTGTCTTCGGTCGTACGATTACTGTGACGGCTGGCCTTCTTTGTCCACTGACCAAACAGTTCCATATCATTGCTGAGATCTACACACTTCTGAGCGAATCCTGCGTATGTGCTTGTCTCGGTTCCTGAAGTGCCGACAAGCCTGTCCTTCATCTTACTGCTCAGTGCATTGCGCAAGTAAGAGATTTTGGCATTTTCGGGCCAGCTCTCTGCGTCAGCGTTTGCCATTTCTTTCTCAAACCGCGGGTAGAAGGAAATAAACGTCTCTTCGTCCTTCTGGCGTATCGAGTAAAGGTTCTGGATCGCCTTCTCCTTCCGATTTCGTTCGCCGTAGAGGAGCTCCAGACGATCGAGTAGCCCGCAAGGGTTTGGAAATTCTTGTTTGACTTGCATCTCGTAGTATGTAGTCACATTCGTTTTCGCTGCTCCTTCGAGGCGCATGTAGACGTAGCGCAATTGAGCTTTGAGGCTTCCGATTGCTTGCGCATCTTCCTCAATCTTGCCTTCCATCTCCAACTTCCATCCTCGCCATTGTGATTTGTTGCCACCGAACTTAGGAGGGTGGGGCAAGCTATGGCGTGGCTTTGTGGTCATGGGGACGGACGAGTTCATGGGTTCTGGCCTCGGCGTTGGGACGGTAGCGGCGTCTGTCTCGTGCTCGGATACTTGAGATGTCCCTTGCGGTAAGGTTTCCAGCCTCTCCATTCTGCTGTTCATGTCTTCGAGCTTCTGTAGCAAGAGCTGTAGCAACAGGTTGGAGTCGTTGGTCAACATGGCGGTGTCTTCGGTTGGGTCTGTCATGGCGCTGATTAATTTTTTCTTCGGTAGCTGTGGCAGACCACGGTTCTGTAGGTTCTTCTTGACCTTGATTGTATGTGAACGGTCTCTAGGAACTGGATTCCAGCTACCTAGTCAAGATGCTATTTACAATCAAGGTAAGGAGAAAAGGAGGAAGCTAGGTAGCTTTCTGGCGTTGCGAAAGCTGGCGCACGGTCCACGTGCTCGCGGGAAAGGCGGCTAGGCCACAGGGCCTAGTCATATGACCTCGGGCTCAGCCCGTTACACTCTAACCTCTACTCTCTTCTATTATTATTACCCTAACTATCTTTATATATTCTCTTTTCTATTTCCATCTTCTTCTTTCTTTCTATCTTCTTTTTTTCCCCTCTTATCTTCTTTACCTTTTGCCCCTCTACTTGCTTCTGTTAACGCTTTTTAAATAATCTAACATCTCTTTTTACTTTCTTTTTACTTTCTCTTCTCTTAATGAATTCCTATTTTAACTCTTCTATTTTAACCCTTTAACTTTTCTGTCTTCTCTTAATTTTCTTTATAACTACTAACCTGCTTATTTTCTCTTTTTACCTGTGTACTTCTATTTCTTTTCTTATTTCTCTTTATCTGTCTCTTTGAACTTCATCTCTGTTCTTTTTTAAAATCTTTTTTCTTAACACGTACTTGCGAACTCTTCTCTAATACTTTCTTTAAATTCTATACACTCTGTTTCTACTTCTTCTTTCTTCTCTACTACTTTCTTTATCCTCTATCCACTTTGTCTTCTACTTCTTCTTTCTTCTTTTTAACAATTTTGTTAAACTACTAAACTACTAAACTACTTACCTTTTTTTTTATTCTTTCTGCTTTCTTTACTCGCCTTTTCTTTCTTTTCTTTGCACCTGTAATGGTCTTTTTTTAACTTTTTCTTCTCTTACTTACTTGCTTTTGTTGCTCTCTTAACTTGAACTCTCTTCTTTATTCTCTTTACTCTGCTTATCTTTCTTCTGCTTATCTTTCTCTCTTCTTAAACTTTTTAAACTTGACTTTTCTTGATCTTTTGATCTTTTAATCTTTTGATCTTTTAATCTTTTGATCTTTGGATCTTTGGATCTTTTGGTCTTTTGATCTTTTGGTCTTTTGATCTTTTGATCTTTTGATCTTTCCATCTTTTCTTAAATTCAACGGCTTGCGGTTGCGGACTGCCAAATCAATTTTTCGTTACCGATTGCCGTAACGGATAACGGCTAACGGCTAACGGCATCCGGGTTACCGCCTCCGCCTTTGCTTCTGTCCTGTTGTCTACCTTTCTCAAATATGGATAACCCTAATCCTAACTTGCGTCCGGCTCTGAACTCAACTTCACCCTGTAATACCTTGCGCGCCCTTCGCTTACTTTCTACTTTCTACTTCTCTTTTTGCTCTCTCTGACGGCTTGATGACGTGGTCCCTGCTGTCTGCTGCTGACGGTGAACCTCCTCGGCTTGCGGCGCCTTGTACCTGCGTCCTACCCTCTGCTACGGGTTGCCGCTCTTCTCCACCCAACTCTGCACCTGCCTCTTCGCTCTTGTGTGACATCTGACGGGCCTACCGCCCACCCTTCTCTTACGCACTACGGCATCTACGGGTCGGGAATGCCTTTTGCAGCTGCGGCACCACAATCGGATTTGCTAAACTTCCTCTAACTACTGTTCTATCTTGTAACAATACTATGTACACGCCCAAAACACCTTTTTACATGTCGTCCCTATTCTGCTCTATCTCCTTAAACCCCTTGGTGACCTGTTCGAATGCCTCTTCATCTCTTCATTCTACTTCTCCCAACTTTTCCTTGTCTCCATCCTGTGCTTTCTCCTTAATACAAACGGCCGCTTTCGGTCGGCGACTTACTTGGTTTTGCGTGCTTTCCCTGGGTCATGGGCTCTTTCTTCGTTGTGGGCTCTTCTTAAATAATCAACTCTTACTGATTTCGGGTTACTGATATGGATTCCCTTGGTTTGCGCGCGGGACCACTTTCGGGCCACTTGGGCTTGGGCTCTACTTTCGGACCGCCTGGGGTGGGGGACCACTTCTGGACTACTTGGGGTGGCGCATTGCTTGGCGCACGAATTGTGGAACCACTTGCGGAACTACTTGGGGAACCACTTGGGGAACCACTTGGGGAACGATTTGGCTTGTGGGCCTTCTTGTCGGCTTCTGTGTCCTTCTACATGCTGTTCTCTGCTCAACCCAAATACGGCGAACCCTAACCCTATCCTGACTTGCGTCCGGGCCCGACCGCAACTTCCGTCCCGCCCTGAACCCAACTCCACTACCCTCGACCTGCGGCCTGGCCTGAACCCAACTCGGCTGCACTGCTTCTATAAATTGTGAACGAAATACTCTTTCATTGGCTACCACTACGCCTACTACTTCTACTCTGCCATGAACCGCGTAATCCAACAAAACTCCCCTACCAACCTGTTGCTTTCAACACACTCCAACGCCTGTTTGCGCCCTAAATGCTTAATCAATCCTTCTATCGAGCTCGCATCCACACCCTGCTCTATCAACCGCGCAGCCCATTGCTCTACTACTCCCTCCTCGCCCCCGTACACCAACCCTAACAACCCTCCTACTAACACCCCTCGGTATGGACAATCCCTTCCGTCTGCCCTCTGATACCGTCCGCGTCCGTTGTCTTCCCATCGATTGCACACCTCCTGCGGTACCCCACACCAAAAACAACCCGAATACGCTTCGAACCGCATCTTCTCCTCCACCGCCTTGATCATCTCCTTTGCCTGCCGGCTCTCCGGCCTCCAACACCGCCGCACGTCGTGCTCGCTCTGTCCGTCGCCCGCTACCTCGCATATCCCACACCGCTTCGTCCACCACGCCAACTGCCTGCGCAACCACTCCACGTCGGCAAACTCTTGCTGCCGCTGCTGTATCAACGTCTGTCGCGGGCCGCGTCGTGCTTGCTGCTGCTGCTCAAACACCCGCTGTGCCTCCTCGAGCTCTGCCTCAACCGTGTCCGTACCCTCTGCGTTGCTGCTGCCTCCCTCGTCCTCCTCGCTCTCTTCGTCCACCATCTCTTCCGCGTCTTCTTCCTCGCCGTCTGCTCCTCTGCACACCTCGCACTTCTCCTCTCCCTCTTCGCACACCACCCGCTCCTTCTCTCGCCTGTCCAAATATCCGTCCAACACCACCCGCCTGCACCTTGCTGTCTCGTCTATGCCTTCCACGTACGCTCGCACCAACTGCTGTTCCACCTCCGCCTGCTTGTCCTCGGCTGCCCGCTGCTCTCCTTCCTGCACCATCATGACCGCCTCGCTGCGCAACCCGTCTCGTCCTGCACGCCCGCTTTCCTGTGCGTAATCCAACACGGTGAACGGCCAATCGATGTGTATAATGCACCGCATGTCCGCTATGTCGACGCCCATCCCTAACGCCCTTGTTGCTACCATCATACGCTTCTTGCCCGCGGCAAATTCTTCCAACATGCTTGCTTTGCCTACGGCCTTGTGATGGTATGCGTGACAACCTAACTTCTTCGCCAACTCCTTGACCTTCGCCACCGAATTGCCCTACACCACGACCTTGCCCGTCTTGTGCTTGCGCAACTTCTGCTGCACCATGCCCAACACCATCTCTACCACTTCCTTCTTCTTCGCCGCCTTGCCCACCCTGATCACCCGGTACGCCACGTTCGTCCTTGCGGTTTCTGCTCGGAACAAATCGACCTGATCTCGCTCGACGTACATCCGTCCGAACAACTCGTCCTCCTCGCTCGGCGGCAATGTTGCTGTCAACATCACCATCTGCGTCTCGGCGGCTGCCAACTTGCCTAACTTCTGCATCTCTTTGCGGAAATCATACCGGCGGTTCAACACCATGTGGCACTCGTCCATCACGATCCGGTCTAACTGCCGCGTTGCTCGCAACCGGTTCAAAAACGTCGCGAACTCTTCCCCAACCGCTGATTCGGGCGTCACCAACACGACTGCGGCTGCATCTGGCGGGCGTCGGCTGTCCCACTCGGCGCACGATATCCCCAACTTCCTGCATCGCCGCATCATGTCTCCTCGCAACGCCATCAACGGCACCACGACCACCGTCGTACCGCCCTGCTCGGCCCATGCTGGTAACATGAACAACATGCTCTTGCCTGCCCCGGTCGGCATCACGGCCACTACGTGACTCTTGCCGGCAACGATGGCGTCGATGGCCTCTTGCTGCACGCCGCGAAACTCGGCCGCCTTGCCCATCATCCGCTGCAGCTGTGCGGTCGTGTCCATCTTTCTCAACCGGCCCCACCGATCGATCCTTGCCTCGTCTGCCTCGCTCTCGAATGGGGCCCGTTTGCGCTTCTTGCACCCGTCGTCGTCGTCTACGCCTGCTTGGAACCCCAAAAACCGGTGCCAATCCGTGCTCGACATACGGAACGGCTGCCTCTTGTCTGCTACGGCCCCTGCCTGTTCCATGATGCCTCGTGCGTATATCATCCCCGCGATGTGCACTGTGTGCCCTGCCTGCATGTCCGCAATGGCTGACCACGTGTTCTCCTCGTTCCACTCCTCGTTCCCGTCTCCCTCGTCTGCTCGAAACGCGGTGGACCCGCGCAAAAACCGCCGACTGATGCCAATGGCCATCTCGCGATACGCTGGGATCGTCAATTCCAACCCTAATCCGATCCTGCTCTCGCGCTTCAACGCCTCTCGGAACCGGTCGCTCGTCCACTTGCGGCCGCTCGGGTCGGCCGGCCACATGTGCGACGATATCACCTCCTTCTCCCACACCATCGCCTCCAACCGCTGCTGGAACGGTAACACCAACCACATGTAATACACCAACAACTCGCCCACCTCACGCGGCAAATACCGGTGGATGATCTTGACGTCGCCGCTCACGCTGTATCCCTTGTGGTACCGCGTGACGAACACGACCATGCCGTCCTCGATGAATATGTTGCGGTGCCCGCCCTTGACCGTGTTGCTGTGCCGGATGCTCATCATCTCTGGGCCTCTCGCTGGCTGTCCGCCCGCCATGTGCATCAACACAATCAACTTCTCCCGGAACGCCACCACTCGATCCATGTACCGCTCCACCTCTTGCGTGTTGATGCCTGAACGGGTCCCCCGCTTTGTGAATCGGTCCCTGATGGCGGCGTCCTGCCCGACCCGCTGGAACAACCACCTCTCTCCATCGACGGGCATGCGGGTGCGGTGGTCCTTCAAAAAATTCCACCCGGGCCGCTCGTCGGTCGGGTTGTCGCGCAAACCGTCCCACGGCACACTGGGGATGGGCTCGGCGGCCCTGCTGTTGCCAAACAACAACTCGTCCATCAACAACCGCCGACTCTCTGTCGCCAATCCATGCACCATGCCGCGGAACTGTGCCATGCTGAACGGCAAACTCTTGTACAACAACTCGTCCCGGCCAACCCACTCGACGTGGCCGCGTGACGTGGTGTTGTAATGGATCTTCAACCCGTACGTCCGCAAATCCAACATCCACTGCATCGGGCTGTGGCTGCCGCGCACCATGAACCGGTCCATCATCTCCTGCACGAACTGTAAACATCCTTTGCGCCGGCGTCGGGGCGGGTTGCTGCTGTCGTCGCTCTCGTACGCGCTGTCGCTGTCGAACCCGTCGTCGTCCAACGGGCCTGACATCTCCAACGCCTGCTGCACGACCATGAACCGCGCCACCTTGATGACGGCCGACAAAACGGGCGGATACTGCTCGGCGCCCTTCCAACCGTCCTCCTTCACGCCCAACACGGCCAACGCGCACACCAACGGGCTGTCGTACTCCCTGCGGGTGATCTTCTGGCTCATCAACGCGATGCAAAACTCCAAACACGCCCGCTGGATGCTCGACAACCTCTCTGGCTCACTGATGGCGTTGGTGCTGGGCTCGGCTGTGTCTGTCTCCATCTCGTCGATGGCTTCGTCGACGTCTGCCATGGCCTCGTCCTCTCCGTCTTCAACCTCCATCTCTTTCTCCTCCTCTTCATCTTCTTCTTCTTCCTCTCCGCCCTCCTCTCCCTCGACGCTTCTCTCCGCCGCCTCGACCAACGCCTCCCATGCCTCTCGCTGCCGGCGGGTGAAACGATACTCTGGACTCTTCCACGCGTGCTCCCGTTGCGTCCGTGCGAAAAACATCAATATCTGCTGCCACGGCCGCGTGTGGTCGCCAATCGACTTCTCGTCCATGTACGGCTGCAACGGCTGGAACCGTGTCTGGTGCTTCTCTGTGCGGATCGCCTCTAATCGCACGAACACACCGATCCGGTGGATGACGGACGCTTGACTGAACCGCGCCAATCCCTCCATCGCCGCCCAAATCGCTGCCTCTACGGGCTCGGCCTGCTGCTTCTGCCTGGGATCGGGCTCTGCCACGGGTTCGTTGATGCACGCCAACAACTCGGGCCGCTCCATGCCCACCAAATACGGCAACCACTGCGTCCGCTCCAACCACGGGTTCACCTCGTCTCTCTCTCCCTCCTGGATGGTGTTTTGCTTCCGCATCTCGACGTTGGCCCACGCCTTGGCCATCTGCTCGCCCACCTGCGCCCACGCTGCGTCGCCATCAATGGGTACCGCCTCTGGGCCATCGTCGCCCGGCTGGTGGACCTCGAAATACTGCGAACCCTGGCCCTGGACCAACAACCGCTGGCAATGCACTTTCTTGCAATACTGGTTCATGCGGTCTCGTATTTTCTTCTGCTCAACCCGGGTTGGGTGTCCACCCTTCCCTGCTGGCGACCACTCGTGGGCGACTCGCCAATGCTTCTTCATCACGCCTTCGCTCCGGAATAGCTGGCGGCAACGGTCGGGGACCAATCGACATATCAATCCATCCTGGTACACTGGCAACTGCTGGATGGGCTCGATCACCTCGCTGGGCACCTCCAGCTCGCCGGCATACTGGATCAAACCGGCCCAACTGCCAACTTCTTCTGCTATGGCCTTGGCTTGCTTCCGCTTAGCGGGATGGACACGCTGCACATGGCTCTTGATCTGGCTGGGCAAAACGCCGTGTCGGTACTCTTTGCACACTGCCAACGCGTACTCGACCAAATGCTCAAAATGCTCGCCTGCGACGTTGCTCTCTGCCATGATGGTACAACGGTTATAATGGCACTTCAAGCTTACGATATGACGTGAAATGACTCTTTGGAATGGACTGCCAGGTACTACGGACTCTACGTTATTTATTGTGTTGTGGACGCGTCTTCCTACCTGTATACGTGATGCAGCTAATCGCGTATCTGGCGTTGGCGGTCGCTGCTCGCTATCTCGGAACGACTCCGAACCCTGGGGTCTGGGTATTGCGACGTCACAAACCTAACCCCAACCTCTGAACACGAAACCCTAACACCATCAACCCTATCAGCTGCGCGGTTGCAAATTGGTGTCAACATGCAACTCAGCGCGCTGATCAACATATACAAATTTTGGAGCTGTTAGCTTGCAGGAATCTAACGCGACCGACTTGCGAACGCTACTCAACCAAGCCGCTATGCTGAACAATACGCAGTGTCCGGTATATCTCGTCCCTAACTAAAACATACCCCTAACGCAACCAAGAGCTTGGTCGACTTGAGGCCCTGGGATAGAATGCAACCGAGCACCAGAGCAACAGCACAAGCTTGATCGATCGTCTCGGAACATCTGAATCATCTGAGGATGACAAGAGATGGAACTCAGATAACTCCTCAACTTCGACCTCCCGAACGTCGTGAGAGAACGAGAAGCGGGCCGGTTAGTCTCCAATAGAGTTAGTACACGTTGGTCTTGGCAGATCTCAACATGTGACAGTGATAACGTAATCAATTGAGTCATACTTCCAACCGTGCTCTTCATGTTAATAGTGAGCCATGTCCTGGACCCCATCTTTACTATTGACATACACCACACACTCCACTCCATGCCACTGCATACTATTGTACCCTCGAGTAAACGCCTAGACGAGCTCGTTGATGCTATTTATCTCGGAGAATCTAGTCAATTCCACCAAGAAAATGGAGCTACGCTTCGTACATATGAGCAGGCAACTAGACTTATAGAAGTACGGCACGAGATGCTCGGAATGGTATGTTTTAGAATATCACGCACTATCTCTGACTATTCACTAATCTGTTCGAGGGCAAGATTATCCAGTCTACATTGAAACACTTATTGGAGACCCCAAAAACGAAGCCGAACGCGCTTCTTCTTACGTCAGGCTCTTTGGACACTGGAAGTAACTTCGTAATTATTAAGCTTCTTGTGGGCTATGAAGAGATCGAGGGGAAAATGCTAGAGACTTGGAAAACGGGCGCAAACGATCGAGAACAGGCAAAATTGGATACCGGCTTGATGATTATCCACCCTGGAGTCTGCTACGTATTGCCAAACGACATACCGTTCCTTCCGCTGTTCTCTAAACCCAAGTCCAGAAGCCAAGATGACGCCCATTCATCTATCACATCCCCATAACTTCCAACCTCAAACGTTCCCAGATGAGTATCATCCATTCGGAAACTGCTTAGATCATGCCTTGGGAGTCTTCTCTTGTTTTCGAATGCCGAGGCAAGCGTTTGGTCGTCTATGATCGATTAGCAACATAACGTTAGCCTCAGAGTTTCAAATACCATTTATTCCAACCGTGTATGGCATGGTCAAGATATCTTGTTGAGTCATCGCCCCTGCCCTATCAATGTTATGGAAATTTGCGTTATCTTTGTATGGCGCCTGGTAGTCCTCTATTAAAGGCTGGTCAACATCGGTCGTAGTGAGAGTCCCATGTTCGGGCCCGTTCTGCCCGGAGGGCTGCGGAACATGGGAGTTGTGATTGTCAGGAACTGGTGCCGAGTACCTGAATCGCACTTCTGATGCCTCATTGCCGTCATTGAATGTGGTCACTTGCTTATCTGGCAGCATATCAGAATGATCAAGCCCAAAAAACGCAAACAGACGTACGAGATGATGAATCTTGTCTCACTAACCCAACCGGAGTAGATTATAACCTACTATCTACAGGGCCAGTAGCTGAACTATCCACGACCTCTGGAGATGTTAGAGAGAGAAGCGATCGCGAAGGTGAAGGCGAAGGCGAATGTTCAGGTATATCTTGACTAGAGGGTATGGATTGGCGGTCAGGAGTTCGAAAGGACACCAGAGTCGATTGAGGTGCTCTGAAAGAGGCATCTATGGTATCATTGTCTTGAGGTGAATCTTCGCTGGCGGGAGTTATTGTTATAGTGGTAGCTCTAGGTTTGGATGCAACCTCATCGTTTCTCTTGTGTCTCTTCTTGGATGTGACTCCTGTGTCTCGCTTGTGTCGTTTATTGGCCGGTTTAGCAGCCTCAAGCGTGGAAGTGATGATAAAAGAGGCTACCGTCTTCGCCGGAAGCACTTTGTGCACAAAATCGAGAGTTTGGGGTACTTTGGCCCTTAGCGCCGCACACACGTTGTTTCTACGGAAGTTTTAGCATTATAATTTCTAGAAGAGAGCCTGTTCATACGTGTATTTTGCGGCATCCCCGAGAGAGAGTAGATACGCGATAAGGTTTGGAATGGTATACTCAGTCGTCATACAATCTTCGTACTTATACACAGTGTACTCTACGCTCTCTTCAAGAGTAGTAGCAATGCTGTCAAAACATTTTGTGCCCAAGTTGTTCAAGGAACTTGGAGAGATAGGGTCTAAGGAACGAATAAGTATTTGCAATATCATAAAGCGGACAGACTTACTTAGAAAGAACAGCTCAGTCGCTCGAGACTCAGGCCAGCCGACTTTGACAAGCCTCTGAATGACACCATATGCACTTAATGCAGCCTTTCGTAGAGTTTTTAGTCGCCTACTTCCGAAAATAGTTACAACTGCTAGGATTTCGTCGACTTCTGAACCGGGCGTCCCTGTTTGCTCCAAAGCGGCACAATACACTAGCAGAACAAGCGCTTGAAAGTAAGAAAAAGATTTTTGAAGCCTGGAGTTCTGGAGAGAAGAGTTTGTGAGGGTAGCGAATCGCTTGCCGATGTCAATACGACTGTTAGGATACTGCGTTCTATGGGTGGTTTCGGTGGCGTGATCCCGCGTAAAGAGGGAAGAGAGAGCTGATTGATATTTCTGTGGGGTAAAGACGACCTCTAACTGTCGTTTGTACCAATCCTTGGGACTGGGTGTGTTCTTGAGAAACCGAGCAGCCTCTGAACTCTGAGCCGAGGGTCCGATAACGATGGGCTCGATAACAACGGGCTCGACGCGGCTGTTGACGATTCGCCATTGCTTCTTGAAAGTACTGCAATCCTGACAGTGTTGCAGCATTACAGTGTGAAGGTCGTGGTCTACACCATTGGTTTGCGTGAGGTTGTGCATGTTGTGTAGAGTACGCGTTATCCGGCAACGTTGCTAGATTCAAGGAGAGCATGACGGTTTTAGCTGAAAGCGCTAATCCAAAAAGGTGTTCCTCTGGGGAGCACTTTTTTGGAATAGCGCTGACGCCGCATTCAACATTCCTGAGCCACACCGTAAAGGGCAAGAGCCCGCCCTGGGTCTCCACTTGCATCCCACTACGCCACATAGCGACTCTGGTAACCATATTCTGTGGAAGGAGTTAGATCGCTACTAAGTTTGACCGCGCCTCGAGGTCGAGGTGGATCGCAGCACCCTCTATCGAAGCAGACACTGCACGGACTTCCTCATACCCACATCTTCGCATATTTCCTTTGTACCCGTGTGTCGATGAGGGTGCTGCCGTGCGGGCTCCCGTAATCTCCTAGCCATAATCGTCGTCCACTGCCGAGCAGACATGTCAACAATCCGTTCAGTCAGTTTGCAACCCTTGGCTTGAATTGAACTGCAAGAAGCAGGCCGAAAAATCTTAACAAACTGATTGAACTGTCTTCCAGCAAGGCTCGAACTGAACTGATCAGGTAACTTATTTAAACTGATTACTTTTTTACATACAAATTAGACTTCGCTATTGTGCCAATCCCCTAAGTTATACATGCTATCAATTGCCTCGTCGCTAAGTAGAGACTCTGCAGTCTCTCCTTCAACACCAAAGCCAGCCCGCAACCAAGCGCGTACTGACTGTATTGCTACTAGCAATTGTGATGAGATCTTCCTCCTCTTTGGCCGCAAAAGATCGCCAAGCTCACTAA
Source organism: Lizonia empirigonia (assembly GCA_009982855.1). NCBI lineage: Eukaryota > Fungi > Ascomycota > Dothideomycetes > Pseudoperisporiaceae > Lizonia > Lizonia empirigonia. The sequence goes on along the minus strand of JAADKA010000039.1, from coordinate 505,598 downwards.
ACATACGCTCACAGTCGCAGCTGGAGGCGGGTATAGAGAGGACGTCGAGCGCGAGGCGCGTAAGGTTGGGGTAGTCGCGGCGGCGTGAGAGCCAATAAGTGATTGGATTGTCGACAGAGGGGACCCAGGGCTCAAGTTTCCAGCGCGTGTACTCATCCAAATCGTTGGAAACTCTAACGCCTTGATGAGGCTCCATCATAGACGCGATAGCGTCGTTGAGGTCGTTGTTTACACGCGCCCGTGGTGCTGCTGGCGCTGGCGGCGGTGCTGGGTTGTCCTTGTACGTGCCCCAAAGCGTCTGAAACGCCGACTGCGCTGCTACCAACCACTCTGGTTTATCCCTCCACGCGTTGTCGCAGTAGTGTTTGTACGCTGGATGGAGAGAGGTGGCAGCATAGTAGGCGGGGGAGTCATCAAGCTTAATGAAGTACTCGTTCGCCTTCGCCCAAGCAGCGCGGAGGTTGATGGCAATGTGGTCCTCTGGCGCGCCAGGTTCGTCGTAATTGACGCCGCTGTAGGACTCTACGCGCTCCTCGTAGCTAGATAAGATGGTCTCGAAGACAGGGATCACCTCAGCAAGTGAGCCAAATCGCTTGTAGGTACCGCGACCTTCAAGGCGCTTTGTTGCCAACTTCAGCGGTCGTAGCATCGCGAGATACTCGTTGACAGTCTGCCAATCAGCCGCAGTAAGACCACCTGAGCGCATCCAACGCTGCGCGTCAGGCTCTTTGTTGCCGCTCGCAGCAGCGTAGGCGTCCGCGTTGGCGGTGTTGGTAACATGGAGTTGACAGTAAGCGTTGACTGCAGACTGCAGCGTAACTGCGCGCTTAAAGCAGCTAAAGTATGAGTTCCAGCGCGTAACAACAGGCTTAATAACCTCAAGAATCTTGCGATCTTTGGCGGACAAGTCAGCGTTTGCGCGGTGTTGAAAATTGATAAAAAGCTCATGCTGCTGTGGTGTTTTGATGTAGTTAATAACGTCAAGCAGCACGCCAAGGGGACCATCTTTACGCCACTCTCTCATAAACCTCACCTCGTCACTAAGCTCCTCGGGCGCATTGTCATACGCCTGCTGATTGTTACCCCAAAGGAGCGTCTGCCCGATAAGGTTGAGTGTATGGGGACCGCAGCGGAGGCGGCGGTGGACTGGCAAGAAGTCGTAAATCTCTGCAACCACAGCAATAGCGGTGTCGTTGTTAGCCGCGTTGTCAAGTACAAAGTAACCCAACTTGGCGCTATCAACACCAAACTGCCGCAACGTTTGGTCAACAACCTCAGCTATCCTTACGCCTGTATGGGCACCTGTAAGCTGAGGAAGCGCAATAGGCAGATCTGTAAGCTCGCCTGATGAGCTCACAAAGTGCGCAACAATGCCTAAGAAGCCTCGCTTGCCTCCTTGCATTGTCCATCCGTCAAAGCTTATGTGTATCTTACTCAGCGCGTTGGACAGCTCAACAGCAACACGGGGTTGCAGGTAGTTGTAGAGACGCATAACGTACCTCGAGACACTGTTGTGGCTTGTCCATAGCGCAGTTACCGCCTCTGGGTTGGCTGCCTCCAACATAGCTCGAAACTCCGGGCGCTCAAACTCAGATAGTGAGTGGTTGCCTTCGACAAGCCAAGTGACCGCCTTAAAGCGAAACAGCTGTACGTCAAAGCCAGTAAGGGCGTTGTGTACATCCTGAGGCACCTTGCCGCCTGCCTTGTAGTATGAGCGTAGGGTGTGTTCCGTTGTAATTGCTGCTAGAGCCGCGGGTTTTTCAGGGTTGTAGATCTGGTGGGTGGTGTTAAGGTGACGCGCTGCCGTCGACGGCGAGGTAGTAGTGTCGTAGATGCCGCTGCAGGCTTTGTGATACCTAAGATGGCAGATTTTGCACACAAAATAGACCTTGCTGCTGAACTGAGGGGCAGTAGAGTTGATGCGATAACCATAGGCATAGATCCAGCTTTTCTTATGCTTCTGCGGCACAAGCGGTGCCCTGTAACCAGGCAGCCTTAGCCAGATAATATCATCGAAGTTGTCAGCAAATCGCGTGTCAAACCCTGCCGCCAGCGCCTGCCCTACTGTGCTGTTGTCATTAGCTGAAGCAACTGTAGGAGCGCGCGAGGCGGCGGTAGGTGCAACAATAGCCCCCTCTAGCTGCGATTCACGCAGCTCAAGCTCGAACGCGTCATCCTTAGATAGCGGTTGACTCCCTTGCTGGCTAGCAGCAAGCAGCGCGCGTGGGGAGGACAGACGCGTTAGCGCAGGCGTTGATAATGCAGGTGGTGTTTGACGCGCTGGCGTTGCAGCTACCCGCGCGCGCTTTGTTGGGCGAATTTCCGGCGTTGCAAAGTCAAGCTGGGCTTGCCTGACCTTTTCGGTAGGTTTAATCGTACGCTTAGGGTGCGTCATGGCGGCGTTAGGGAGTAAATAGAGGGAAAATTGTGGGTTGCTCGCATCTACAGACGCGCTAGTTAGCGTTCCCACGGTACAAAAAGACGCTTATAAATTAAATTACAACACAAAAAGTTTTTAGCTTTAAAAGATCCTAAAGCAAATGTTAAGCCTAATTAGGCACCCTAAAACTTTAATACTATTAGGCCTTTCAGGCCGTTCAATCAGGCCTTTACCCTTAGCTTGAACGGACTGCAAAATTTGAGTGGTCTGGCTTGAATTGAACGGACTGATCACGTGTCAGGCCGAACAATCCGTTAACGGGAAACTGACGGATTGTTGACATGTCTGCCTATCAGTGCCTGTTCGTTCGAAGATCGTAACACTACCTCTCCCCTTCCAGCATATCGTCCTCGATATATTGTTTCTCCGTGCCGTAAGGTCGCAGGGTAGGTCTCTCCTATAAGTACTGGTCGTAGGTCGCGTCGTTGTTTTTTCTGCACAGCCTCCCTGATCATGCCGAAGGATTCCGGAACTCGAAAACCGCGAGCTACTCGTCCGCAGCCGTCGTCTACTGCCGAACGTCGCCTTCGTGCACAGCGTGTGCAGGAGCGTGCGTTAGAAATGGTTTTTCGTTGTGAAAGGTGTGAACAAAAGAAATTGCGGTGCTTTGTCGATACCGCGACTGGTCGTTGTGCTGGTTGTATCTCCGTGAACGCGGAGTGCAATTTGTTTGTTCCTGAGGAAGAATGGGAAAAGGTTGAGAAGGAGAAGGAAGAGAAGCGTCTTGAGCTTCTTCGTTCTGAGGTGGAGACTGCTCGTCTGCGTATGGAGTTGGCGGAGGTTGAAGGTCGTGAGCGGCGATTCGCGCGTCGCGATCTGTCCATGTTGAAGGCGCAGGACCAGGCACAAGAGTCGGAGGGTCCAAGTACAACCGTCGACTCCCTTGGCTCGAATCCTTTGGCTGATTCCGGCTGGTCACAGGCCAATAATCCTTCCTTTCTTGATCTATCACTAGATCAACTTCTTTCTGACTTCCTTGTCGATCCTACTGGCTCTGGCAACCCGCTGTCTACACCTTGGGATTTCGACGATACTGTGCCAGCAACTGGCGACAGTTCGTGAGGTTTGCTTCTGGCTCCCATGTGTTCTCTAAGTCTGGGTATCCTAACCACTTGACTAGGTATTCTTTGTCAGGTCCCGTTCCTCGGTGTGTTATTAATTTTTCGACTTCCCACTCGTCTTCGCCGTCAGCTTGGTAGTGGAAGTCTTTCTGGATTGGCGTTTTGGGGTCGGCTGGTTCCAATAGCGAAACGTGGAACACTGGGTGGATCTTTGCATCCTTGGGCAGCTCGAGTCGATAGTTGACTGGGCTGATTTGCTTTGAAATGAAAAATGGTCCGACCTTGACCTTGTCCAGTTTTTTCGTTGGTCGCCGTGTGCGTAGGTTCTTCGTGAGGAGATAGACTTTATCCCCCTCTTTTAGCAGAGGCGCCGTTTTTCGTTTCTTGTTGACATAAGAGATGCTCCTTGACTGAGCTTTGGCGATGTTTTCGAGTGATTTCTCGTGTACTGCCTTCAGTGCTGCGACTGAGGCTATTGCTGAATCCGTTTGAATGTTACTATCCAATGATCTGGTAAAGAGATTTGGGTGTCTCCCGTGGTTCGCGAAGAACGGCGTGACGCCCGTTGCTTCCGATAGTTTGTTGTTGTATGCGATTTGCGCCATAGGCAAGAGTGAAACCCAGTTGTCTTGCTGCTGGTTGCAGTAAATGCGGAAATACGTCTCCATTGTCTGGTTTACTCGTTCAGTCTGTCCATCCGTCTGCGGATGATATACCGTGGATAGCTTCTTCTTGGTACCTATCGCTGCTAACAGCGTAGTCCAGTAGTTTGACGTGAAGAGCTTATCTCTATCGCTGATAATTGATTCCGGAATGCCGTGGTGTCTAACTACTCGGTCCAGGAACACGCGAGCGAGTTGCTCTGCAGTGTAGCTGTGTCGGAATGGTATAAACTCGGCAGCTTTCGTGAATCGACATACGACGTTGAAGATCGAGTCGTATTCATATCCTGTGACAGGGTCCTTGGAGATTGGCAGTTGTGTGACGAAGTCCATCGTGATGTTCGTCCAGGGTGCCGTTGGCGGCTCCATTGCTTGTGCTTCTCCGTATTTCGCGTGCGTGCTGTGTTTGTTTTGCTGGCAGTTGACGCATTGCTTGATAAATTTGGTGACCTTGTCCTTCATGTTTGGAAACTCATAGTGTCGCTTGATGAGTTCCATTGTTCGTGTGATACCAGGGTGTCCGTGGAGTGGGTCGTCATGGTGACTCCTTATAACTTCCTCTTGAAGTTCGTCTGGTACTTGGGCTGGTATGCGTTGTTCCTGCTGAACCTGCATAACCTGATTGAGTTGTTGCGATGGTCCTAGTGACCCATCGTCATTAACTCCGAGCACTGCGAACTCGTTAATGGTCTTGTCTCCTGCAAGGTCGCGTCTGGGACTTAATGCATCGGCTCTGCCGTTATCTTTTCCTGGCGTATACAGTATCTTGAACTTGTACTGTCCAAGCATCTCAGACCAGCGCACTTGGCGTCGGTTGAGTACTTTGGTGGTGGTGAAATGTACCAGGTTCTTATGATCCGTGTAGATGGTGAGCTCCGAGCAGCTTTGTGCGTAGATCCGCCAATGTTCCAGGGCTGACACGATTGCGAGTAATTCCTTGTCGTGCACATCGTAGCGTTCTTCCGGTCCTGAGAACTTTCTTGAGTAGTAGGCGATCGGGTGCCATTGTCCATCTCGTTCTTGTGTTGCGCATGCTCCTAATGCCAAATCCGAGGCATCGGTCTCGATTCGTAGAGGCTTGTTGCTCTCGAATGTAATCATCGTGGGTGGCTCTACACATGCTTGTTTAAGCGATTGAAAAGCGTCTTCCTGCGCTTTTTCACACTTGAATGGTATGTCCTTCCGCGTTAGCTTGGTTAGCGGCAAGGCCTTCAGGGAGTAGTCCTTGATGAAGCGTCGGTTGAAGTTGACAAACCCAAGGAACTCCTGTATTCCTTTGACGTTTTTAGGGGTTGGCCAATCTTTCACAACCTGTGTCTTAGTAGCGCTTATCTTAACTCCGTATCTGCCTACGACGAATCCTAGGAACTCTACTTCGTCCTTGTGGAATTCGCACTTCTCTGGCTTGAGTCGTAGGTCTGCCTGTTCTAGGCACTTCAGAACTTCCTTGACGTGTTGGATGTGTTCTGGCATGGTCCGTGAGTATACCAAGATATCGTCTAGGTATGCCACTACTGTCTTGTCGAGGTGTGCCCGTAGCACGTTGTTGATTAGGGCCTGACACGTAGCTGGCGCATTGGTTAGCCCAAATGGCATAACCAAATACTCGTAATGACCGTAACGCGTTCTAAACGCCGTCTTCCATTCTTCGCCTTCCTTCATCCGTATGAGGTTGTACGCTCCTCTTAGGTCCAATGCGGTGAAGTACTGTGCTCCGGCTAACCGATCCTGTAATTCTGATATGTTCGGTAGCGGGTATCGATTCTTGACCGTGATGTCGTTGAGCTTTCTGTAGTCGATACATGGGCGTAGTTTTCCGTCCTTCTTAGGTACGAACAGAATGGGAAATCCCGCTGGGGATTCTGATGGTCGTATGAATCCTTTCTTAAGATTCTCGTCGAGATACTCGCGTAGTACGCCGAGTTCTTTCTCCGACATTCCGTATATGGGCCCGAAAGGCGGTTCCTTTCCTTCCTGTAGCACGATCTCGTGATCCCAGGGTTTATGCTTGGGCAATGCCGAAGCCGTCTTATCATCGCGGAAAAGCTCTATGTAGCTTTTGTATTCGTCCGGGATGTCAGGAGGTGCACTCCGGTCCTCCTTAACTCTCACTTCGTGACCCGTGGGGCGTTCGGTGTCTGTGGAGTCGACCGCTCTAACTTGGCGCGTCTCGTGCGAAGAGATGTTGTTAATCTCCTTCTCATCTACCAACTGCAGCGTGCGTTGCGTAGGCTTCGATGCGGTGGTGCCGCAGTCGCATCGTTCTAACGAAAGCCGTCGATTCTTCCAATCGATATCCGGATTGTGCTTTCTTAACCATGGAAGTCCTAATATGACGTCGTGAGTGGCCATCCCAAAAGCGTCTAGGGTTATTTCCTCGTGGTGTCTGTGGATCTGGAGGGGTACCGCAGTCACTTCGTGTGTGATCTCGGATTCCTCAGGCATCGGTTCTCCATTGGCAACTCTGAGCGGATAGGGTGTCGTCTTCCGAGTAGGGCGTAGTCCAGCTAGCCGTACTGCTCGCGAAGAGATGTAATTAGATTGTGCTCCAGAGTCCAAGAGTGCCTTCATCCACCTTCCGTTTATCTTGACGGGTAACTTGATTAGTTGGTGATCGGTCCCAATACTGTTGATGGATCGATCCCTGGCGCTCTCAGGCGCAGTCCTAAAAAAGGATTCTCTTCTCCAAACCCGTGACGCTGCTTTGCTCCTTCGTGAGTGGTGCAGTCAGGGTTGAGGCAATGTTGCCATCGGGCATTGGTGCATCTTCCGTTGATCACCAATTGCTGGGCTCCGCGAGACTCAGGGGTGTTGTTCCCTGGAAAACACTTGTTTTCTCGCTTGTCGATAAGGTGCATCTCGCAGTAGTCGTTTAGGCATCGTGTCCAGTGTCGCTTTGTTCGTCGTGCTTGTCGCTCCTTGCGACTCTCGCGCTGACTTAAAGGCTGTTGATGTTCTACCGCATCCTCGTAGTAGTCCGGATGGGGTGTTGGTGCGCGGTACTGCGTAGTTGGTTCGATGTATCCTTCATCGTTATCGGGACCGGACTCTGGATCTTCCATGAGTCGTCCAATGTCATCAGTGAGAATTTCCCATTCACTGGCATCAGCATCGCATTCTTCCTGACCGCTGGTAATCATATTGAGCTGTCGGAGAACCTTGTTCTTCTGACGACAGTCTCTCGCAAAGTGGCCTGGTTTGCCACAGTTGTAGCAGTCCTTTGACGTGCCACGTTTGTTGTTATCTCTACCCTTCTTCTTGTCGTTCCAGCGAGCCGAAGGTGCTGCTGGTCCCTTGTTGAGGTTTGACAAGTCCATGGCTTCCGGTCCATAGTACCCACTCTGAGTGTTACTATGAATACGTCGTCCCGTGTTAGGACGGTACCGGTTCCCTCGATCCTCGATCGGGTTGCGCCATTGGTTGCGTGGTGGCGGGCGTCGTTCATTGGACACGACGCGCGCTCGTGGATCGTCTCGTAACTCTCGCTGGAGTTCGTAGAGCTTGGTGTCGATGTCGATGGCCGTGTTCATGAGGGTGTCAAGGGTGTCGGTGCTGGCGCCGGTGCGCATCAGGTCTTCCTTGACCTTAGGCTTAAGCCCTTGTCGGAACATGGTCATCAACGCATTTTCGTCCCATTCCGTGTTGGCGGCCAGTTGCTGAAACTCGGCGGCGTAGTCGGCAGCGGATTGGGTCTGTCGAATGCGCTGGATGTCACGTCGAGCGATTGCGGGCTCGTTGGTGACTCCAAACACGACTCGGATTTTGTCCTTAAACTCATCGAAGTCTTCCATCCACTCGTTAATGTCGCTTGAGTCGAGGGTGTCGTTTCGGTACTTGATGAGGAAAGGTTTGATCCACTTGAATGCTTGGCCACGCATGTAGCTTGCGACGAGGGTGACTCGCTTGTCCTCGGGCACACGCTCTCCTTGGAATAGAAAGAAGAGGTCCCACTGGATGAGCCAGTCGTCGAGCTTGCTGCGATCTCCATGGTAGAGGTCTGGTCTGTTGACGTTCATGACGTTGCGGGGAAGTTCCTCGGCAACGCTAACGTTGTCTTCGTCCATGGGGTCGGAGCGGGGGGTAGAGCGTGATCCTGAAGCGATACTCATCTTGGGGGTGTTCAAAATGTTGAAGTCGTACTTTAGTCAAAGACCGTAAGCACTGATTCTATTGGTTCTCGGGGATGAGTAAGGTATCTGGATCGGTAGGGTTATCACCTAAGCAAAGCTCGTGATGATAGGGGTTGCACTGAGTAGTATAGAGGGTACTATCTAGCTCGAGGGCAGGTTGAGATTCCAAAGACAACCTTGATTGACGAGGTTGAACACGAACTATAAGAGTTGTGTTCCTACTTGCTTATATACATAAGAGATATGCACTGCCCTCAGCAGAGGTCAAGCCCTCCCTGAGGGTTGGGCCCTTTCTGAGGGTTGAGCTTGGCGTGAGGGTTCGTGAGGTCACGTGACCAGCGACTTGTGATCCGTGACACGCTGTCATCCGAAGCTGCCCCGCTTCCTATCAGTGCCTGTTCGTTCGAAGATCGTAACAGTAGAGTCTGCCTCGAATAGCTCTTACAGCCTCCTGTTCTGTTGCAAAGGCAATGCACACTGAGCCTGTGTGCTGAGTTTGTCTTCTCTCTCTGCTAGTAAGCCAGTAGGGGTTGCCTACAGTCTGGAACCCTCTATTGAATGTAGAGATCTCTGTTTTTAGCACCTCTAGGCTTTCATTGGTAGAGAAAGAGGTTGGTATATTGTGGAGCACTACTTTGTGCCAAGGCTGGATAGGTAGCGCCTCTTTGAAAGCAGTAATGTTCTTCCAGATCTGTATGTTCTCAAGTAGGTACTTGGCGCTGAAAGAGGGTGTAGTCGTCAGAACAATGTTCTTCTTTACGCTAGTAGTTACTGATGCTACAACAGGGGAGCTTACTCCTTTGCTAGCAAAGGCCTCGTTGAAGGCATTACGCATAGCAAGAGAGCTAAAGGAGTTTGTAGTAGAGTTTGTACTAGTTTGTTGGTCCTGGAGCAAGACAAGTTGGCGAGTGCTAAGCGAGTTCTTAGGTGTCGGGATAGGTGTCTTCTTTGCAACTGTTTGCCAGTCTGTTTTTAGTTGACCCTTTGCTGCAACAGTAGCGTAGGAAGAGGCCGTAGTGGTAGAGGCAGTCAGAAAGAAGTTGATCTAGTGATAGATCAAGAAAAGAAGGATTATTGGCCTGTGACCAGCCGGAATCAGCCAAGGGATCGGAGCCAAGGAAGTCGACAGTCGTACTTGAACTTTCCGGCTCTTGCGCCTGATCCTGCGCCTGCAACATGGCCAGATCGCGACGAGCAAAACGACGTTCACGACCCTCTACTTCAAGCAACTCCACCTCACTCTTCGCAAGCTGCGCCTTCAATCGAGCAACCTCAAGACGCTTCTCTTCTTTCTCCTTCTCAACCTTTTCCCATTCTTCCTCAGGAACAAACAAACTACACTCTGCCTTTACAGAGATGCAACCAGCACAACGACCAGTCGCGGTATCGACAAAGCACCGCAATTTCTTTTGTTCACATCTTTCACAACGAAACGTCATTTCCAACGCACGCTCCTGGACGCGCTGTGCACGAAGACGACGCTCGACCGTTGACGACTGCAGACGCGCAGCTCGCGGTTTTCGGGTTCCGGAATCCTTCGGCATGGTCAGGGAGGCTGTGCAGAGAAAACAGAAACGCGACCTACAGCCAGTACTTATAGAAGAGACCTACCCTGCGACCTCACGGCACGGAGAAACGATATATCGAGGACGATATACTAGAAGGAGGGGAGGTAGTGTTACGATCTTCGAAGGAACAGGCGCTGATAGAAAGCGGGGGAGAGCTGCGGACGGCAGCGCTTCGGATGACAGCGTGTCACAAGTCACGTGACCCAACACCATCCCGCCAAGGCACACCATCCATGATGGCACAACCATCCGTGATGGCACAGCCATCCTGGAAGGCGCCACTGCATAGGATGGCAGTGCATATTCCTTACGTATATAAACAGTAGGAACACAACTCTTATAGTTCGTGTTCAACCTCGTCAATCAAGGTTGTCTTTGGAATCTCAACCTGCCCTCGAGCTAGATAGTACCCTCTATACTACTCAGTGCAACCCCTATCATCACGAGCTTTGCTTAGGTGATAACCCTACCGATCCAGATACCTTACTCATCCCCGAGAACCAATAGAATCAGTGCTTACGGTCTTTGACTAAAGTACGACTTCAACACACTGGCACTAGGTAGCAAAATTTCATAACATCGATTGCTGCCATCTCTAGACCTCTTCACGCACTATCGCTGCCACCTCAAATGAATATCAGAATGTGACGCATACTGGAAGAATTTCCCAGACTCAGAACTGCGCCTCAGCAGCAAGTTTACTCTTTCCTCCATCCGCCGTTACCCTTTGCCTTGTCTTGAACTTCACGTAACCTCCCTCCATCCTTCCAATTCCTTCTCCTGCTACTGCTACTGCAGCCGTTGGGCAGAAAAGCAAGCTCTCGCCAAGCTTGAGCCTGACAATCTCCTGGAACAAAGCTTTGTCGTCCTGCGGAAGCTCTGCCATGCCACCGTCAATGTCGCTAGCCTCTACAGAAGGCGTAGGCAGGTTGAGGTAGAGAGCGGCAACATGCTGCTTGAGTACCTTAAACCACGCAGGGCTTGTGCATCTGTGCACCATTGTGATGCTGCACAGGTCCAACAGTTGCGTGTTAATGCTAGGTTCTTGCGTTGCAATAACCACTCTAACCGCTTGATGTCGCTGCTCTCGCACTGTCCGCAGCAGCTTTTCGGTGAAGGCTTTAGCTGCACCACTACTTTCTGTCATGTAGTTGTGCGCTTCATCTAGCGCGACGATCTTTCCGCACTGTGTCTGCTGAATGAATACAGAGAGGCATATGTCGAAGAGAACGCAGGCAGAATCGGCGTCAATGACGGGGTCAGTCAAGTCCACAATAGTGAGAGATCCTGGGGAGCCAACCAGGAAGTCGTTCTTGGTGTTTGCTAAGACCTTCGGAGAGAATCCTGTGCTGCGTTGCATGAAAGATTCCAGCAGGTCGAGGCGGAGTTTCATAGGGCCGTCCTGGCCGCGAGCGAACTGAGTAGCCGATAGCTTGTCCTTGAAGGCAGTGTAGTTGAAACGACCGAGACCTTGTGATTCGATGGCCATTTCGCGGAGAATCATGAGAATCGTCTAGATATGTGAGCTTTCGTACATTAGGAAGTGAGAGGGAAACTGACCTGCATGTACAACGGCACCTCATCCTCTTTTCCCACAGCCATTAGGGTCTTCATCCGTTCCGTATCAAGATACTTTGGCAAGATATAGAGCTGCTCAACGGTGATTTTCGCGCCCAGTTTCTTTGCCATAGCTTCATATGCTATCTTGAGCCTACCGTAGTTGCTTCGGCTCACAAGAACAGTCGTCGGAATAGAAGTGCAGAGGTAAGCAGCTTCACAAACTCCGCTGCCCTAGCACCTATCGTAGTGAAACACTAATCCAGCAAGTGGGTAAGGATTCAGTCCAACTTGCGGAAGAATTGTCTCGTCGGTTAGAAGACAGTTCTCAAGCATACATGACAGGGCGTGTGATTTTCCAGAACCTTGAGAACCACAGAGGAAGGCAGACCAAGGTGAATCAGTGTTGAGGAGAACCGGGGTTGGCGTTACACCGTCGGGAATGGATACGTCGTCCTCCGGTACATGGCCTAATACTGCGTAGCCTCGTGCAACTTGTTGCTGTGGCTCAAAGTGCTCCTTCACTTTCCACCACACTAGGGGTGCCATTTTCAGTTCCTCCACGGTTGGATCGACTGTATTCGTTTCATCAGGGCCGGAGGTGTGCTGACGATCTTGGAGAACCTGTTGGTAACGGACTAGCTCTGTCGATCTTGACATCTTGCCAAATATTGGGTGCAGGTGAGGAACAGCTACCACAAGATCTGACGCAGTAATATAGACTGGAGATAGCCTGTTTTACAACAAACCTAGCTTTGTTTTTCATAGTTGTGTTTGTGAAGCAATTAAAGCTTTGAAAGAATAAGGAAGATTATGTGTAGTCGCAAGCGCAATCAATCTATTATCAAATAGGGGAAGACAAAGAAATTTGTACCCCACATGTCGGACCTAGTTGCTGCATCTTATGATGGTCTCTGACAAACACCTACAGTAAGGTATGCTTAGGGTAGAACGCCTGTGCAGTACATCCCGCATGGGAGTAAGGGCAAGCTGCGGCATCTGCGACTGTCAGTTCCCGCTGCCTTTTCTCCATCTTTTCCATCGTCCCCATCTACTCGTTTCCGATCTGGCGTTCCTACTTTTCTCACCTTGAGTACCGCGGCGCCTTAGTTTGGCCACATACGCGGAACCCATAAGCCTGCTGCGCTATCAATGAGTAATATCCAACTACTTTTCTGATGGTGCCAAATCTTCTGAAGTGGAAGCGTGGTGAAGCTGACGTCTCCTCTGTGGAAGAGTCGCTAAGCTGCGTTTATGCGTTCCAGGGTTTCGAGGTTGTGACGGACGAGACAATTTGGGCAGACTTCGAAGCTTTCGTTCGTGTTACCTGGGTGCATCCGGTGACCACAGACTGTTTGCCGCGGTCGCTCCGATGCTTGCTTGTCCGCTCTCATGGAGGGGTCTTCCTTTTGGCCTTCGCGAGGAAATACGATCCGGCTGCCAGCCGTGACCATGACGTGCATGAACTGCTGATAGTTATGTGCACTTGGAAGACCGCCGAGGACATCACTATAGCTGATCTCCCTCAACTGTCGCTGATAGAGTTCTGAGCCCCGAGATTGTGCGCCATTGTAGCAGAGGAAGCTGCTCTGCCAGCCCATGTAGTGTTGATAGAGCAACGGCCCGAACAGCGTTTCCGTCGCGTAGCGTGTGAACGAAAGTTGTTGTGGTGTGAAGTGGTGCACTGTCGCGAGACTGGCGGCAGCCATATTGGTCGCGACTGGAAAAGCTGACAGCTACTGCAAGCCTCGCTTTTTGCGGTCCTGGGGTGTCAAAATATACCTGTCACAAACCTCAGAGCGGGGGTTCGCTGATGCTGGGGAAGCGATTGTCTTCAGAGGTGTGCTGAGCTAAATCATAGGTCCTTTTCATCAAAATGATGCATGCCGCATCAAGAGTGAGTGAATATTGATATTGATGTCTGAGTGTTGGGCCCTTTCTGAGGGTTGAGCCCTCTCTGAGGGTTGAGCCCTTTCTGAGGGTTGAGCTTGGCGTGAGGGTTCGTGAGGTCACGTGACCAGCGACTCGTGATCCGTGACACGCTGTCATCCGAAGCTGCCCCGCTTCCTATCAGTGCCTGTTCGTTCGAAGATCGTAACATATCCCTCGTCAGCCATTGCGCGCTGCACAGTACGCTTAGAAACGCTGGGGTAGGTAGTATTGGCGTCCCACAGTCCAGCCTCCTCCATAAGCTTGTGGTACTCAATACCTGGGTTTTTCCGAGCAATCCGTAGCAGCCGGCGATAGTCTCTACTAGTCAATGTAGGTGGCCGGCCTGTCCGAGGCTGCGTTGTGGTGCTGCAGCTGGTTGTCCATCGGAGTACTGTTTTCTGTACGCACCGCTGCGAGCAGTCCAGCGCGTCAGCAACTTCGCTTGTCGACACACCAGCCTCAACCTGGGCTAAGCAGTATATCCGTTGGGCTTCTGATAATTCACCTCCGCGCACTCGATTTGATGAAATTTTAGTGCTAAAAGCTCTCATATTGATGTAGTCGTGTGTAGTTGAAGAAGATACCCCTCTTTAGAGTTCGCGTTGTTGAAATGGTCTGTGCACACGCGCGAACAGACTAAAGTCCTAGTACAGTATATAACCTTGTGTATCTACTCCGTAGGACAATCAACACAGTTCTCATATGCAGTTGTTGACGCCCTGTCTACTGCGATACAACGACACCCTTATCACTGCCTGGACCACCCCCATAGAAAGCAGTTGTCATGAGGCTGATAATGGTGGAAGATACCGTCTATATTTCAGTCTTCTAGCCAGGAAAGTCGCAGAGTTTAAGGTGGATCCTGAGAATACCTACAATATGGACAAGAAGGGATTTATGATTAGGGTAATTGGTAAGACTAAAAGAGTATTTGATAAGGTACTCTACAAGGAGAGGCGCTTCAAACAAGCTAGTCATGATGCCAATTGGGAGTGGATAACCGTTATAGGGTGTATATGTGCTGACGGTACTACCCTCCCCCCTGCGGTGATTTTCTCCGCAGCTGGAGATTAGGTGCAATCTAACTGGGTACACGATATTAACCCAGAGACTCACTCTATATACTTCTCAGTATCACCCAGTGGCTGGACGAACGACGATCTCGGCGTTGCCTGGCTTAAGCAGGTGTTTGATCCTGCCACTAAGAGGAAAGCTTAGAGAAAGTACAGATTACTTATCCTAGACGGCCACAGCAGCCACGTAACAAAGGCCTTTATCAATTACTGCGATGACAATCGAATTCTGGTGCTGGTATACCCCCCACACGCGACCCATACGCTGCAACCCCTAGATGTATCATGCTTCAAGCCCCTGAGTCAAAATTACTTAAAAGAGCTTATCTATCACAACCACACAATGGAGGGATGGCTCCCAGTACAAAAGGCAGACTTCATAAGTCTATTCTGGCCTGCCTGGATCAATACCTTCACAGAAACGTTGGTGTTGAGTGCCTTTGAATCCACAGGTATCCACCCACTTGAACCTGACGTCATACTCGATCGCTTCAAAAAGTCAATACCACCACCACCTGTGACGCCTCCTAAGCACCACCACCTGTGACGCCTCCTAAGCAAACTGAGCCTCAGCCTGCTGCCTCCTCACCTAATTGGCGACGTTGTAGGTCAAATTTTGACCGAGCAGTGAGGTATGGGGATCAAAAGGCAGCCAATGAAGCCCTACAGGCTATACATCAGCTTCATGTGCAGAATGAGCTTAAGGATCACAGGATATCAGACCTTGAACAGGCTATACAGGCCAAGAAGAAGCGGAGTAAGAAGAAGAAGGTATTACCACTGTCACCGCGCGACCCTAATGTACAAGGGGGGGCAGTCTTCTATGATCCTCTATCCAAGGCACGTGCTGATCGACGTATGAGGGATGCGGAGAAGCAGGAGATCGCAGAAGAGGCAGCAAAGGCAGATCAGAAGCAACTACGGTATAACAAAAAGCTTCTAAGAGAGAAGACTAAGGCAGATAATGCTGAGAAGGCTGCGCGGAGGCGTGAGGAGACTGCTCAAAAGAGGGCCCAAGAAGAGCGTGAAAAGCAGGCTCGGAAGGCTGAGAAGGAGCGCGTGAGAGAGCTTAAGAACGCGCAGAAAGTATCCAAATTGCCTAAACAGACAAGGAAGAAGACCTCAAAGAAGCCGCAGTCAAAAATATCAAAAGGTGGTGGTGGTGCAGCGAGGCGTCGTCCACAGGTGGCTCATGAGCCCAGCTCCGCACCCCGAGGAGTTGAGACCCGTAGTGGCCGCGTCACACGTCCTACAGAAAAACCGAGATAGCCAAAAGTTTCGCAATAGTTAATATTATATTCTGATAGCTTCTTGTATAATAATAATTACTCTACGTGGTGGTGTAGCCTCACTTCCGTGGAGGTGAGAAAGTTGGTGGGGTGACCCGTTCGTTGAGGTGGCCCGTTCATTGATTAGTTACGGTAAGTGAGATACTGCGTAAGAAGCTCTAGAGGGATAGCCTCACGACAAACGTGTTTCACCACCTTCCCGGCCACACCACCATCCCGTCCACCCCACCAAAACCGGCTCCATTTGGCGTGCAATTACTCCACAACCACGCAGTCAAATTTAGTGAGGATTGCAAGCAAGATAGATTAGATAGCTCTACATTGAGTCCTGTTGTGGCCTTGCACGTGGCATTTGCTACACGTTGGTGGTGCTCGCTGACGTCGTGGGGCAGCGTTAACCTGGGCCTCCTCTTCAACCACATTATTAGCCTGTAATATCAACAATTGAGCTTCCTCAACCTGTAGAGCTCCCCCACGTGCTATATACTGTCTACGCCTTTGACGTTTATGTTGTTGACGTTGATTTGAGGCACGTAGCTTAGCATTCTCTTGAGTTAGGATTGTTGCTAACTGCATTGCAAGCTAACAACCCTTAACAAGCTAAGATATAGCTTGACTAGTTGGACTCTGTGACTGTTGCTGAAGGAGGTCTTGCACAAGACAAGCCTGCTTCTGTAATTAATTAACTGTATGTGGTGTCTCTGCTGTCCATTCGTTATCTGTAGGTGTCTTTGGTGGTAATGGTGTCCTGACTACTACAGTCAGATTAGATAGGACACGCTCTGGACTATGTGGGCTAAGTCCTGTCGCCTAGAAACCAGCCTTGATATTCTGCTCTGACAGTGTCGTCAGCCTGACCTGTGGGTATATCCTTAGGAATTCAGGCTTGTCAACGTGGAAGACTCTTTGGCGGGCAAGCTCTGCTACCTGGTGTCCATACGCTCTCTTAAGAGGAGAGAAGCAGCCAACGTCAAGTGGCTGAAGAAGGTGTGAGGTGTGAGGAGGCATACAGAGAGTAATAATCAGGTTGTCTGCACAGTACTAATCAAACTCAGGTGTAGCATGGCTGCTGTGACCATCAAGGATAAGGAGCTGACAAGCCTCTGACGAGCGAGTCTGTGTATGTCTGTTAAAGTGCTTTATCTAGTCAAGACCTAGCTCATCTGTTGTCCAGTCGTTGTCGCTGACTGCAAGAGTCCAGGTAAGTGGTAGGTCCTTATACCAGCTAGCTTGGTGGAGCTTCCCTAATAGTATAATAAACGGTGGGATAGACCAACCTGACGCGTTGATACACTCAATCGTCGTCACCCACTCGCGATTGCCTGGCTGAATAACAGTAGCACGACCAACTGTGTCAGAGCTAGTGACGACCTTAGACGTTGAGGCGACACCCATCATAAACCCAGTCTCATCAAAGTTGTAGATGTCCTCATCAGGTATCTGTTACGATCTTCGAAGGAACAGGCGCTGATAGGAAGCGGGGCAAGCTGCGGACGACAGCGCGACGGATGACAGCGTGTCACGGGTCACGTGACATGCAACCATCACGCCAAGCGTCACCATCCCAGGCTTGGCGGGATGGCGTAGCCATCCCGGATGACCAAACATCCCAAGCTGGGCAGGATGGCACAACAACGAAGGATGGCAGTGCATATTTCTTACGTATATAAACAGTAGGAACACAACTCTTACAGTTCGTGTTCAACCTCGTCAATCAAGTTTGTCTTTGGAATCTCAACCTGCCCTCGAGCCAGATAGTACCCTCTATACTACTCAGTGCAACCCCTATCATCACGAGCTTTGCTTAGGTGATAACCCTACCGATCCAGATACCTTACTCATCCCCGAGAACCAATAGAATTAGTGCTTACGGTCTTTGACTAAAGTACGACTTCAACAGTATCCCATACATGACGCGTGTCTCCTCTACTAGCCTAAACCATGCGCCAATCCTAATAGGATCCTCACAGCGAGCACGCTGTGAATGGAATTTCCTATTCCACTTGTTCTTAAGTGTAGGCTGGGTGTTGACAAATCGTGACACCCAGTTCTTGCCAACAGGTGGTGGAGGTGGATTTTGGCCGCGGCTAGCGAGTAGAGTGTCCGCCATACGTCGCACGTTAATAATCTGGGGGGGAAAGCCACGTTGGTCAAGGTCTAGGATCTAGTCTACAAGAGACTGCTCCTCATTTGTCTGTAGCTTTCGCTAGTGGAGGTGGGCAACAGCTTTTGGCTGTGAGCCAGAGAGGCGGTCGCGGAGCGTTGTTTGTGGAACATTGTAGAGGTTTGAAGCCCTGCGTTGAGACTTGACGCGTCTATCTTGATAGGCCTGTGCAGCAAGTAGAAGTCTGCCTTCTTTTTGAGGCAATTGAGGCTGTGGTTGTTGAGTCATTGGGGTTGACGTGGGCGCGACGCGTAGGATTTTGGTGGGGTGGACGGGATAGTAGTGTGGCCGGGAAGGTGGTGAAACACGTTACAGCCGTCCTACATCTGTCAGCTTTGCATCCAATGCACAAGGGAAGCATACCTTCAAGCTAAATGTTTTGCCCGACTCAAATTTACTTTCAATAAACTTCCCAAGAAGGTCTGGCATGTTTGCTTTGGTCTTCACTGTTTGCAAGTTTGACGATTTAGTCTACCGTCTAGTACTACTGAAATTCTACGCATATCACACGATGTTTATTGATTCGCCATCAGTGACGACACAAATATCGACTCTAGATATGTTCTAAAGGCGTACGCTCGATGAGCAGTTATACCAGACAAGCTTGCATGCCTTCTCGTAGTCGTCTCCTCTAACGCGACGCTTGGCCAAGGCGTCTCCAGCGCTACACATACCCCACTCGACAGTGAGTGCAGCGAGCTCTGCATAATCTTGTAGGTGTTTGACTGACGACTGAAGCGCTACCATAGAGACAGACTGCACTGGGTAGGGCCATCGCGCCTCATCAAAAGACTGTGCGAGAGCGAAACGGGCGGGCTGGTGCGTGGTGATCAGGCCTCGTCACGTCCGGGACGCGTTGTCTCAAGCCGCTCTTGGAGCAGCCCAGAGCCGGATGAGGCTCGATGGCGTGGCCGGGGTGGTGCAGATCTATTCATAGCGCACAGGTCATGTAAGCACTGTTTTGAGCTGCGAAGAGAGCTGCATGTCTGTCCGCACATTGATGATTCTCGTTTTGCTCTCTTCTTCAAGCCAAAAATGGCCCGGAGTGTTTTTACGCCTACTGTACAGTACAGAGCTCGAAACTGTCTGAGCCATCAAGCTCACGCAGAAGGTGCAAAACACAGACTACATAACACAGGCGGAAGTGCACACTCGCCAAACAGTTGCAAGGCACGCTTCAAGTGTTTCCAACAACAATCTTATCTAGCTGAGTCTTGTCTACCGACGAACTATGCAGAGCCAACCAGAGCAGCATCGGACTTTTGAAGAAGCAGTCCCAGACTGCGAGATCTCTGATCTTGACTTGGACTATGTAGGTGCCGCTTTCTGAGCTCAGATTGGTGGTGGCATCGACTTACATGAACAGACGTGTAGTGCACCAGAAACAGACTCGGAGACCGAGTCTGAGCATGAGTTTTCCAGGCATGTGTCGCAGAGCAGCAGGCAGAGTAGCCACTCTGACAGCTCAGAGGCCGATTGGGATTCTGATGACTACACGGACTCGGTCTCTTCCTGCACCGACGCGTCAGACGCATCCGACGAGTCCGACGAGTTCGTGCTGTCCAGTCCCATCGACGATGCCAACAGCCCCAGTAAGACCAGCGGTGCAGAAGAGGCTGGCAACACCTCAGGCTCCGACGGATCTGGTGACGACTCTGGTGACGGCGCGTCTTCCTGGAGCAGTGTCGTCTACTCGCAGCCTCAATGCACGTGCCAATGCGTTGTACATGCCTTTAGGACTACCACCGATCGATTGTGATATCTGGAGTCTCGGGTTGATGACGAGTCAGAGACCGAGGATGCTGCTGCTACAGGGCGTTCTATGCGAGGCTCTTTCCCCGTCACTGACGCCGACACGCGAAGTGGCTACGTTCCAACGGACAGTGTGCAAGGGTACTGATATGTCGATGGGAGCCCGCACAGGCCGCAGAGAACAGCAAGGAAAGGGTGGTACATAAGTTAGCGTAGCAGTGCGTGAGCTCACATGCAACGAATGCACACATCTGTCTTCACTCTGCGACGACAAACACATGTTGCGACCAGCTGATTGTGTGTGAGCCTCGAACGAAGCACGACAGTTGATCGAAGACAGCCCTAGATGACTGACTAGAGAGCAAGATACATCATAACGTAAGACATGACTCGCTGGTAAGTAAGACGATTCATGTTGTGTGTGGTTAAGTTAGTGAATGCGTCACAGTCACACAACGTCGATGGCGAACAAACCAGAGCGTTGCGCTTGAGATGGCCCCGTGCAGCTGTTCAACTATCAAGAACAACAGGAAGAAAATGCTTCCATTTATGGTGTGCTACTTGTACAATGATGAATGTAGATGGATAATCGGTACCTGCGTATTCACGAGTCGGAGGAACTCTACATAATCAAATTCAAACGGCTTGTTGACAATGATGTCTCACAACTCTTCACTCGTTGTGAAATACACACAGCCATCGCCCCTCAAGGCACGATCGTAACACTCTGAAAGCATGATACCTCTCCTTGTTTTTGTCGAGGGAAAATATTCTTTCTCCTTCCTCAACTTCGTGAGCACATCTTCCACTTCCTGCTGGCTATTGCACCTGCCTCCTTCTAGTTCCTCCCAGACTTCGCCGGGATCGATGCAAATGATAACTTCTGCTGGATCTGACTTGTCAGCGCGGGCATCCTCCCACTTGCTCTCGCCAGAGGTGGAAGATACGCTTGGAGATTCAGGGACCGTTTGATCCTCGCCGCTCTGATCTTCAATGAGCTTAGGATCACAAGGACTGTATAGACGTTTTCTCGCCCAGGCTGAGTTGTCGTCATCGGCACACACGAGCTGCAAAGCCGATGAGAGTGCGAGAGGCGAAGATTGTGCAGGAGGACTAGAAGAGCCGCCAGTCTGATCTTCAACGAGTTCAAGACCATAAGCAGTGCGTGGACGCTTTCTCGCCCAGGCTAGGTTGTCGTCATCGGCACACACGAGCTGCAAAGCCGATGAGAGTGCGGGAGGCGAAGATTGTGCAGGAGGACTAGGAGAGCTAGAGTGCCGCCTTACGAGCTGCTTGTTTAGAGCACTCATGCTTCCGGCACTTGGTGTCGACAGCTCATCATCTCTCACGTCTCTCCTTGCAGAACGACTGTCTCCCTCAGAAGCCTCTGTCGAGCCGGCACCGTGGGTAGGCAGAGAATCAGAGCTGTGTCCTCTCGTGCTGCTAGGACTTGCAGCAACATCTGGCATGTCAACGTCGCCATATCGTTCTCCGACCCTAGCACCGTCAGTGCCTTCTTTGGGACTGGAAGCAACAGGCTCCGAGGTTTTGATCGCTAACGGTGGAAAAAAGGCATCGTAGACCGACTTCCGAACGAAGAGCGAAGTCACTGAACGTGCGCGGCCCTGAACGGGCTGGCTGAGCGTCGTGAAAAACAGGTGTTGCTTGTCCTGTTCGTAAGCTTTCTGGTAGCATCGCCCCTGGCGTGTGCCAACAGGCTCGCCAGGTCCATCTACGAGCATCTGCGGCGAGGGCCGGCGGGGTGATTTGCGGTCCTTGGCTCGATACAGCCTTGCAGCATCCGCTAAGAGCCGCTGCAGAAGTGCATCCTCGCACTCCCATCCCTGCTCGTCTAGGAACACCTGCCGGGCCTTCTCTTCAAAAGGGTTCGCTTGCTTTAGTCGCTGGATCTCTGGTGAATCGAACCCTAGAGTGCAGGCGAAGTTGGCAAAGTCATGCCAGACGACGGGGTCGGGGGGCCTCGCTAGAGGCGTCTTGCTAGCCAGCTCTTTCAGCGGACGGTCGTTGACCAGGTCCCACGCTTCTCTCATGGCGTACAGGTACATTTGCTGGAAGCTGATCTCGAACTGATCGTTCACATCCCCGGCTATCTCTTGTATCAAGTCTTTCGTGGTCTGCACTACGATCTTGCCATCGCGTCGCGGTCTCACGAAAGCTGACTCTGCAAGACTGCGTAAAGTCTTTCGACCCTGCCTGCCCCTTCTTGCAGGACGCAGCAGCTTGTAGACAGCTTCAGCGGGCCCCTTTATGTACTTGAAGTCTTTCTGCAGAGTTCCGAGTGTGGGTATAAGGTGCTCGATCCCGCGCAGTCTTTTCCAGATCTCCTGCCTTGCGGTGTCGTCGACCGCGCGAAAGATCCGTCTCTCGTGCGTCAGCCTCTGCAAGAACCTCTGGTCATCGAGCGACACGCCAGGACATCTAGACTGCACATGCAGTACCGAGTCTCTGTCTAGCGCACTCCACAGGCGCTCTTCTCTGCCGCAGATGTGGTCGAACGTGGTGAGTATGCGGGCGAAATAGTGCACGAACTCCTGTATTACGGGATCAGACGTGGCAGGTATAGCTACAGTCTACGTTGCTCACCTCGTCGCTCCGCGTGGCGATGATCTTGTGCCAGACGGTGATTTTGAGGTCGTCCAAGAGCGCAGGGATTCGGATCAGCTTTCGCAGCGCCGCGTTGTACTCCTTGTGCGCGAAGATGCGGCCCAAAATATCTTTCTTGCAGTCCGTTAACCACGACCACCAGTGCTGTCTGGCAAACTCATTCGGACCCTCGTACTCGACAATCTTGCGGAATATCAACCCGTCAGAGAATACCCTGCTGCTCGAGTAGTCCTCGACGAGCGACCTCTGAGCCTGTATACTCAGACCTGCAGTTGCTCCGTGTTAGAAGATGCATGTGTCGACACGGGGGATAGCATACCTTCCGAGTACAGTGTGACAGTCCACCACCTGTCCTGTCCTTGCAAACAAGCCGAGTTCTTAGCAGCCTCGATGCGATGCTTGCCGTGCAGGCATCGAAGACGGTAGCCGTCGGAGAACGTCAAGCGAGGCGGATTCTCCTGAGAGCTGTTCAGGAGGTCGACAAGCGACACCCCCGACAGTTGGACAGCGCTTAGCAGGTCGTCTTTGCCAACGACCGCTGGTATATGGTGCTCGTTCTGCAGCCGCTTCACACCCTCCTCACGAAACACACCCATCAGTCTCTGTACGTTACCTCGGTCGACGTCTCGGGGGCTGTGCTCCGAGAAGTGGAGGAAGTCCAGTGGCACCTTTGCCCTGCCGCGAAAGTGACTTGACTTTTGCCTCTCAATCTCTTCTTCTACGTGATCGACCCGCGCCTGCTCCATGCTTCAACACCAGGATACGGCGGACCGGTTAGCGTGCAGGCTTCGAACTATGTGTCGCCGCTAGATGCGAAGACGAACGGCGTACCTTCTTCGTGCTATGAGACCCGACCCTGGCTGCGCAAGAGTGTGGAGATGCACAGGTGGCATCACCGTGGTGCTCTTTGTGGTCGTCCATGACAACTTGTAAGCATTCACACACGCGCTGCACTTGAGCTATATATAGTTTACCCACCAGCTGACTGTTTCGATGGACTTTTGCGCAGACTCCACAGTCGCTGTGCAATAGCTGATCCCGTGGCGAGGCCGCGTCGCCGCAGCAGCGACCTCAGGACTTGCAAGGCTTGTGGAGTGGCGCAAGGCCACACGAACGCGGGTGATTGATTGAGTTACCTCGCAAACACATCGTGTTATTTCACCTCGGTACGTAGGTGTATGGAGATTGCATTTGCCAATGAACGTGCATCCAGAGCTTCAGCTCGCTCGATGTCTTTCCTGACCGTGGGAAGCTTGTCGCAACACGTGCGATGAGTACAAAACAGCATAACGGAAGCCACTAAGGACAGAGTCGCGGAAACACACATTGCTTAGAAGAGCAAAAACGTCGCAGCCGCCCTACTCTTTCTGCTCAACCTCCCCAGGTACATTCGCTTCGTCTTTCTCGTGGTACTGAGTGTCAAACGACCGTAAGCTCCGGACAAGTGGCGCTGAGAGGCACTCCACTGACCTATGGCTAGCTACATGTGCGCATCCAGCGTTGGACGCACCGAGGCTTGCTCTAAACGTATCTGTTGCTCCATATCTTCTGAAGCGCCTCAGCGGTGTCCACCTTCAACCTCTCCAGGTCCTGACCGTGCGCGGACAGTCCAGTTCTGCATGCGCCTTCCATCTGGTTCTCGCGACGCGCGAGATCTGACAAGAGCATCGCCTGTAGCTCGAGCACGCCTCTCATCTCGCTTGCATCGCGGCGGATGGACTCGAGTTGAACGTTTGCGCTGGCCGTCTGTGTCGATTCCGCCATTCCGACGATTTGGTGTGACAAAGGAGCGTTCGCGTGTTTTGTCGGACAGCCTGGGACCGTTTGCTCAAGTAGACAGACCGTTGGGCGGATGTAGAAGGCAGCGAGAGCAACGAAAGATTGGCCGTGCCATACTGCCATCCTCCGGTGTCTTGCAATCAGAAACCGTGACGCTGCAGGCTTACTGTACCGTACCGTACCGTATCGTACTGTGATGCACGTTCGAGGCCTTGGCGTTGTTATTGTGAGACCCTCCGCCCGCTATCACTGCGCTACGGGACAACACGAGTGGCTCTTTCGAGCGATGACCTCACACACTCACATGCCCCAAGTCGTCCCGGGGCCGCGCAGCAGTCGTGGCCCGGATCGATATCAGGATCAGACTCACTCCTCCGGGCGTCGAAACGGGACTCTGTTGTTTCTGGCCAGCTGATCTGACGAAACAGCGTCTCAAAGTAAAGGCTCTGTTGGGCTCTCAACGGACAAAGCCCACTTCGGCCCCCTTTCCACCTCACCGCTGCTCTGATATGCCTGTGTTGAGGCAAGAGCGGATGATGTAGAAGTCGTCCGGCTGCCCGGTCTGCGCAGACGCAACGATTCCGAACAACGCCGTCTCTGCTCCTCTTCTGTATGCAACCATGATCCGTACGCTGCCAAGATACGCAGTCGCCGACCGGATCAGCATCACCAACTGCACCCTGTGCGGTAGACGTCGCTCGAGTCGTTACCGCTCAAGCCTCGACCCAGAACCGTTGGTGTGCTCCAAATGCGTCAGAGCGAGTGCGTCGCCCAAGGTCGTCGTCGAGCTCTTGTTCCCCCGCGATGAGGACGCACATCCACGAACAGGTAGTACAGGAGCTGCACACGCTAGTGAGCTGTCATCGACTGGGCCACCGAGACCATTCGAGCTGCCTGCTAGCGCGCGGGACTGCGCTCGTTCCCTAAATCGGTGTCACCGCCGCCTGTCCCCGATACAAGAAGAAGCACCTGTCGTGGATCGCCGTAGCAAGCCCGTGTCGTACAGAAAGATCTAGCGCGGCCGTCGATGCCCGGCTGGGTGCTCGACGACCGGCCGGTATCTTGGTGCGTTGTCGACTCAGTGAAACGGCTTGCTTGAACTTGAGCTGTGGGCGACGGCGCTCAGTACTGTAATCCACCCTAGTCAGACACAACGCAACATGATACCTGCAGGCGCAGGAAGCCGATTCCAGTGAGAGAAGAGGAAGACGAGTGGAGGAGGAGCAACGAACATATCCAGAGCGTTGAAGACACCCAAAGCAATGGAGACACCCAGAGGAAGAACACTCATTATCAGCTCTGTCGACCTGTGTGCGTGCCCTCTCCCGTGTGACCTGATCGTCGCAGCCGTGTGCACGACTCTTTGTCTGGAAGTGGAGTGTCCGCGTGTTCCAGCGCCCGTCCCGCTGACAGGACGCATTCGTTCGTCGACGAGGTCGCTGGGTGGGTTGAGAGAGCCAGGGTTGAGAGAGCCAGGGCAAGCGCTTCAACTCCATGTCCTCGGTGACGTGAGCGTAGTCAAGCTCATTGCCAAGCGAGAGTCTGCCGTCTGTAGCGCGGGTCCTGCTGCCATGCACACAGCTTCCGGCTGGCCGGTGATCGCCGGCAGGTGGCTTGTCGCGAGCACTCGAAGACCGTCAGCGTCGGTCGACAACATCGCAGGCTGGGTTGGCAGGAACTGCGCCAAGTTTCAGGTCTCGTTGGTTGCGGTGGTGCTGTGCCGTCGCTCGCCTGGAATGCAGAAGCTGGCTTGGTCGTGCGATCGGCGGGCGAGAGCGGGCCGTCTACCTAGTGGCCGCGAGCACGTCTCCCTGGCCGCGAGCGAGAGAGAGGAATGGAGTGTCAGGAGCGCGGAGGCTCCAGCGCAAGCAGACCGAGGTGAGGGGTTTGGCAAGCGCATCGCTTGTCGAGTCGGCTGTGGTGATCAAGGAACAGCCCAACCAGCTCTACGGCGCTGTGGAAACTGTAGTAGGACTGGGCACAACGCTCGCACGTGCAAAAAGGATACAGAAGAGAATTTTAATCAGAGTTGAGCTCTATATGCACAGAGCTCTGGGTTGATAGTGATGAAATTGAAGAGTAGTAGAATGAGTTGGTACTGCCAAGAGATTCTGCGACACTAGCTGATGCGCGCCACTCGCTGATGGAATACGTTAGCTCTATTATCTTGTCACAGATGTCTTTAGGTATGCCACCCGTTTTACGGAGATAAATCACTTCCTGTCTGTGTCTTACCAATTGTAGGTTGTATTGCATTGCGGACTATACTTTGGCCAAAGAAACTCCTAAGCGCATCTTCGCGTTCGACACTACAGATTCACGCCAAAGTCTTCCAGAAAGCAAAGAACATCGTTGCAGTTATCGAGCAATACCTGTAGAAGATATATCAAACGGATTCCAAGCCGCACCCAACTTAATTGGTATGTGTGACTATAGCTTGCAAATCGAGCAACACCTCGCCTGTCCCATCATAACCCTCATTCCAACATTTCTGAATGACTTGACGACACAAGACATCGCTTAAATCGGGAAATTCATCCTGATCAAAGCGTTTCTGGATCTCGTGGTCATCCAGGGTAGGAAATGGCTTCTTCCACGCCATAATTTCGTATATGCAGCTGCCTAGAGCGAAGAGATCCCGCTTGACATATGGTCTCATCTCCCATGCTCTCCCACGAAGCGGTAGTTCATAACGAGGCTCCTCAACTCCCTCAGACTCGTTGCCGTCCAATGAGGCGCCACCAAAATCGCATATCTTGACGACATTCTGCTCTGTCAAGAGAACATTTCGACAACTGAAGTCGCAGTGAAACACCTCCAGGGAATGCATGTATGCAAGACCTGTCGCTAGATCAATACACCATTTGAGTCGATCTGTGATCGGGGACTGGCCCATCCTGTTTGTTTCGATGAAACCACGGAGGCTGCCTTTGGATACGAACTCCAGACGGAGAGAGCAATCGCCTGGCTGTACGTCGACCAGACCGTAACATTGTAGGATATTGTCGTGGTTCCCTAATCTCCGGTAGACTCGATATTCTATTGCCAGACATCGCTTTGAGAAATCGACATTCGGAAAAGTAGCTTTCACTTGGCCATCTTGGATAACGATATAACCTTTCAGAACCGAGGTCGCATCGAAACGAGACACTATAGCTGAGCCACCGATCCCGACGATATCCACATTGGCCATGGTGTCGAGTCAAAGGGTTCAACAAACGATGTCAACGATAGTTCGATGTTGGCGATTTGTGAGAAGAGTAGTTTGGTCTGACCAAGGGGTAGATGAGTGTTTAGATTCTTTGATTGAGGGAACGGAGAGTATCCCCTAGATAGCGGGAAACTGCCTTCGGTAATTGAGCAAATTAGAGTACAACTTGGCGCTTACAAATTAGATCACATGTTAAGCCTAAACCAATCGGTAATTTTGGTTTACACGTGACTCAATTTGTGGCCGCCAAGGCGTATCTTGATTTGCTTAATTACCGAAGGCATTACCGTACACTCTTGGCATAACTCCACCTCTATTACACAGACTTGGCATAGAAGCTCCTTGCATGGGAAAGTTTAATTTCTAACAAGACGCTACCCTAAACAAGTCTTAGCGTCCACCTCACACACAATGCCCCCGTTGAGCTCCGAGCCTGCTAATACACCGCATTTGACTTGTCTGAGTTTATACCAAAGGTCTACAGATCGTAATACTCTTAGGTGCTGGCTTCATTAATCATACACCTGAAATCCATCGATTTGAGACCTACCATTTGGGACATTTACCCTTTCGGGGTGATGCACCAAAGACAGCATCTGCTTTCGTGGGATTATCGCAATGAAGCTTTGTGCCAGGGACATTGTTGCATTTGACCCACGACCGTTCGTACGCGATGTGGCCGCATCCTCGATAAGTAATTGGCACATCAGTGTAAGTACACATCTCAAAGACTTGGAATAGAGTTTGCAGGAGTGTTGTTTTCAAATGATCTTGGATGATCTTGGATGAATAGTAAAGATCTGTGGTTGTGCTTGCTATATATACCATTAACTGGTTGACTAAAAGAGAGGCTGCATTACTTGCTCAAGGAGGTGCGGGCAGCTCATGTCGCAACAACCCCACTGAGTGAAGGCCAACGCACGAAAATCGTACACCGGTCAGGGCGATCGCCACAAAACAGTCATGCCCGCTTAGATAGAGCCAATGACTGAATTTTAAGTACTGAATAATCCTATTACAGGGTGCAGACGGTCGCGTATGCTCAACATGGCGCCGCGAGATATGCATTTGGCTGGGAAGGTTAGTGCATGGGTCTATGCACTAACGAATCCGAGTCTGACATGGACGACTGGACCCACCTCGAGCATTGTTCAAATTGTTCACCGGTCGCGCCGCACCTTTTGGGGAGTGTGGCATCCCATCAAACCTCTATGTCGATCGAGTCTGGGCTGTGTTGTTGTTGTTGTTGTTGTTGTTGTTGTTGTTGTCAGACATGTCAACAATCCGTCAGTTTCCCGTTAACGGATTGTTCGGCCTGACACGTGATCAGTCCGTTCAATTCAAGCCAGACCACTCAAATTTTGCAGTCCGTTCAAGCTAAGGGTAAAGGCCTGATTGAACGGCCTGAAAGGCCTAATAGTATTAAAGTTTTAGGGTGCCTAATTAGGCTTAACATTTGCTTTAGGATCTTTTAAAGCTAAAAACTTTTTGTGTTGTAATTTAATTTATAAGCGTCTTTTTGTACCGTGGGAACGCTAACTAGCGCGTCTGTAGATGCGAGCAACCCACAATTTTCCCTCTATTTACTCCCTAACGCCGCCATGACGCACCCTAAGCGTACGATTAAACCTACCGAAAAGGTCAGGCAAGCCCAGCTTGACTTTGCAACGCCGGAAATTCGCCCAACAAAGCGCGCGCGGGTAGCTGCAACGCCAGCGCGTCAAACACCACCTGCATTATCAACGCCTGCGCTAACGCGTCTGTCCTCCCCACGCGCGCTGCTTGCTGCTAGCCAGCAAGGGAGTCAACCGCTATCTAAGGATGACGCGTTCGAGCTTGAGCTGCGTGAATCGCAGCTAGAGGGGGCTATTGTTGCACCTACCGCCGCCTCGCGCGCTCCTACAGTTGCTTCAGCTAATGACAACAGCACAGTAGGGCAGGCGCTGGCGGCAGGGTTTGACACGCGATTTGCTGACAACTTCGATGATATTATCTGGCTAAGGCTGCCTGGTTACAGGGCACCGCTTGTGCCGCAGAAGCATAAGAAAAGCTGGATCTATGCCTATGGTTATCGCATCAACTCTACTGCCCCTCAGTTCAGCAGCAAGGTCTATTTTGTGTGCAAAATCTGCCATCTTAGGTATCACAAAGCCTGCAGCGGCATCTACGACACTACTACCTCGCCGTCGACGGCAGCGCGTCACCTTAACACCACCCACCAGATCTACAACCCTGAAAAACCCGCGGCTCTAGCAGCAATTACAACGGAACACACCCTACGCTCATACTACAAGGCAGGCGGCAAGGTGCCTCAGGATGTACACAACGCCCTTACTGGCTTTGACGTACAGCTGTTTCGCTTTAAGGCGGTCACTTGGCTTGTCGAAGGCAACCACTCACTATCTGAGTTTGAGCGCCCGGAGTTTCGAGCTATGTTGGAGGCAGCCAACCCAGAGGCGGTAACTGCGCTATGGACAAGCCACAACAGTGTCTCGAGGTACGTTATGCGTCTCTACAACTACCTGCAACCCCGTGTTGCTGTTGAGCTGTCCAACGCGCTGAGTAAGATACACATAAGCTTTGACGGATGGACAATGCAAGGAGGCAAGCGAGGCTTCTTAGGCATTGTTGCGCACTTTGTGAGCTCATCAGGCGAGCTTACAGATCTGCCTATTGCGCTTCCTCAGCTTACAGGTGCCCATACAGGCGTAAGGATAGCTGAGGTTGTTGACCAAACGTTGCGGCAGTTTGGTGTTGATAGCGCCAAGTTGGGTTACTTTGTACTTGACAACGCGGCTAACAACGACACCGCTATTGCTGTGGTTGCAGAGATTTACGACTTCTTGCCAGTCCACCGCCGCCTCCGCTGCGGTCCCCATACACTCAACCTTATCGGGCAGACGCTCCTTTGGGGTAACAATCAGCAGGCGTATGACAATGCGCCCGAGGAGCTTAGTGACGAGGTGAGGTTTATGAGAGAGTGGCGTAAAGATGGTCCCCTTGGCGTGCTGCTTGACGTTATTAACTACATCAAAACACCACAGCAGCATGAGCTTTTTATCAATTTTCAACACCGCGCAAACGCTGACTTGTCCGCCAAAGATCGCAAGATTCTTGAGGTTATTAAGCCTGTTGTTACGCGCTGGAACTCATACTTTAGCTGCTTTAAGCGCGCAGTTACGCTGCAGTCTGCAGTCAACGCTTACTGTCAACTCCATGTTACCAACACCGCCAACGCGGACGCCTACGCTGCTGCGAGCGGCAACAAAGAGCCTGACGCGCAGCGTTGGATGCGCTCAGGTGGTCTTACTGCGGCTGATTGGCAGACTGTCAACGAGTATCTCGCGATGCTACGACCGCTGAAGTTGGCAACAAAGCGCCTTGAAGGTCGCGGTACCTACAAGCGATTTGGCTCACTTGCTGAGGTGATCCCTGTCTTCGAGACCATCTTATCTAGCTACGAGGAGCGCGTAGAGTCCTACAGCGGCGTCAATTACGACGAACCTGGCGCGCCAGAGGACCACATTGCCATCAACCTCCGCGCTGCTTGGGCGAAGGCGAACGAGTACTTCATTAAGCTTGATGACTCCCCCGCCTACTATGCTGCCACCTCTCTCCATCCAGCGTACAAACACTACTGCGACAACGCGTGGAGGGATAAACCAGAGTGGTTGGTAGCAGCGCAGTCGGCGTTTCAGACGCTTTGGGGCACGTACAAGGACAACCCAGCACCGCCGCCAGCGCCAGCAGCACCACGGGCGCGTGTAAACAACGACCTCAACGACGCTATCGCGTCTATGATGGAGCCTCATCAAGGCGTTAGAGTTTCCAACGATTTGGATGAGTACACGCGCTGGAAACTTGAGCCCTGGGTCCCCTCTGTCGACAATCCAATCACTTATTGGCTCTCACGCCGCCGCGACTACCCCAACCTTACGCGCCTCGCGCTCGACGTCCTCTCTATACCCGCCTCCAGCTGCGACTGTGAGCGTATGTTTAGTGAGCTTGGCGATCTTTTGCGGCCAAAGAGGAGGAAGATCTCATCACAATTGCTAGTAGCAATACAGTCAGTACGCGCTTGGTTGCGGGCTGGCTTTGGTGTTGAAGGAGAGACTGCAGAGTCTCTACTTAGCGACGAGGCAATTGATAGCATGTATAACTTAGGGGATTGGCACAATAGCGAAGTCTAATTTGTATGTAAAAAAGTAATCAGTTTAAATAAGTTACCTGATCAGTTCAGTTCGAGCCTTGCTGGAAGACAGTTCAATCAGTTTGTTAAGATTTTTCGGCCTGCTTCTTGCAGTTCAATTCAAGCCAAGGGTTGCAAACTGACTGAACGGATTGTTGACATGTCTGCTCGGCAGTGGACGACGATTATGGCTAGGAGATTACGGGAGCCCGCACGGCAGCACCCTCATCGACACACGGGTACAAAGGAAATATGCGAAGATGTGGGTATGAGGAAGTCCGTGCAGTGTCTGCTTCGATAGAGGGTGCTGCGATCCACCTCGACCTCGAGGCGCGGTCAAACTTAGTAGCGATCTAACTCCTTCCACAGAATATGGTTACCAGAGTCGCTATGTGGCGTAGTGGGATGCAAGTGGAGACCCAGGGCGGGCTCTTGCCCTTTACGGTGTGGCTCAGGAATGTTGAATGCGGCGTCAGCGCTATTCCAAAAAAGTGCTCCCCAGAGGAACACCTTTTTGGATTAGCGCTTTCAGCTAAAACCGTCATGCTCTCCTTGAATCTAGCAACGTTGCCGGATAACGCGTACTCTACACAACATGCACAACCTCACGCAAACCAATGGTGTAGACCACGACCTTCACACTGTAATGCTGCAACACTGTCAGGATTGCAGTACTTTCAAGAAGCAATGGCGAATCGTCAACAGCCGCGTCGAGCCCGTTGTTATCGAGCCCATCGTTATCGGACCCTCGGCTCAGAGTTCAGAGGCTGCTCGGTTTCTCAAGAACACACCCAGTCCCAAGGATTGGTACAAACGACAGTTAGAGGTCGTCTTTACCCCACAGAAATATCAATCAGCTCTCTCTTCCCTCTTTACGCGGGATCACGCCACCGAAACCACCCATAGAACGCAGTATCCTAACAGTCGTATTGACATCGGCAAGCGATTCGCTACCCTCACAAACTCTTCTCTCCAGAACTCCAGGCTTCAAAAATCTTTTTCTTACTTTCAAGCGCTTGTTCTGCTAGTGTATTGTGCCGCTTTGGAGCAAACAGGGACGCCCGGTTCAGAAGTCGACGAAATCCTAGCAGTTGTAACTATTTTCGGAAGTAGGCGACTAAAAACTCTACGAAAGGCTGCATTAAGTGCATATGGTGTCATTCAGAGGCTTGTCAAAGTCGGCTGGCCTGAGTCTCGAGCGACTGAGCTGTTCTTTCTAAGTAAGTCTGTCCGCTTTATGATATTGCAAATACTTATTCGTTCCTTAGACCCTATCTCTCCAAGTTCCTTGAACAACTTGGGCACAAAATGTTTTGACAGCATTGCTACTACTCTTGAAGAGAGCGTAGAGTACACTGTGTATAAGTACGAAGATTGTATGACGACTGAGTATACCATTCCAAACCTTATCGCGTATCTACTCTCTCTCGGGATGCCGCAAAATACACGTATGAACAGGCTCTCTTCTAGAAATTATAATGCTAAAACTTCCGTAGAAACAACGTGTGTGCGGCGCTAAGGGCCAAAGTACCCCAAACTCTCGATTTTGTGCACAAAGTGCTTCCGGCGAAGACGGTAGCCTCTTTTATCATCACTTCCACGCTTGAGGCTGCTAAACCGGCCAATAAACGACACAAGCGAGACACAGGAGTCACATCCAAGAAGAGACACAAGAGAAACGATGAGGTTGCATCCAAACCTAGAGCTACCACTATAACAATAACTCCCGCCAGCGAAGATTCACCTCAAGACAATGATACCATAGATGCCTCTTTCAGAGCACCTCAATCGACTCTGGTGTCCTTTCGAACTCCTGACCGCCAATCCATACCCTCTAGTCAAGATATACCTGAACATTCGCCTTCGCCTTCACCTTCGCGATCGCTTCTCTCTCTAACATCTCCAGAGGTCGTGGATAGTTCAGCTACTGGCCCTGTAGATAGTAGGTTATAATCTACTCCGGTTGGGTTAGTGAGACAAGATTCATCATCTCGTACGTCTGTTTGCGTTTTTTGGGCTTGATCATTCTGATATGCTGCCAGATAAGCAAGTGACCACATTCAATGACGGCAATGAGGCATCAGAAGTGCGATTCAGGTACTCGGCACCAGTTCCTGACAATCACAACTCCCATGTTCCGCAGCCCTCCGGGCAGAACGGGCCCGAACATGGGACTCTCACTACGACCGATGTTGACCAGCCTTTAATAGAGGACTACCAGGCGCCATACAAAGATAACGCAAATTTCCATAACATTGATAGGGCAGGGGCGATGACTCAACAAGATATCTTGACCATGCCATACACGGTTGGAATAAATGGTATTTGAAACTCTGAGGCTAACGTTATGTTGCTAATCGATCATAGACGACCAAACGCTTGCCTCGGCATTCGAAAACAAGAGAAGACTCCCAAGGCATGATCTAAGCAGTTTCCGAATGGATGATACTCATCTGGGAACGTTTGAGGTTGGAAGTTATGGGGATGTGATAGATGAATGGGCGTCATCTTGGCTTCTGGACTTGGGTTTAGAGAACAGCGGAAGGAACGGTATGTCGTTTGGCAATACGTAGCAGACTCCAGGGTGGATAATCATCAAGCCGGTATCCAATTTTGCCTGTTCTCGATCGTTTGCGCCCGTTTTCCAAGTCTCTAGCATTTTCCCCTCGATCTCTTCATAGCCCACAAGAAGCTTAATAATTACGAAGTTACTTCCAGTGTCCAAAGAGCCTGACGTAAGAAGAAGCGCGTTCGGCTTCGTTTTTGGGGTCTCCAATAAGTGTTTCAATGTAGACTGGATAATCTTGCCCTCGAACAGATTAGTGAATAGTCAGAGATAGTGCGTGATATTCTAAAACATACCATTCCGAGCATCTCGTGCCGTACTTCTATAAGTCTAGTTGCCTGCTCATATGTACGAAGCGTAGCTCCATTTTCTTGGTGGAATTGACTAGATTCTCCGAGATAAATAGCATCAACGAGCTCGTCTAGGCGTTTACTCGAGGGTACAATAGTATGCAGTGGCATGGAGTGGAGTGTGTGGTGTATGTCAATAGTAAAGATGGGGTCCAGGACATGGCTCACTATTAACATGAAGAGCACGGTTGGAAGTATGACTCAATTGATTACGTTATCACTGTCACATGTTGAGATCTGCCAAGACCAACGTGTACTAACTCTATTGGAGACTAACCGGCCCGCTTCTCGTTCTCTCACGACGTTCGGGAGGTCGAAGTTGAGGAGTTATCTGAGTTCCATCTCTTGTCATCCTCAGATGATTCAGATGTTCCGAGACGATCGATCAAGCTTGTGCTGTTGCTCTGGTGCTCGGTTGCATTCTTTCCCCCGCTCTGGTTGTTGACGTTGACGATTGTACTTTCTGCGTTCTGTCCACTTGAGGAATTGGACCTCGTCGAAGTTGTTGCACTAGATTGATCTGTGCTGGACATATTGTGTTGGATCTCTGCGTGCATTAGTAGAGGACTTTCCTAGAAGCCAACAAAGACTAACCTGCGTTCGAATAAGAGAGAGAAGTCCTAGCAGGCGTTAATGGCGAGCTAGAGAGTTGATGCTGGGAATGGAGAAACGATGTCAACGTCAACATGCAATGCTTTATACTTTCACGTCCACGCCCACGCTCGATGGAGTTTCTCCCTTCGTCTGGCCTCCCTGTTCCTGCAGAAGGATGCTGTGCATGCAGTGGAATACTCTTCGCCATGGTGCTGCAGGTGTGAGGGGGCTTGCAGTGCTCACGACTCATGGAGACGACCAGCTCGATAGAAGTTAAAGGACATGGACTAGTTCTGTTCTGTCGGTCGCATATTCGCAACTAGGAGGAAAAAGTGAATATTATCTGCATATGCTGATATTTACGATTACTCAATGCCTAGCAAAGACTCTCGATTGGTTGTTCACATGATGCGCTTCTTAGTATATCTATATCAAGGGTACAAAAAGTGGTAAATCAGCCGCTCGCTTAAGTCCACACCCAAGTCCACACCCAAGTCCACACCCAAGTCCACACCCAAGTCCACACCCAAGTCCACACTCAAGTCCACACCCAAGTCCACACCTACGCCCATCGTTAAGTCACATTCAAGTAACGTGTTTTACAAGCGAGCGCCGCGTACAAGCGAGCGCCGCACCCTACCAAACTTGCGCACCTCAAAGCCCTGCAACTCAACAACGTGATAATATAATATATAGATAATTATAGAGTAGACTAAGTAGTACTCTGAGTATCCTTTTTACACGTACGTGAGTTATGGCCAGTCTCTCTGCACCTCTTGCAGCGTGCCAGAGCCTGGCGGCTGAGGCCTGATTGCTCTCCTCCTTGACGCTCTTCACGAGCAATCTGCTGATCAGCCTCACATTGAGCGAGTAGATCCTCTCCAGCTCCCTTTGTTAAGACCCCACGCTGCTGTATACGCTTTTTCTTACGCTGTTTACGCGCTGACGCTGCCTCATTAGCCTTCTCAAGGCTGGTAATCCAATCGCGCATTAGCTCAGCTGAGAGCATCATTACCTCAGCGCCCTTCTTGAGTTGGTCAATCGCCTCAATAATTGAGGCAGGCGAGGAGCTCTTATGCCGCCGCACGCGATCACATATTAACGTTGATTGAGCATCAAGCTCACGTATATTGCTCGGTGTACGAGCCTCCCAGAGAGCCTCTGGCAGAGCAGCTGGAGTAGGTGTACGCAGCAGCTGCACGTCAAGTTTTGATAGCACGGCATCTGGCTGGAGAGGCACAAGGCCGGCGCCTCGAAAGGCTGAGCAGATATTGGCTGAGGTGAACGATTGACTGAACGCTGCCTTAAAGGCTGGCAGGAACTCAAGCTTGGTGATGTGGTTGATGTGGTGGCGGATCAGGCTCTCAACCTCACGGCTATACGCGCGCTTCAACGGCGAGAAGCAGCCAACGTCGAGAGGCTGTAGTAGGTGGGATGAGTGAGGCGGCATACAGAGCGTATAGATATTGTTCTCCTTGCAGAGCTCTTGGAAGTTAAGAGAGTGGTGGCTCTCGTGGCCATCAAGGATAAGCAGGCGACGTGCTCCTACTACACGAGCCTTTGTGTGAGCGTTGAAGTGCTTCAGCCACTCAACTCCTAGCTCGTTGTTCGTCCAGCCGTTGTCACTGACTGCGATCGCCCAGTCGCGTGGGATATCCTCCTCATACCAGGCAGAGAGGTGGTACTTGCCAGCAAAGATGAGGAACGGCGGGACCGACCAGCCAGCAGCGTTGATTGCAGCGATCAACGTCACCCACTCACGATTGCCTGGCTGGATAGCCTTTGGCCTGCCTCTCCTCTCTGACCCTGTTACGACGAGCTGAGTCGTGATCTTGCCCATCATAAAGCCAGCCTCATCAAAGTTGTAGACGTTATCATCGCAGATACCGTACTTGGCCTTTGTTTCCTCTATAAGCTCAAACCAGCTTCTGATTAGAGCTGGATCCTCACACAGGGCTCTCTGTCTATCGTACGCTCAATTGAAACGCGTTGTGAGACTGTCTGTACGCTTAACGAAGTTGCGTGGCCAGTAGACGCCAACCTGACCTGCACCACGCGCAGCTAGCAGCTTATCAGCCATATCACGTACAGCTGCGTACGTAGGCGCAAAACCACGTTGATCCAGATTGAGTATATAGCTGACAATCACCTCCTCTTCACGCAGCGTAAGCTTCTTTGAGTTAGGCTGGCAATCGCGTCGGGCAGGCTTGCCAGCGCGTCGGCGGCGGATCGTTCGTTCAGATACGCTATAGATAACAGCAGCACTGCGATTGCTCTGTATCTGGTGAGAATTAATAGATAATATAGCAAGCTGAACGTCTGCTTCATTTGAAGCTGATAGAGCAGCGCTGCGTTGAGCCATTGTACGTTGAGATGAGAGAGGTGCGCAAGTTTGGTGGGGTGCGGCGCTCGCTTGTACGCGGCGCTCGCTTGTAAAACACGTTAACGTAGTTTATAAGCGAGTGAGCCGTACAAGCGAGTGAGCCACCCCACCGACTTTGCGCACCTCTACACTTGAATTAATTATGACTCAACCAACTCTTTCTCAACACGCTTCTCATGAGGCTGATATACGTCTTGCGATATTAGCTCTTGATACAAATCAAATCCAGACTGAGCGACGTGCTGCAAGCACGTTTGAAGTCTCTCGAGCAACGCTCCACCGCCGACGCGCTGGGAAGCCTACCCAACGCGATTGCCAGCCCAACTCAAAGAAGCTCTCTCAGCGAGAGGAGGAGGTGATTGTCAGACATATACTCGACTTGGATACACGTGGATTCGCGCCTACGTACGCAGCTGTACGTGATATGGCTGATAAGCTGCTCGCTGCGCGCGGCGCAGGTCAGGTTGGCGTCCACTGGCCGCGCAACTTTGTCAAGCGTACAGACAGTCTCCCGACGCGTTTTAATCGAGCATACAATAGGCAGAGAGCTCTATGTGAGGATCCTGTGTTAATTAGAAGCTAGTTTGAGCTTGTGGAGCAGACAAAGGCCAAGTATGGTATCTGCAATAACAACGTCTATAACTTTGACAAGGCTGGCTTTATAATAGGCAAGATCACGGCTTAGCTTGTTGTGACAGGGTCAGAGAGAAGAGGTTGGCTAAAGACTATCTAGCCTGGCGACCGTGAATGGGTGACAGCAATCGCTGCGATCAACGCTGCTGGCTGGTTAGTCCCACCATTTATCATCTTCGCTGGCCAGTATCATCTATCTGCCTGGTACGAGGAAGCAGAGATCCCACGCGACTGGGTGATCGCAGTCAGCGACAATGGCTGGACAAACAACAAGCTAGGAGTAGAGTGGCTAAAGCACTTCAACGCTCACACAAAGACTCGCGTTGTTGGTGCGCGTCGCCTGCTCATCCTTGACGGCCACAAGAGCCACCACTCTCTTAAGTTTCAAGAGCTCTGCAAGGAGAACAATATCTACACGCTCTGTATGCTGCCTTACTCATCGCACTTGCTGCAGCCACTTGACGTTGGCTGCTTCTCGCCGTTGAAGCGCGCGTACAGCCATGAGGTTAAGAGCCTAATCCGCCACCACATTAACCGTATCACCAAGCTTGAGTTTCTGCCAGCCTTCAAGACAGCGTTTAATCAATCGTTCACCTTAGTCAATATCTGCTTAGCCTTTCAAGGCGCAGGCCTTGTGCCTCTCCAACCAGACGTTGTACTATCAAAGCTTGACGTGCAGTTACGTACACCTTCTCCAGCTGCTCTCCTAGAGGCTGTCTGGGAGGCTTGTACCCCAAGCAACGTACGCGAGCTTGAAGCCCAATCAACATTGATAAGTAAGCGCGTTTAAAAGCATAAGAGCTTAGAACCAGCTTTAATTATTGAAGCAATTAAGCAGCTTAAGAAGGGAGCAGAGGTAGTAATGCTCTTAGCTAAGCTAATGCGCGATTGGATTACCAGCCTTGAGAAGGCTAATAAGGCAGCGTCAGCGCGCAAACAGCGTAAGAAAAAGCATATACAGCAGCATGGAGTCTTAACAAAGGGAGCTGGAGAGGATATACCCGCTTAAAGTAAGGCTAATCAGCAGATTGCTCGTGAAGAGCGTCAGACAGGAGAGCAATCAGGCCGCAACCGCCAGGCTCTAGCGCGCTGCACAAGGTGTAGAGAGACTGGTTATAACTCTCATACATGTAAAAAGGATACATTAGATACTGCTTAATTCACTCTATACATATCTATATATTGTATTATCACGTTGTTGAGATATACGATCGTAGAGGTGCGCAAAGTTAGTGGGGTGGCTCACTCGCTTGTACGGCTCACTCGCTTATAAACTAATAATAATTTAATTTAGAGTGCTACCTGGTTCCCTTTCGGGTCTATAAACACTATGTACTCGTCTCCGTGTACAGGGCCAACATGCTCTAGTCGAGCTAAACACCCCTGCCTCTTCCCTCGCTGCGTTTCTCCGTGCAAGTTCCGCTCCTTCCTCGTCGGTGCTGCCCTGTTGTAGGGGAGCAGAAGGGCTTGTGTGGTTCTTAGCCTATAGCTGCAAACGGGGACCACCCCCCGGTATTAGTCTGTTCTACCTCAAGGGCTACTCTGAACTGCTCTAGTAGCCCCGTGTCCAGTAGCCATCTCCCTGCCGCCGCGACTTTCTCCCAGTCACGGAGTAGTCGGGGAAGGTCCGTCGTGCCTGCCCTCTCCATCAGTTTGAGCCTCGCCTCCTTCTGGTCCGGGCAAAACGAGAGGATGTGTGTGAGGGTCTGCCTCGAGTGACCGCATGTGCAGGCTGGGTCGGCACCTGGCACCCCTATGCCCGCTAACCATGCCTTAAGTCCCAGTACTTCCGTGCGGAGTAGCACGATCGCTGTAGCCACGTGTTTAGGGACGTCGTCGTACAGGTGGAGGGGTTGGAACTCCCAGCCCTCTTTCCATGTAGGTGCCGATCTGCGTTGCTTCGCTGCCGCGCGTTCCCACCTCTCCTTCCATTTCTCTGTGAGGTCACGGGCTATCTCCTTGACTTTGCTCCTGGATTGGATCTGCCGGCCGCGGGTCCTGCCCTCTTTTCCCGTGCTGGCCAGCGAGGCCTGGCGTTGGGTCTCTCTTTCCTCCACGATCGTGTCGCCGGCCCGGCGCACACCTTCTATGTCCGTCGCTGGCTGGGCGATGTGTCTGGCTGGTCTGCCCCTTCTCGCTGCTCGTCCTCCTGTCCTGGCGGACTGCCACACCTCCTCTAGTGCTGTCTTGATTTGCCTAGTGACTGAGTGGTTCGCTGTTGTGACTGCCCACTGTAGTGCCACTGTCCTGATGTACAGGGCCAGTGGT
The DNA here is from genome assembly GCA_009982855.1 of Lizonia empirigonia. Classification (NCBI taxonomy): domain Eukaryota; kingdom Fungi; phylum Ascomycota; class Dothideomycetes; family Pseudoperisporiaceae; genus Lizonia; species Lizonia empirigonia. Next base: position 465,372 of record JAADKA010000039.1, on the reverse strand, counting down.
GGTGTGCCACTTTCCTTCTCGATTGCTGCTATTTCGCTTATAAACTACGTTATCTATCAAAGTGATGCTGATGCATCAAAACGCGTTCTGCCCATGCATGATGATCTATCATAGTCATCCAACACAATCACCACGAAAAGTGAGACAGCCGCGAACACAAAATAAGCTAGAAAGCAAGGTTATTGCTCAAGGAAGTCTTCCCAGCAGATGGCTCAATACTGCAAGTATGACGTGTTTACTGAGCGCGAGGATAGAGTCGGGTGAGAGTATTCAACAAAATCTCGGATGTCCATAGGGCTAGTAGGAGTGCAGGTTCAGATTGACGCTTCAACGGCGCAAGAGAACGACTTTGACGTTTGAATCTTTGTCCTGACGCTTGCGGTTGTCGTGGATTGCTTTATCCTGTCGCCTTCTTGAGCCCTTCGTACAAACATCTTGTCCGTAGACCTCCACTCCACCACCTGCCACTTATCCCTCTCAATGCTGAGTCTTGTATCTATCAGATATTCTGATTGCACTTCGTGATATGGCCATGATGCAAGAAGCTTAGACACATGTTAACCATAGTTGTGACAACTTCTTGGTGCTGCTTGTGCAGAGATACAACGCTCTACTCTCTCCTTGCGTGTATATCGATCCTAACCGATGCTGTCTACAGAAGAGCTGGCTGACTAGCTTCCTAGAGAGGCGCCAGAATCGGACAAGGACGCCGAAGTGGTAAGCCAGCTTGGGTATGGTCCACACACTACGTTCATCTGCAGTCAATGCGACTGTCACTCTGCATAACTCGAACGCACAAGAGTAGGATCACGGTGTATAGAGTAGATGGATTCTGATATCCCTTAGTAGACTTCTTCACTGCGGATATACAGGTCTTGTTTCGTAAGAACACAAGCGGACCATGTCGTTTTTTGTTACTGATCAAGAACACCTTGACCGCGCCCTAGTCTCATTAGTTCAAGCGTTACTGCATCTTGTGTGTACCGTTGGTCATCGCCATTGGAACAACAGAGCTTGAACGTCATGATCTAGCACCGCTGGCTCCGGCATGACGCGATCATGTTCTCTACAAAAGAAGCTATGCCGATGTAGCCGTAGATATGTGATTCCAGAAATCACAGTTAGACAGTGCTCTATACCACACTGTAGTGTAGCAGCAGGGTAAATTACTACACGCCATGCGTCGAACACTACACCGAACACAGCGGCGAAAATTGAAAATTAAGATACCAAGGGAAGCTTGGAACGCAGGGGCTCCTGACACTCGATCATCTTTTTGGCCGGGTCATTCCGTAAACCTTACGGGCAGGCATATGAGCCACTCTCCGCAGACTCAAACCAGACCACGATCATGCAGAACAAAGATATGGAGGTTCGACCACGGAGGAACCGGTCGTTGTCGCAAAGGCACATCAATGCACGTTATAACCTTAGCGCAACCCTGCCTCAAGATGTCGTGTCGAGACTGTCGGATGCATAACAGTCATCTTCTGGAATAAGTTTCATACTACATGCTGCAGACTGAGACGAAGATTCGACAATTAGCAATTCCTTGGAAATACCAGTGTCAGCCTGCGGACTTAGTCACATCGGACATGGATGGGCATCGTGATAAATCCGGACCGACGGCTCCACAGTAGAGATCGACCCTTGATGAAGGCTTGCCTAATCCGCTACGACTAGCACATCACGCTTAGGGCCATTTTCGAGATCAGGGCTTCTTGAATAGATAGGGTTCAATTGGGAGGATAACCGGGGAATCGTGGAAGATTACTTGATCTATACGAACGCACGCCTTACCGCGGCTTCTGTAGCCGCGAACGGCAATCTCTTATAGCCTATTAGTTTTTACGCTCGGTCTAATGACATAACTCTTGAAATTACTCATAGGACACGTTGAGAAGGGTAGTAGGTTAGTGCGCCAACACGATGGTTAACGTGGTTCACCACCGAGTCGCCAACCCCACCGAGTCGTCAGCTCTCCCCCACCAACACGCCTGCGCGGCAACAACGCGTAATGTCTCAACAACGCAACGTGCAAAAGTCCTATAATGAAGGAGACATTTACCTTGCTATCTCTGATATTAAATTAAAGCAAATTCTAAGCGAAAATCGCGCTGCAGAGATCTACAACGTCCCCCGAACAACAATCCGAGACCGACGCGCTGGACGACGCGCCCGACGCGACTGCGAGCCAAACTGCAAGAGCCTGACAAAGCTAGAGGAGGAGGTGGTTATACAGCGTATACTTGACGAGAGTCTACGTGGTGTACCACTCTCGAAGGCACACATACGAGATATGGCGGATAGACTGCTGGGAGAGCGCGGAGGCAACCCTACTGGCAAGAACTGGGTTGATAGGTTTATTAAGCGTACTCCTGAGCTGCGAACGCGATGGAGCCGTCCGTACGATCGCCAGCGAGCTGCCTGCGAAGACCCAGCGGTTATCGAGCCCTGGTTCAGCCTGGTTCAATCGGTGAAGGCAAAGTACGGTATCCTTGATGAGGACACCTGGAACTTTGATGAATCAGGCTTCTTAATGGGCAAGATCACGTCTCAGCTTGTAGTGACAGGCTCAGATAAGCCTGGGAAAGCAAAGAAACTACAGCCTAGCGATCGCGAATGGACTACCCTGATACAAGCTGTCGGCGCGACAGGGAAGCGCATCCCACCCTTCATCATCTTCGCTGGCAAGGTCCTAATCTCTACCTGGTTTGAGCTGGGTATACCACGCGACTGGGTTATCCAAGTTAGTCCAAATGGCTGGACAAGCAACGATCTAGGGGTTGACTGGCTTAAACACTTTAATACGCATGCAAAGTCTGTAGGAGCGTACAGGCTGCTCATTATTGACGGCCACGAAAGCCATTGCTCGCTTGCTTTCCAGGACTACTGCAAGGAGAACAAGATTATCGCTCTCTGCATGCCATCTCACTCATCGCACTTGCTGCAGCCTCTTGACGTCGCCTGCTTTGCGCCGTTGAAGCGCTCTTATGGCGACAGCATCTCAGCCTTGGCGCGCAACCACATCCACCACATCAGCAAGGAAACCTTCCTACCAGCCTTTAAAGCTGCCTACGACCTGACATTTACTGAGGAGAACGCTCGCGCAGGGTTTAGAGGCGCTGGATTAGTTCCATTTAACCCAGATGCAGTGTTGTCGAAGCTTGATGTGAGATTGCGCACGCCAACTCCACCACAGCGCGACGACGCCGCGTGGGAGGCGAAGACGCCGCGCAACGCCAAAGAGCTAGAAGCTCAGACTACGCTCATTCAACAGAGGATGCAAAGGCGCTCAGGTTCCTTAGCGAGCTCCCTTGATGAGCAGGTACGACAGCTGAGTAAAGGCGCGCAGCAGATAGCGCATAATATGGTGTTGCTGCAGGAGGAACAGGCGCGTATGCGAAGAGCAATTGAAGAGCTTACAAAGCGCAAGGGCCGGAAAAGGCGGTATGTACGGGTAGAAGAGACCTTAACAGTTGGCGAGGTATCAGACTTAATTGCTAAGAGGGAGGGTAGTAGTCGTAAGGACGGCGAAACGCCTGCAAAGAGGGTGCGCGCTGAGAGGCACTGCGGCCGTTGCGGCGAGGTTGGGCACAATTCCCGCACCTGTAGGGTAGAAATAGAGGATGCAGATGATAGCGAAGAATCTGAAGTATAATCTACTGTAGTGTATAGTAAAAAAGATTGTTGTGGTGTTGCGCAGCGTTGCCGCGCAGGCGTGTTGGTGGGGGAGAGCTGACGACTCGGTGGGGTTGGCGACTCGGTGGTGAACCACGTTATGTTAGATGCTAATTAAGTTTTACTATCCTAAGGGACTTAGGTGTTTGTTTTGCGCTTAACAATTGTGCATTTTCACCGCTTTAGCGTATTACAAATCTCAATATGCGAATAGACTAGATGCTTCTTAGATGGCCTGTACTCATTGTAGATGCAGAATAATTGTGGTAGCTAAACGTTGTTAAACTATATGTCCCTTCACATGTAGGGCTAGATTAGGCCTCCCTTATGCTGGTGGTCGACGATTATTGGATGTAGTACTGTACAGTGCACGGGATGCAAAAAAACACGGTATTGCCCGCACTACACTGCGCAAACACCACCTTGGCCAAGCAGTGAGGCGTAAGGAGGCATCAGAACGTCGCCTACTTCTTAACCCCCACGAAGAGGCAGAGCTTGTAAAATACATCAAAAGCCTCACAGAGAAACACTGTTCACCTACGCGTCAGATGATCATCAATTTCGCGACTCCCTTGTGCAAATGGGAGCCTTCTGATACCTGGGTTACTAGGCTCCTTCATCGTCACCCCGATGACCTTATTACTGCCTGGACCACCCCTATGGAAAGCAGCCGTCACGAGGCTGATAGTGGTGAAAGATATCGTCTATACTTCAGTCTTTTGACCAAGAAAGTTGAGGAATTTGAGGCGTTACCCAGGGATACGTACAATATGGATGAGAAGGGATTTATGATCGGGGTAATTGGTAAGACCAAAAGAGTATTTGATAAGGTACTCTACAAGGAAAGACGATATAAGCAAGCTTCTCACAATGCCAATCGGGAGTGGGTGACGGTTATAGGCTGTATTTGTGCCGATGGAACCCCCCTCCCCCCTGCAGTGATCTTCTCCGCAGCCAGTGAGAAGGTGCAGGCCAACTGGGTACACGATATTGATCCAGAGACTTATTCTATATACTTCTCGGTATCTGAAAGTGGCTGGACGAACGACGATCTTGGTGTTGCCTGGCTTGAGCAGGTGTTTGATCCCGCCACCAAGGAAAAAGCTCGGAGAAACTTCAGATTACTCATTCTTGACGGCCACGGAAGCCACGTGACGACGAGATTCTTGGATTACTGTGATGCCAATCGAATTCTGGTGCTGGTATATCCCCCGCATGCCACCCATACGCTGCAACCCCTGGATGTATCGTGCTTTAAGCCCCTGAGCCAATCTTACTCAAATGAGCTTATATATCATAACCACAACACCAAGGGATGGCTCCCTGTGGGTAAGGCAGACTTTATAAGTCTCTTCTGGCCTGCCTGGGTCAATACCTTCACCAAAAAGTTGATATTTGGAGCGTTTGAGGCCACGGGTATCCACCCACTTGACCCCCCACCGAACATCAACTTTTCCAGGTCAGCGAAAGGTCGATTTCCATTGATTTTTCGTTCAAACACGACTCAAATGCCTTCTTAAATCTGTTTCCCAACGTCCTCTCCCTGCTGCAGGCGTTGTGACAGGCGCGCTGCCCTCTTTTGTCTTTCAGCTCTTTGCTAAGCTGAAATCTCTTCAAAATGGCTCGTGCGCTACTCAGATTTTCACGTTCGGTCGAAGGCCACAACCACCAGCAAGACAAGGAGACAGTTTTGCCACTCCTTGTTCTTGCAGTATAAGGGCATCGCCAGGCCTACCGCAAGGCTCTCCACGCGAAGAGCTACAGCGCAATTCGACAGAGCACCGGCTCTCCACACCCACAACGACGAGAGCTGCTTGCAGCTCTCTGAAGACCGACTGTCAGCGTCCCAGACCTGACACAACACGCAAACAAGGCAGCCAGCATGGCCTTAGATTTCACGACCCTTGGGGATAAAGAAGAAGGACAGGCCTGGCTCTGCCTACCTACTACACCTATCTCCTCAGACACAGGCATGGCCAAGCCTAGTACAAAGGCTCTCCTCGCGCAGAGCCACGGCTTCGATTCGGCAGGGCACCGGCTCTTCACACCCACTTACTCTTTCCTACTCTCTCTCATGGCACTCAAACCGCCTCTGAATACACACAAGGGAACCACCCTGATGTACACACACTGCTCAGTCTCCCCAATTAGAAGGAGAGCTGTAGTTCTGAAATGGTAGCAATACCCGCGCAGGCAAGAAATGCTTTCTAAGGTAGTGTGGCAGCACTGTAATTCCATAGCTTAGCACGTCGTATATGCCCTTCGGGAGGCGAGATGGCGGACTTAATCCTCATCAACTAGACGTAAAATGAATACCAACCAACCAACCAACCAACCCACTTGACCCCGACGTCATACTCGATCGCTTCAAAAAGTCAACTCCACCACCACCTGTGACGCCTCCTCAGCAATCAGCGCCTCAGCCGGCTTCTACCTCACCCAATTGGCGACGTTTTAGATCATCTTTTGACCGTGCAGTGACGTATGGGGACCCGGGGGCTGCGAGTGAGGCAAGGCAGCAGATGCACCAGATGCACGTGGCTTATGAGCTCAAAGATCAGGAACTTCAGGGCCTCAAAACAGCACTAGAGAGTAAGAAGAAGCGTCAAAAGAAGAAGAAAGTATTGCCACTGTCACCGCGGGATCCTAATGTACAAGGAGGAGCCATATTCTGGGATCCGGCATCCAAGGCACGTGCCGATCGACGTATGAGGGATGCTGAGAAGCAAGAAATCGCAGAAGCAGCAGCAAAAGTAGATAGAAAGCAACTACAACTCAACAACAAGCTTCTGAGAGAGAAGACTAAGGCAGATAACAAGGAGAAGGCAGCGCGGAGGCGTGAGGAGACTGCTCAAAAGAGGGCCCAAGAAGATCGTGAAAAGGAGGCTCAGAAGGCTGAGAAAGCACGCCTAAAGGCACTCAAAGACGCACAAAAAGCATCCAAATCGCCTAAACAGGTAAGGAGCAAGGCCTCAAAGAAGCCGCAGTCAAAAATATCGAAGCGTGGTGGTGCTGCAGCGCGGCGTCGTCCACAGGTGGAGCATGAGGCCAGCTCCGCACCCCAAGGCGTTAAGACCCGCAGTGGCCGCGTCACACGTCCTACAGACAAATGAAGATAGCCAAAAGTTGCACAATAGTCAGTTTTATATTTCACCAACTTCTTATATAAAATTATCTACGTTTGGTGGTTGTACAGTCTCACTGTTGTGGAGGTGAGAAAGTTGGTGGGGTGGCCGATCGGTAATTGTGGCCGATCAGTGCACGGACACGGTAGTGGTGAGCTGTTCAATGGCTTGAATTCTCTGGAGGCGAGTGACAACGTCTAGAGATGAGGGGTATACAAAACAACAAGCCGTCAGCCCAGAGCAAGAGCTAGAGCTTGTACGGTATATCACTAAGCTTACCAAGCAAGGCCTACCTCCTACGAGAGAGATGATCAGGAATTTCTCATCAGAAGTAGCCCATCAGCAGCTCAGCGAGAGCTTGGTTACTCGCTTCATCAATCGACACGAGATGCATCTCATCTCAAAGTGGACCACCGCCATGGATCGTACGCGCCACCTGGCTGATTCTGAGTCAAAATACCGTCTCTACTTCGAGCTACTGCATCGAAAGATCACCCAATATCACCTTGAGGCTCGAGATATATATAATATGGATGAGAAGGGCTTCTTGATTGGCTTAATAGGCAGAAGTAAGAGGATATTCAGCAGGCGTCAATGGGAGAAGAAGGAGGTTTGAGCATCTCTCCAGGATGGGTCACGCGAGTTTCTGACAGTCCTGGCCTGCTGCTGCGCTGATGGGAGCTCGCTGCCTCCAGCCCTCATCTATGCAGCTGAAAAAGGAGCTATACGATCAAGTTGGGTGGAGGATATTAAGGCAGGAGAGCATGAGTTCTTTGTCTCATAATCTCGAACAGGCTGGTCAAACGATGACGTAGGCCTAGCTTGGCTTGAGCAGGTGTTTGATCGCTATACAAAGCAGCGATCAGGGAGATGGCGATTGCTCATCCTTGATGGCCATGGATCTAATGTCACGATGGAGTTTATCGACTACTGTGATCGCCATAGGATCCTCCTTATAATCCTTCCCCCCCATTCAACTCATACGCTCCAGCCGCTTGATGTAGTGCTGTTCAAGCCACTCTCTCAAGCCTACTCTAACGAGCTCACCAACCATCTCTATAAGGCTCAAGGCCTCATCCCAATCAAGAAAGGAGACTTCTTTCCGCTCTTCTGGAGCGCCTGGAAATCCTCCTTCACGGAGAAACTCATATTGAAGGCGTTTGAAGCTACTGGGATCTGGCCGATGGACGCCAACGTTATCCTTCGCAGATTTGCCAGCACGCCAGAAGCTGAGAGAAGCTCATCATCAGGGCTCTCTGATCATGATTGGAGAAAGATGGATCGATTGGTTCGAGCTGCTGTCACTGATAGCCATCAGTACGAGGCAAGAAAGCTGCGCTCAAGCGTTCACCATCTCTCTGTCCAGAATGAGCTTTTAAAGCATAAAGTAGAGGGTTTAGAAGAGGCTCTTTTATACAAACAGAAGCATAAGAAGAAGGGTAAAGCTCTTGACCTTCAACAGCGCCAGGAGTATCACGGTGGCGCTGTCGACTGGTCTCCTCGCAAGTTGCGTGAGGCTCGAGCTAGAGAAGCAGTACGGGAGCGAGATGAGACGGAGAAGAAACTCCAAAAAGCACGGGCCAAGAAGCAGCGTGAGGAGGCTCGACTGCAGCGTCAAGTTGAGCTCGAGGAGAGGCGTGTGGAGAGGCAGAGGCTCAAGGACGTCAGGGAGCAGGAGAGAGCTGAGAAAGCAGCTAAACGCGCGCGCAAAGTTGAAGCTTAACACCAAAAAAAATCTATCCAACAAGCTCAACAGCGCAAGCGTAAAGCCTCGGAAGTAGTCTCACCAAGTAACAAGCGTCAAAAACGCGCTGGTGCTGCTCACGCTGGTGTTCAAGCTGGAGATGAGCTATCTGCTACTCCAGCCAAAGTCACATCACGTGGCCGCAACGTCAACCTCCCACAAAAATATAGATAGTACAAGTTGATTGCAAGCATCTAATTACTACAAAACTATATTTCTATTAATATTGAGCTATTGCGTGGCGCTGTACAGCCTCATTTTGAGATTGGGCATGTGGTGTTCTGCGGGGCACACTGTGAATCCGGGCACACTGCGCACGGGCACGTTACCGTGTTCGTGCACGTGCCGCCCGTATCGCGTGACGATCGCCAACTTCAATTTACGCGACAAACACTCTAACTTTGACACGCGACAACTCTATCAATATGGATTGGATTAACGAAGCGATTGCAGCAATCGAATCGCGCAAGCCAGGAGATGATCTTGTATACCAGGAGTATGCTAATTGGTTTGGTGTAGATAGATGTACGCTGGCTCGAAGACACCAGGGCCGTCAGGGCACGCAACAAGCCAAAATCTTCAACCAAAAGAAACTTACGCCAGCACAAGAGGAGGAGCTTATACTCTATATTAGAGACTTAACAAGGCGAGGCCTACCGCCCACTAACACCATAATACGAAATTTTGCTTCTACAATAGCCCACGAACGCGTTTCTAAGTCCTAGGTGACGCGCTTCAAGCACCAACACGAGGACGCGCTCATCTCAAAATAGGGCACCACCATGGACGCTACACGCCACTTAGCTGACTCATACTTCAAATACAAGCTATACTTTGAGCTCCTGCACGGCAAGATAGAGGAGCATAAGATCCTGCCCTACAATAGCTACAATATGGACAAAAAGGGCTTCATGATAGGTGTGATTGGGCGCTTGAAAAGAGTCTTCACACGCAGCCAATAGGAGCGCAAAGAGGTCACCGCTGCCCTCCAGGATGGCTCTCGAAAGTGGATAACAACTATCGCTGCAATCTGTGTGGATAGGACTGCGCTGCCGCTAGGGCTGATCTACGAGTCTGCAAACTATACGATACAAGCGCAGTAGGTGGCTAATATCAAAGCCAGCAAACACGACGTCTTTGTGGCTTCAACACCATCTAGATAGACAAATAATGACGTAGGATTGGCCTGGTTAGAGCAGGTTTTCAACCACTGCATGAAGAAAAAAGCCCGCCATGGGAGAGAGTGGCGCTTACTTATCCTCAACAGCCACAGCAGCCACCTTACAGACAACTTTTTACACTACTGCCTTACGCGCAAGATCTTTGTTGCTGTATTTCCACCTCACAGCACCCATACGCTGCAACCGCTAGATGTTGTTTGCTTTAAGCCATTAGCTAACGCGTATTCAAAAACGCTTGCAAACTTCACCCAACAGAGCCAAGGGCTAGTCCTAATCAAGAAGGGCGATTTCTTCCTGTTGTTCTGGGACTCCTGGCGTGAGAGCTTCACGAAGCGGACGATCCTACGCTCTTTTGCTGCTACTAGTATATGGCCTATGGATTGAGAGAGAGTGCTGAAACGCTTCCCACCAAAGCCACCAAACAAGCCAAACAACAAGCCTGAGCCCACCTAGCGTGAGGCGGATCGCCTCCTACACGCGGCAGTTAACAGATTGTTGTCCAAACTCAAAAAAGTATCTACTTTGCTCCACCACCTCGCGAACCAAAACGAGCTTCTCACAGATGAGAATGAGGGCCTACGCAAGGCTCTCACTACCAAAAAGAAGCACAACAAGAAAGGCAAGGTGCTTGATTTGCAGCAGAGGCAGGAGTATCACGGTGGAGCTGTCTTCTAGTCCCCCCAAAAGATGGCTGAGGCTAAGGCACGTGATTGGACGAACAAGCGCCTCGCTGAAGAGAAGAAACTCTAACGTGTTTCACCACCTTCCCGGCCACACCACCATCCCGTCCACCCCACCAAAATCCTACGCGTCGCGCCCACGTCAACCCCAATGACTCAACAACCACAGCCTCAATTGCCTCAAAAAGAAGGCAGACTTCTACTTGCTGCACAGGCCTATCAAGATAGACGCGTCAAGTCTCAACGCAGGGCTTCAAACCTCTACAATGTTCCACGAACAACGCTCCGCGACCGCCTCTCCGGCTCACAGCCAAAAGCTGTTGCCCACCTCCACCAGCGAAAGCTACAGACAAATGAGGAGCAGTCTCTTGTAGACTGGATCCTAGACCTTGACCGACGTGGCTTTCCCCCCCAGATTATTGACGTGCGACGTATGGCGGACACTCTACTCGCTAGCCGCGGCCAAAATCCACCTCCACCACCTGTCGGCAAGAACTGGGTGTCACGATTTGTCAACACCCAGCCTACACTCAAGACCAAGTGGAATAGGAAATTCCATTCACAGCGTGCTCGCTGTGAGGATCCTATTAGGATTGGCGCATGGTTTAGGCTAGTAGAGGAGACACGCGTCATGTATGGGATACCTGATGAGGACATCTACAACTTTGATGAGACTGGGTTTATGATGGGTGTCGCCTCAACGTCTAAGGTCGTCACTAGCTCTGACACAGTTGGTCGTGCTACTGTTATTCAGCCAGGCAATCGCGAGTGGGTGACGACGATTGAGTGTATCAACGCGTCAGGTTGGTCTATCCCACCGTTTATTATACTATCAGGGAAGCTCCACCAAGCTAGCTGGTATAAGGACCTACCACTTACCTGGACTCTTGCAGTCAGCGACAACTGCTGGACAACAGATGAGCTAGGTCTTGACTGGATAAAGCACTTCAACAGACATACACAGACTCGCTCGTCAGGGGCTCGTCGGCTCCTTATCCTTGATGGTCACAGCAGCCATGCTACACCTGAGTTTGATCAGTACTGTGCAGACAACCTGATTATTACTCTCTGTATGCCTCCTCACACCTCACACCTTCTTCAGCCACTTGACGTTGGCTGCTTCTCTCCTCTTAAGACAGCGTATGGACACCAGGTAGCAGAGCTTGCCCGCCAAAGAGTCTTCCACGTTGACAAGCCTGAATTCCTAAGGATATACCCACAGGTCAGGCTGACAACACTGTCAGAGCAGAATATCAAGGCTGGTTTCCAGGCGACAGGACTTATCCCACATAGTCCAGAGCGTGTCCTATCTAATCTGACTGTAGTAGTCAGGACACCATCACCACCAAAGACACCTACAGATAACGAATGGACAGCAGAGACACCACATACAGTTAATCAATTACAGAAGTAGGCTCGTCTTGTGCAAGACCTCCTTCAGCGACAGTCACAGAGTCCAACTAGTCAAGCTATATCTCAGCTTGTTAAGGGTTGTCAGCTTGCAATGCAGTCAGCAACAATCCTAACTCAAGAGAATGCTAAGCTACGTGCCTCAAATCAACGTCAACAACATAAACGTCAAAGGCGTAGACAGTATATAGCACGTGGGGGAGCTCTACAGGTTGAGGAAGCTCAATTGTTGATATTACAGGCTAATAATGTGGTTGAAGAGGAGGCCCAGGTTAACGCTGCCCCACGACGTCAGTGAGCACCACCAACGTGTAGCAAATGCCACGTGCAAGGCCACAACAGGACTCAATGTAGAGCTATCTAATCTATCTTGCTTGCAATCCTCACTAAATTTGACTGCGTGGTTGTGGAGTAATTGCACGCCAAATGGAGCCGGTTTTGGTGGGGTGGACGGGATGGTGGTGTGGCCGGGAAGGTGGTGAAACACGTTAGAAAGTTGAGATGACAAAGCTCAAGGCTGCTAACGCCTTATACAATAAGAAGCTTAAGGAGGAGAGGCGTGTGGCAACTGCAGCAAAGCGAGAGGAGCGCGAGAAGGAGAAGGCCAAAAAAGCCGCTAAGGCAGCTGCTCAAAAGGCAGCCCAAAACACCACTGCACCTATCCAAACTTCCCAGACGGGTAAGCGCAAAGCCTCACAGGTATCAGCTCCAAAGGGCAAGCGGCAAAAACGTTCTAGTGGTGCTGCAGCACCTGCTGAAGTCGCACCTGCTGTTCCAGCCAAGGTCGCCCGCAGCGGCCGCGCTGTCAAGCTGCCGACTAGATACACATAATCTGAGTAATGCAAATTGTTCGCCATAGTTAACATATCAATCCATCAGAAAATCTCGCGATAATAGCTATTGTATGTGGCTCAAAAGCTTCATGTTTTGGTGTGCAAGATGGTGGCACGCGGGAACAAGAAAAACGCCGACTCCGGGAGCTCCGCGCCCCAACCAAATGTTTCCATCCCAACACGCCCCACGCGCACCCCCTATCACTCAACCATCGCCCTATACAACCCTAGATATTCTTCGCGCATCTTTTTTGCCATGTCAAAGAGTGGGATTTCTAATTTGGACACACCTAAAAAGGCTCGCATTAAGGGTGCAGCTGAGTTCATGGATGCAAAAGGTATACCATACTTGCATACTGATCTCTTCGCTTTCCACCACGTTTCTAAGCAACAAGGATGGGCTATATTGAAGGAGAAGGGAGTAGAGCACGATTGGACACATCATAATGATCCTACAACCGAAGAAAAGCGCGGAAGAAAGCCAAAGTTGAGCCAGAAAGACCTGGAGCGTTGCGACAGATTCCTCCAAGATGTCGGATGGGATGGAAGAGTCCTGACGTGGCCACAACTTGCAGAGGAGCTTCAGCTCGACGTTTCTGGCAATACTCTTCGCTCCGTGCTTGGTTCTATGGACTATCACAAGTGTATTGCATGTACAAAAGGCTGGGTTTCGAGGAAGCTTGCGAAGAAGAGAGTTGAACATTCTGAAACGATGCTTGCACTCAAACCTACCGCAGAAGACTGGCGAGACGTACGCTTTTCAGATGAAGTACACTGCCGTGTAGGTCCTCAAGGCAAGCTTTGGATTATCCGGAAGCCTGGGGAGCGTTACTGTAGTGACTGTATTCAAGAGCAGCTGAATCGAGACGATGAACGAACGTGGGAAACCTCGCACATCTGGGGCGCTGTTGGCTACAACTTCAAGTCAAACCTCACGTTTTACTCAAATCTAACTAACCGAAACGGCAAGCTCTCTCTTCATGTGTATCAGGATCAAATCCTGGAGCCTGTGGTGAAGAAATGGGTCCAAAATGACCCCCCCTTTATCCTAGAAGAGGACAACGATTCCGGGCATGGAGGTGGAAGCTCTTCTAACATTGTAGCCACCTGGAAACGCCAGAACAACCTCAATTTCTTCTTTAATTACTCGAATTCTCCTGATCTTTCACCCATAGAGAACTGCTGGCAAGTGATGAAACAACATCTCAAGAAGTTTCCGCACTGGGATGAGTTCAAAACGAGAGAACTGGCCTCCGAGGGATGGCAGAAAGTATCACAAAGCTTTATCAATGAGCGCATTGATCAGATGCCAGAAAGACTGCAAGCTTGCATTGATATGGAGGGTAGAATGACTGGTTACTAAAGAAAAATGGGATGAAAACACACCCTGAACGCTCTATTGAGCTACAACCCCAAGAAAAAGTCTGTATACAGCTTTTATATACAATTGCAAAGCTTTTAGCTTCGATTTGAGCCCAAATATGAGAGATTACATGTTGTTTTGGTGGTGCTGTAGTACTAATGGTGGTGCGCCAAGACATTTGCGAGTCGGCGTTTTTCTTGTTCCCGCGTGGGTGGTTGGGGCGATTGTCACGCGATACGGGCGGCACGTGCACGAACACGGTACAGCGTTGCTTCGTATTACACCAACTATCCTGCTCGTCGGTACTACCATACATCCCAGCACCGCCTCGCTATCGTATCACAGCGACATGTCGCCGCATTGCTGCGCACCCGCGCTGGCTTGCGATCCTTCGGAAGGGCTGCAGATTCTCGACGCAATGTTCTTGGCCTTGTACGACTGCTCCTGCTCCTGCTTGCACTAGCTTGCCGCTGTGGACTCTCAACGCAATGTTCTTCTGCTTGTACCACTGCTCCTGCTCCGACATGGGCTCTAGTGGCGTTTAGTGCCTTTAGTGCTGCTCCGGTAAGACCTAGCATGTCGTGATTGGCAGTGATTGGGCCAAATTGACCGTACAATAATCATTGTAGAAAAGTTTGCTACTTTATCAAGTACCGTTAAAAGTCAAAAAGCGCAGCTATTACTGATCTGGAATCTCTAACTCTTGCTTTCTAACATTCCAATGGCCCGACGACTCACTCAAATCCAGCAGAGCAGTTGGCACGCTGCTAACTGCAAGCTTTGCGGCGGCAAGATAGCCCAAGAGAAGGTGGGATCTTACAGAGCTATTCGAACGCTTCCAGATCAGGAACAACTTGAAGATGAAGTTCCTGCTCTTGAGGACAGTCGCCTGGGACGTATCCGCATTGGTACATTCATGTCGCTTTCACGTATTCGTTCTCTGGGAACACTCCCAGGACTATACCTATTCCACCGCCGTTGCTACGCAATAATACGCCATGTGGCCGACTGCGATAGGCCCAAGGTGTCTCTACTTACTCTTGTCTCAGTCTTGGCACCAACAACTCCGATTGACGAATCCGATGTCGAACCGCTCTCAAAACTGGATGGAGATACACTCGCTACGATCTTCAATCGCCTTCCATCCATACAACCAGACAACGGTGTACCCTCACAATTCTCTGGCTTCAGAGAGTTACTCCACAACACACCACCCGAACTGCTTTCTATTATCCTGTCAAAGTGTACGGCGGAACATGCTCTTGCGGTAACAGTGGGCCTCGCAGACTCCTTTTTCGATAATGTTGTACGAGACAATCTCGCCAGACAACGTATTGCAATTGGAATACAGGTAGCCAGGCTTCTGCAGAACCAAGCACACAACGAAGTCTACACAGAGAGAGAGATTAAGCTCTCATCAAGCATGACGGCCGTTTTCGTCCCACTTCCTGGCGGATTATATCTACAAGTCATTGAGGAAAGGAAGTCGCACCAGAAGTCATTAGCACACTGCATAGATTTCTCCCTAGACGCAGAACCCAAAGTGCTTGCGCTTCAGGTGGATCACCTCGGAATCCGCAACATCGCCTTCGAACTAGACAAAGACGAGATACCGATGTGGCTGAGAGACGAAAATCGATCAGCAAACGTTTTTGTGGACAGATTGGCTACTGGGTCTTTTTCCTGCTTGCGCATTGTTTCCGATGTTAGTACAGCGCTTTACTTAGAAAGTTCTTCGAAACTAACGTCTAAAGCCTATCAAAATCCGCATGATCGACATAGCCACTCCCGATCGCAGCAATAATCCCCACCCTCGAGCGCTATTGCCACGCCGATTAGGGATTGGAGTTCCCTACTCCGTGAGAACTGTTTGTACGCCATACATGCTTCTCGAGGGATACTTTGAACCTTCATATATTGAGTTTTCTGTCTGCAATTCAATATATCTCCCCTCTGATCTCGATGTCCGGGCTGGTAGTATATTCGTAGGCATTGGTGGTATATTTGACACGAGCGGGGACGGACGAGAGGAGATTCAATTAGGAAGCAAAAAAAAGGCGAGGTCAGTGAGGATGTTTGGCCTCCAGAAATCATCTCCTCTAGGCGGTCATGGTGCTTTTCTTCAGGTAAAGTTACTGCTAAGGACCACTTGACCATATATTGACAAATGTTAGATCCTAGATGACAATGAGTGTTTCGTCCCTCGTTTACCAGGCCTCAATGAATTTGAGATACTGGATAAACAGGAGTACGTTGGGGTCAAGGGAATTTGGTGGGGAGCAGCAAATCGGCGATTCTACTTTAATGTTATCTACTGAACGGAAGGAAGATGTTGGTTGTTGGTGCCTAGTCACAGCATTGAATTCAATCTCTTTAGGAGGGAGGCGGGATTTGTATTTGCCTCGCTATAGATGGGAAACTTCGAAAGAATTCTTAAGGCCCAACTGCCTCCAACGAAACACCAAAGTTCTGCACCACAACAAGACTTCTAAAATGCTAACCTGTATAAGAGGAGATTGAAGAATAAGTTGGTAGATTGACAGAGCCTATCATAGAAAGTGAACATGTATCCTTGTATTAGATAATCAGAGATGAAACGTGCTCCTTCTAAGTAGGCGCAATTGCTAACATAGCCTATTACAATCTCTCACGTGTGTGATATAGGATGAGAATAAAGAACTAAGTTGATTCTATAGCTATGAACGAGGGAAGCTATATATATGTGAAGAATGAGAGAGTGTAGGGATAGCCCTGCTAGCGTGCAACAAAATCCCCTCTTGCAAATCAAAATGACGAAACGAACGGCTCCTGAGTTGGTCCAATAGCAAACATCTAGCGAACTGTGATACCTTATCTTGCATATGTTGTAATGTTCTGCGTCAATGCATGCTGCATAATAGTTCCCTCCGCTCCGAAGTCATATCTCCCATACGTTTCTACGTTTAGCTCCCTAGTGTTGATGTCCTCTGTGCATTGAGCGAGGATACACTTTCTGTTGAATGGATCGAAGACGCAAATCCAAATTATCCGTCCATTCCAACCATTTGGTGGATTGTAATTGGTGACAAGAGCTTGGGCGACAATGTCTCTTGCAGTGTTTTCAGGTTCACGTTGTCGAATGAAACCCACAAGTAGGACGATTTTGTTTCCGTATTTGACGCGAAGGAGAGAAGTTCTGGCTGATCCCTCTTTTGGTTCGGAGTCGAGAACGCAGTGGGTATTTGTTCCAACCACTACACCTTTGATGTATTCAACCCAATCTTTGCTGAGGCATATTCAGTCAATAATCATGCAACTTTTAGGGGTACTTACACGGCAATGGTCGACATTATGGATTCGGTGTCGTTGGAGACTGCGATTGAACACAATACGCGATCGATACTCGGAGCGGCTCGAGTGAATGCTGATGAAGGAAGATGTGCGCAACTCAATGGAAGACTCTCCATCTTATATATTTATCACTTGGCTTGCACCGACCAGTAATAATCATACCAAGCTGAGCTAGATCATCCAAGCTGCTGAGCCGTGTGTCTGACGCGGCCACGGGAAGTGCAAATGCAGGCCTAAGTTTTTCCTAGCCCTGTCTCGTCACCCTGTCTCATCCTGGCTGCGATTTCTAAGCTATCATCTTCGCTAGACTAATTTGCACAATTCCTTCCGTGCAGCTTGCATGGATCCGGTGTTATGGAAGCCATACGGGGTTAGGAAGAAGAATCGGATAGGCTGACAGACCGCCAATTATGTCAGGCCCTGCATCTTTGGTATACACAGTGGATCTGGCGGGTACTGCTACTAGCAATGTGTGTATATGGGAAAAATGGCCTGTTAACGCCTTTACGTTCCCTATCTTCACGTTCAAAATATACTTCGGTCTCAGATAGATGAATGATAAGATATTTTTCAATTTCTTGAGCCCTCGAAGCCCTGCGCATTGCTTCGTCCCTCACTTCGCCGAAGGTGGAATACGCACCACGTCATCTCGCATAGGAGTCGGTCGACGACTTCGTATTCAAGCTCTACGAATACACCTTAAAGGCGCCGTATTACTATCTCAAAATAGCAGAGTAATGTTTGATTGGCCAGATCCACCTTCTTCTTTGTCCTTGCCATCATTTCATCCCCTTGCATCAATATCATCTGCAGCTCGGTCATTCCACTCGCTTGGCTAATGTGACAAAAAGAGGCTAATTAAAAAATCACCTTACTTGTTGTCAACTGCGCCGCGCGTGGTGCTGTCGCCCTAGCGACTCCCATGCTCGCATAATGTGCGCAAAGGAATTATTGGCCTGATATCCAAGCGACACGTACATAGAAGTGGGATGCTAAGAACGGAGTCTCCACGTGGAGGAGGAATGACTGTGTCGTTATGACCTGACATGGTATCTAAAATAGAGGCAGGACAAGACTAGAGAGAAATGAACAAAGAATGCTAAGCACGTTAATCGTGCAGTGGCAGAAGCTCATATAACGCCTTGAATTTGAAGATGGCTTGAAGAGCTGGAGGTTTACCCCCGTGCTAAACTATTCCCTAAGCAAATTGGTGCCTATTGCATGATTTCGTTTTGAGTGGTGATATGGGATCACCTCGGCCCAATTCTAGTCGAACAGTCTCTACTTGGCAGGATCAGCCGTCTGAGAGATGCAACCGAACTCTTGGTTTGGTGGCGGTTGAAGCGATTAAAATGACACTGTGGGGGGGAGGCGCTTGTAAGGGCACGGTATGTTCCTTGCCTCTCTTCTGTTTGTTTCGCGTCATCTAGACCAGCTCTGTGATGGGCTAGGCCCATGTAGGCCTACGTGTAGGCTTAGGAAGAGCCGTTCCCGAAAGATACACCGCGGCACGGATATCCGCATTTGTGTGAAACACGATATGTCATGCGGCCTCAGTACCAACGAAGGTTGGAAGCTTGGACGGCATTGTATGCCGAGGATTTTCACACACGTTTAGAATGCCTGCGGTTGACGCTAAAGATTATATCACACATCTTACAATGTAAAGGTTCCAACGATCTACGCCTTTATTGTGTTGCACCACGTCTGCCACGACACGACAGTCTTTCACTCTAGATATAAGGCATAGAACACTGGGGATTGGATATGCTTTCTTGTAACGAGAGAGAAGTTGAAGTGTACACAGGCCCTCTGTGGTTTTCAAAGGTCCATGTATCTCCCATATACACAAGTGTGTCTCGTCCCACTGGCCAGCTTCAAACGGCGCAGCGGGCGATTCTGGGCGGTCTAGCGAGTTGCCTTGGGCCTGGGCCTGTAGGCGTGGTGACCGGCGTCGCCGAGTCCCAGAGACGGTCATGGATCCGATGCCCTCCTCCAGCTGCCATTCCGGGCTAAGGGTATTGGCATGATTCTCAAATTGCACTGAACCTTTAAGTCCAAATGTCCGTCGTAGTGTTCGTTGATCGTATAGCCGTTCAATAATAGACGTTACGGGTTCGTCCGCAGTAGAACGCTGAAAGACATGGAGATCTAGCTCAGAACTCATCATCTTGCGCAAGATAGCCTCGCCAGATTCTTCTAATGTGTGCAGCGACGTGAAGTGTCGCTCTAAGGCGAAGTCAGACCCCATAAGCACATCCCAGATCGCTGACTGTTGTGCTGGAAAATCCTCCCATAGAACGAGCTTTTCAGGTCGAAGCTTGTTAGTCGCATTAGCAGGGTCGCCCTGCGTCGACAAGGTCGCATCGGTCTGAATGGTGAGACGGGAGTGTAGATGAATGTGGCAGGCGTCGAGAAACTCTGGAAGAGTTGTCTTGCGTGTTTTCTGTTCGGCCCTATCCTGTGACTGCTCAGCTGCTTCGCGCCTCCGTTGCTCTTCTTTCTGCGCCTGCTCCGCTGCTTTGCGCTTGCGTTGCTCCTCTTCGCGCCTGCGTTGCTCCTCTTCGCGCCTGCCTTGTTCTTCTTTCTGCGCCTGCTCCGCTGCTTTGCGCTTGCCTTGTTCTTCGAGAAACAGCTGCTTGTAATCGAGCGACTGTTCGGCCATAGTGATAGTCGTGAGATGTTCGCGGTGCGTTTGTTGACAGCAGCTGTGTCGGGGCGTTCCGGAGCGATACTAGATATTGTACCAAAAAATCAACAATAGCTGAATGCTTTGGGCTAGTTGCTGTTCACAATGGGTGGGTGGAAGAGATCCTGTTCATTTCATATGATCGAATTTTAGTGCAAGTAGGAGCAATCTATTGAATACTGTATAGACAGGATGCTACGTGAACTTGTCGCATAAGATAGAGGCGACGGCAACAACATGTATTATCTTATACTCTAATAAGGATATCCAGAAGGATACGCTTGTTCCAAAACTTCTCTACACGTCTGATGATCGGGATGTCTTCGATTAGGAATTGATAGCCGCCTCTCACAGAGTCTTGAGTTGCAGGAGCTATAGGTTTGTTCGATTTTCTTTGACTGTTGTATCTATATAGTATGTTAGCTCTACCATAGTCCCGTTGGGTGTACTTACTTGTACCAAAAGCATTGATAAAAGTACCACCACGCAACCCAGTTTCTTTCTTTACCGTTATTCAACCACTTGCCCTTTTCGTAATAAGGTCTCGTCTTCGTAGAGGCGTTCTTAACCATCCCTAAGGTTACTTCGTGCCTAACTTCCACCGGGACATCTTTCCAAGATGGATGGCCTCGGAGTTGACATATAGAGCCTCGCGCTTGGTGGGCCTCTGTCTATAAGCGTATTCCACGTCAGCAAACGACTACTGAACGGCGATTCAGCCCCTTACAAGGAGTAGGCGATGTGTTTGATTGTCCACCTTAAGGTAAGCCATCATGTCTGCTTTAGATGTGCTTGCAGAAAGCGGATTGAGATTTTCTATCTCGGCCGTTGGCGCGTGAATGATGTCTTTTCGGTCAGACACAGCGGACGTCGACGAGAAGGTCGGTTGTATAAGGACTGACCCAGAGCTGGGTCTGGCGCTACTTGTAGTGCGCGCGCGCTTCCACTCAGGAGCTTCAGCCGCGTAATCATCCGGCTCCTTACTATCTCGTCGCCGACGCCGCGTTATCCCTCTGAGGCTCCCTTCCCTCGCTTCCGTTGTAGTTGTCAACGTCGATAGCGAACAGATGGCTGATGTAGTGCTGGGTGAGCGATCCGAGGTGCCCTGGAAGGGTCAGTCAATATCTTGAGGCTCTCGACGCGCATATTGATGGCACCCACTTGACAATCACTGTGAACGAGATTGGTGTTCCGTTTCAGCCAGAGCCTACATCGATCAGTAAGAGTTTTCAAACATATGATGCCTTTACATACCTTTCTAAGAGCAATCCCAGGCTAGTATCTAGATCTAAAGGGAGGGACTTTGCGTGTTGGCCTAACTGCCTGCACTGGGCCAGGGACGTCACACACACGCCTGCCACAATACGACCGCATTTCTCTACCAGAGATAAGGGAAGAAATGCCGAATAATTAAAGGCATCTCTTAGGACGGGGCGAAAGTTGATGTGTACACAGGGCTCGCCTTTGGTAGTCCATGCTGCGGTGTTGACTATCGTGTCTTTTTTCACTCCAGATACGGCACGTGCATTGATGGCTAAGACCTGGAGCTGCATGAGAAACTTTGAGTCGTCGGGCGAGAACTGCTTTGGCACAATGATTGTGTATCCTTTGTACTCCGAGTATTCAATAAACGCGTCCGCGGCCTGTCTTTGGGATCAGCGGTGATAATAACAGGGCTTGGTTACATACAGTCGCGTTGCCGGCAGGTGCTGCAGCTTGAGCCATCTGAGAGTGAATGTCGTGCAGGAAGGCAACCGGTAAAGGACGCAGAGACGATGAGACAAGAATTGAAGGACGTCTCAGCCTTGTTGGCTGCGTAGGTATAT
The DNA here is from genome assembly GCA_009982855.1 of Lizonia empirigonia. Lineage (NCBI taxonomy): Eukaryota > Fungi > Ascomycota > Dothideomycetes > Pseudoperisporiaceae > Lizonia > Lizonia empirigonia. The sequence goes on along the minus strand of JAADKA010000039.1, from coordinate 443,510 downwards.
TGCAAACCTCAAAAATTAGACCTTGCTCTCTCTTGGGCTTTCAATCTTGGTGACACCAAACCCCGAATGGAATAGCTTCAACCAGACTCCCCATTGTGGCGGACGAGGAGAGGCAAACGTGGATACGAAGTCCAGAATGCCCTAGGCTGCAAAACTAGGCTGTGCTGACGAAAAAGAAACTGTCTGGGCACTTGTGGACGTGTAGCGCGCTGTGCGATATAATAATCCCAATTCAATTAGCTTAACATGACTCGCAAGAGCCAAGTGCATGGATGTTGGTGCAAGTACTATCACATCGCTTATTTCACTCATCAGAAAACTATATTGACTCGGAGTCATGCCAATGGCCCGGATGTACCCTCAGCGCCAATTATTGATAAGTAGGACCTTGAATTAGCGTTTGAAGAAACGTACCGCTTTGGTGCAGCGGCACGGTTCGCGAGCCCCGGTGCAGAATTTCCTTGGCAGGACGCCAACATTATCCTGCGGAGTTTTAGATGCGGAGAATCGCTCAAGAAAGTTCTGCAGACCTGCATAAAGCATGCAGCTGCCCTAGGTACTTTTCAGGATGTTTCGCCAAATCTTGCGACAAATAAATCGACCAGTTCCCCTTTCATTCCCCTCCTTTCACATGAGCGTCACTACCAGTTCAGATACCGTTGTGCAGGGGGAGACTGTGGCGTCTAGATAAGCACAGATCACCGCCAATTGGTCCATTTCATTGTCGCGACAATGAAAGGGCTTGGCTAATTGCAATCTTAGGCATAGAAGTTAATTAACACGTGCATGAATAAGGTTGATGGGGCCAACAGACTTGCAATGCATGGCAACTCTGTACCGCCATTCCTGTATCCACATCTACGGTTCCCTGTTGCTTCATTCGCCGTCGAGCTCTGATTGAAGCGACTTCCAAATTAGCCATGACCTTTTCTTATCAAGACCTATGTGTTTGCTAGATGTTGAGCTTGTGAGTGAACTGAAGATTAGATGCATGAGGTGCACGCCTTCCACGAGGCTGAGAGGTCCTTCAAAATCTGCCTTACCACCCTTTCAGTCCTTCACTGGTTGCCTTCCTGCAGCAAGAACCCAATATGTTGCCTTCTTTCCAATTTGGGCATGGTGCCGAGTTTCCTAGATCAATTGCTCAGAGGTCGAAGTGTTCAAGTGTGAGCCTACATACTGCCACCTTGCAGGTAGCCATTCTAGTAGGAGAGATAGATCTTCCTAGCTGTATACTTGTGGCCTTTGCTGAACCCGTCTAGGTCCCTCCTGGACCTCAACAAACGCCTTGACGCACTTGATAGAAAGAATAGTAAGCACTAACCTCCCTCCCTGTGCGGCGAAAACCCCGGTAGGCCGAAGATATCTTGACCTGACGCAGCGTCCCATTGGTCATTTTCGGCCCACCGGGTTTTTCGCCGCGTAGGGAGGGAGGTTATCAGCTTATGTGTGGGGGATCTTCGTAGGATAGACGGTGCAACAGACGCGGTGAAAGATTTCTTTATTAAGAACTCTGCATGATTACTAAGTGATACCACACAGGAAGGACTTTTGTCAAACATTTGGTCCTGTAATAGCTTAGATGGCCTTCTAAGTAATTCATTCGCTTCTTACCATGAACCCGTCTACAAACGCCAGTGATCCATCGCAAAAACGTGCATTACTCATTGAGTTGTGCGCGATCTGACTTCCTATATTGGTAACCAATTTGAAGTGCTCGCTTCCAAGGAATTAGTGAAGGAACTAGTTAGTAAGGCTAGGCTTAATGTACTATGCGAGGTGATCGAGATTGACAATCGACCGCCAACGGGAGGCGCAGCTGTGGTCCAGCATGTACGCAGGGGCGAATATTGTTGAGCTGGCGCATCATCTAAGCCATACTGAGACCTAGCTGTAGATGTAGATGGCACAACAAAGAGACTGTAATAGATTGACATAAGCAGCTGTAAAATCGCCCTCGACGAAGACATTGATGGAAAACGCGAGGTTTGATTTAAGCTATGCTCCTTGAGCCTTAAAACATCTTTAGAGTTTCATGCATTATTGCAGCGTGGCTTTTGGCGCTTCGAGTTCCTGGACGCGCAGGCAGGTATCAAACTAGGTGTATCCTAAATATGTGTCCTTTAGCTTTCTTACCATCTCTAGGCAAGTTAAAAGCCTACATTCATAGTCCAACAGACGACGAGTTTACCTGCAGGCAAGGCTCAAAACATCCCAGCGCCAGGATTGAGTGACACGCGGAGGACAACGGTCACATTATCATCTGGGAGCAGTCTCATACAAGCTCATTTGTCTCAGTCACAGCCTATTTGCGTGACGAGAGACACAAGAACAGCAGAAGCATAGACTATGAAGTTGGTCGGACTTTCGACTGGACTTCTCTATCAGCTCCATCAGGTACAATCCGTTAGGCTCGATTTGTGAAGCCCATGGGTACACTCCGCTAGGCTCAATTTGTAAAGCCCATGGGTACACTCCGCTAGGCTTGATTTGTGAAGCCCATGGGTACACTCTGCTAGGCTCGGTTCGGAGCGCCCGTGCGCGACAACTGACAGATGAAAATAGGCTTGGCGGTGGGGTACCGTGTCCGTGCACACAATGCACGCCGTCAGTCAATGCACGCGCATCACCAAAACGGGCTACACGAAATTAAGGCTGTAGAGCCACACACACAAGTAATTATTACAAGGAAACGTAGCACAGTACTCTATAGACCTATGCGACAAATTTTCTCACCAATACTTTCAGAAATCGCTCGCCCACAACACCAAATTTCTCCTCAGGATACGCATGGGTGGCCTCCACTGAGGTGGTCACCAAGGTGCTTGAAAAGCTTGGTAATTGAGGTGTTTGGGCGCAAGCTTTGGCAAACCTCTTGCTGCCAGCAAAGTGAAAAATGGGTGCAACAGCGCTGGCAATAGAGGCAGCTTGCGACTGCGATGAGCGAGATGGGCGATTCATAATGTGTAGGAGAGCAGCTTTTCAAAAATAGGATGAGGTTGGAAAGATGGGATGAGGTGGAAACAATTTGGTAAGTTATCCTCTACTACCTTCACCACCCCCATTGCTTCTACTAGAACAACAACGCGACGCGTGGCGCGCTCTTGTTAGAAGTTACGTGTAGTTTGCTAACAAAAAGAGACAGTTGCAGGCCACCCAGCGCCTCTACCCGCGCAAATTTTCTTCCCCAAGTTACACGGCAGTAGCGCAGTACTACTGCTCCCAAATCTTCACCGCTACGGCTACTATACTATACCAATAACAGCTTACTACTTACTGCTTATTAAGCAGTACTACAGCACAGTATGCTGTAGTAGTGCTGGCTGATGGAGACGCTGGAGGGCACGACCATACTAGGCCACAATAGCGACGTATGTAAGAGTGCAAGCAGTAAGAGAAAGCTAATTGTGTCTTGTTCTGTCTAGCTGCCGTGATAGCCTTCTCAAGGGCTATCAGGACGGTCTGTTTACATGACGTATCCATGATCCCAATAAGTGTAGAAGGTGCTTCTCAAGAGCAGGAGGAACCACCTCACTACTACGTGGCACCTAGATGTCCTTACCTCATGAACCGTTACAAGTTGAGGTGCAACCGCGTGGGGCAGTAACCAGATCATGTAAGTATTATCTTCTCTAGTACCTTACTGCATTCGTCTGCCAGAATACGAGCCGGATCATTCTTGTCAAAGGGCTCGAGCTGGAGAGGCTTGTCACTATAAAATAGGGGTGTTATACTGCTACACTTACTATTGTCTAAAACTTTAGTGTATTTGAACGAGCATAAAGTCGTGCTAATGCCTCAATCTATTAAAATACTCACCATAGATTGTATTCGGGTTTTGGGGGTAACGTATATATTCTCTTAAACTAATACAGTGTTGTGGTAGAAACGGAGATAGAAAAAGGAAACTTGCTAGAGTATTCGATGGGAGCAGCATCTGCTTTGTCCTCTAGACCTCCTATCGAGAGATTCACTACTTGTTGTCCGGTTTGACGAATTGCGGTATAGCATAACGAGTTGACACCAAATACCACCAACTCGGTTTATCTCTGTATCCAGGGCACGAAACCGGGTTAGAATTCCGGGATTGGCTATCGTCCTTCATTCTTTTGACCATTTAGCTCACCGATGACCTAGACGAAGTCTTTGGGGACTGCGTTGACGAATTAGTTACACTTCGATACAACAGGTAAACTAACTTACAGCAGGCGGTGAATCTTCAACATTACCCCATTTACTCTTGTAGAACTTAAATGGAATAAACCTTGTGTTTAAAAGTGATATCGCACATAAGATAGGCTGTTTACAAATCAGTACAGCTAACAAGCAGGATAGAAGTGACTTCATACCAATAAGATATTTCTATATATCTGTCCGAAGAAAATGCAAAGGAAAGCAAGTACAAAGAAAACAACGCCTCCAGCTGCTAAAGGCAAAAAGAGGATCCAAAGGGAAAGCTTTACACGATGATCTCTCATAGTAGAGCTTCCGCTATCAGACCTCCTACCTAGTACCACAGTACTCATCAGATATGCTGATACTACGTACATGATTGAGGCCATAAATAGAGCTGGAGCGTTGAAATAAGCATACCATTTCTCATTGTTGATGTATCCTCCATGGGCCAGAATTAAAGGCGAAAAAGACAGGACTAGATTTGCTAAGCTGCAAGTCCATCCTCCGTAAATCAAAGGGGGAGTGTCGAGTTCTAGCACTTGGGAAGTGCGCACTGTCTGCCAGGTGTTAGCCACATGAGTACAGGTAGACTTACGAAGAAATTCACTTACCTCTGCGATTGCGAGGATCACACTTGCACTCTGCACAAGCGCTACAAACAGTTGTTCGTGTTTTGTTTCCGTGGACAAAACGCCAGCTGCGACAATCATGGAAATGAAAATGAAGCCGCTCACGCAAAGACCAACTTCAGAGGCCGTTGAATTTCGCTTAGGCTTTTGACCTGCATTCTTCTTTTGAAAGTCGGATCGGTATTTGATTGTTCCCAAAAAGACGATGCACAGTTCGACAAGAACAAAGACACAAGCAAAGGGACGGAGGGGCAGCATTTGGATGATGTTAAATGAGGAAGCGACGGAAAGACAAAGGCAAACAAAAGATGTCAAACCTTACATTCTGTGCGGCGGGCTACGTTGATATGAAACCGTTCTGCAAGCAGGATACGAAGGATGGTGTGAAGAACTAGAACCCTACCCATCCATCAGACTATCTCTAAGCAATTTATTACCCACTACATAGTCTCGCTTCGAGCGCAACAGTAGTCGAAAGGTTTCTAGTCGAGCAGCCCCTAATCCCTACTAGGCAGTATCAGCCGTCTGAGTCGCCACCCAGACTCTTGGTTCGGAAGTTATTGAAGTCACAATCGATAAATGACGACGTGCGGAGCGCGTGTGCTTCCCCGGCCCGCTTGCCTTCCGTGCCGTGCAGCCTCACTAGAGATGTGCACATCTTGATGTTTACAACACGGGATGCAGTGGCTACTGGTGACTATGTCATTTAATGCGGTTTTTTTACGCGTACTTAAGGTCTATGCAGATCAGCTTTAGGATTGTGCATCCCGCAACAAGCCTAGTCTTTGTGCAAATGGCTGTCGAGTGCTCTGTGTCTGTGTGGTGTCGATGGAGGTGGTTTGCGCGGCGATCTGCACCTCGTGCAAATGGTCTGGAACGAGATGAGACGTCAAGGTAAAGTTCTCGCTTACGGCCTGTCAGCGAACGCCAGGTACATGGGGGAGGAGAGGCCACTAGCGGTACGAGCGGGATGTCAGATGACGGAAAGGCCCCCACGCGTCTGTTTGCTCGATGGGCTTACAAGGTTTGACGCACAGACCGCCCAACTAGCTCCACGCATCCTGCCTTTCCACGCATTGCTGCCTCCTCCACATCGCTGCTTTCACGCATCGCTGCTATCCACGCATTACTGCCTTCCACGCATTGCTGCCATCCACGCATTGCTGCCTCCTCCACATTGCTGCCTCCTCCACATTGCTGCCATCTACGCATCGCTGCTTTCACGCATTGCTGCCATCTACGCATTGCTGCCATCCACGCATTGCTGCCTCCTCCACATTGCTGCCTCCTCCACATTGCTGCCATCTACGCATCGCTGCTTTCACGCATTGCTGCCATCTACGCATCGCTGCCATCTACGCATCGCTGCCATCTACGCATCGCTGCCATCTACGCATTACTACCTTCTCTACATCGCTGCTATCCACGCATTGCTGCCTTCCCTCATTAGTACATATTCTAGTAGGCAATGATTACCGAATCGCCACCTGCTGCAGTCCTCGAAACATTTGGAAGTCCGAAAGCTGTACTCAATTTTCTGAATTTCGCTATTGAGAATCCTCGATTACGCGCCCAAGTAGACTTCTTTCTAACATGTTGGAAATTAACTACGACCGTCCACCAGTCGTCCAAGATCACCACCTCATTAAAGAGACTTCTGGAAGAGGATAAGAAAAGCGTTGAGTTTGACGATGAGCAGCTCTGGGATCTTAAACTGCGTCGCTTGAAGGAGAAAATTGATAACGACAAGAGGTCCACCGCAGCATCTGGGTTGAGGGCCTATATCGAGGAAGTTAACACTATTGGGCGGGCGTATGGCGAGGAGACAAAGCAGCGTTTTGCAAAACTTTCAGAGCCTGTCAAATCATTGAGGACTCCACTATCTCATCTGAAAGTGGTAGTGGAATTCATCAAGGGCGAGCCTCACCATACGGAGCAAGCTTCCTCGCTTGAGCAACCTACGCAGCATCGGATTGCAGCTTCTTTGGGTTCTAATCGTGCTTCTGAGCAATGCATGGGACCATCTAATAAGCGCGGCAATGTCGTTGGCAGTATCCTCTCAGTACAAGAAGCTCTTCAATGCAATGGCAAGCGTCAAAATGGCGGAAAACGCCCCGGCAGAAAGCGAGTCTGCCTTGGATCTGAACAACTGGACACACGCGGGGCTAACGTCTCTATGTTGCCTAAGCACGCAATTTCCATGCCAATTTCCAGACCTGATGGAGAGCTACACATGCCAACGAGCCCTGAACAATCTTCTGGTGTTGAAACGCCGGCTCCCATAGGACCGCATTCCACCATCCATTCGCCGATGTCCGGCCCTCTAGCTCACTTATCCCCGAAGCTCGAGTATCTTGGTCAAACTAGTTGTACTGAGCCAAGTGATTGTTGTCTAGTCTACTCATGGCCAGCATACTCAGCTGTTCGCTTCCTACTTGACGAGAAAACTCCACTATGGACTGATGGAAACATATATGAAGGCCGGATCTTACTACCCTCGCTGGAAAGGCTGCCAAATGGGAGCCTTGTAGAGAGCGTAAGGCGCAGCGAAACCTGGAAGAAGCAATCGCAGGGTTACAAAAGCTTAGTTTGTTTTAAGATCTGTTTGCCAACATCACCCACGATGTCAACGGAACCCATGGGAACGATATTCTGCACAGTGCCTCGGAATGAGGCACCAGAAATGTATGAAAAAGACTAAATCTTAACTACAGTAAACGTATAGGACTCTAAAGATACTATGCTATCACCCTTCTTTAATGTAATACTCTCATTCGTCTTGGTTATACTTTGTTCTTGATCATCGCCCTTGTATGTGCATGTGAAAACCGAACCCTTCGTGATTATGACGATGCATTTTTCCTCAGCAGTCCATACCCCGCCGTCGATTGTTGGCATGCCTGCTGACCGTCTACGATGATTCCTTCAGTTCTTCTAGCTTTGAGTTGTCTTTCCAATCGCGTTGTGAAGGTATTGTTGCTGTGGAAAACACTAAAATCGATTAGGCGATTTGATTGCTTGAGATTGGTACGCAAGCCTTCAGCTAACTGAAGCACCTATATTAGCAAGGGTCTTCCAAGAAAGTAGAGTTTCATATCAACTTACTATGTTCCTCTGGGGTCTTGTCTTTCGATGTCGAAGAATTGCAGTCAACGGATCACCACAACACACATACACAGAGCGTGTTTGGTGTTTTCTGAATGATTTAGAATTTCGCAGGGGACGAAACAAGTGTCGGGAAACAAGCGTATAGGATGAAAGAGGATATCGAGATACAAGCACAACCTAGTAGTGGTGGAGAATGTATAGCAAGGTGCACGGGCTATGCCTGCAATAGACGCTCTGTTCGGTGGCGCGTTCTGCACGGACCTAGGCAGAAATTAGCATCGTTCAGACCGGCTCGCAGCGAACGAAGAAAACCTTACCTGGGTATTTGCGGCGCAATCTTACTTGGTGCACAAGCATACACTGCTGCGACAGAAATAAGAGATACCCAGAACTCGGTGCTGTCAGGAAAATGGGAGGTGGTGCTGATGGCGGGGCAGTTGACCTAGATGCCTCGCCAAAGTTTTCTAGCGATGGTGGGGTCTCCTGACCCGCGACCACGAACCACCAACTACGAAACAAACGTCCACTTCGCTCTTTTAATTAGAGGGATGTTTGCTTTGGGCCGCTACGCATCTCGCGCGTGTCGGGCACCACGAAACAAGGCAAGGCTATCGGGCGCTGCAGTCAATGGCTGCTACTACACGGGCCTATCGCAAGTGAGCGCAAAATCCTGACCTCGCTGTTCCATACTTGACATTGGCAGTACCAGTCGTCGGCTTTTCCATATCGCAAGCACAGGTCAGACAGTACGGTACGTAAGGGCGCACGCAAGAGGGAGGTAGGCGCAGAAGCTCGTGCCCCGCACCAGGCTAGTCTCGGCAGTCCAATCAGGGTGAAGCACCTTCACCACCACCGCTGGCAGTGGTGGGGCATGTGCTGGCTACGTCGCGCGTCCACGATCGCTCTTCCGGTGCGAACTGCAAATAGCGGTAAGACTGTTTTAAAGTGGCTGGTTGAGGTAACGCGAAGGTTGAAGCGTTGCTGGCAGACATGTCAACAATCCGTCAGTTTCCCGTTAACGGATTGTTCGGCCTGACACGTGATCAGTCCGTTCAATTCAAGCCAGACCACTCAAATTTTGCAGTCCGTTCAAGCTAAGGGTAAAGGCCTGATTGAACGGCCTGAAAGGCCTAATAGTATTAAAGTTTTAGGGTGCCTAATTAGGCTTAACATTTGCTTTAGGATCTTTTAAAGCTAAAAACTTTTTGTGTTGTAATTTAATTTATAAGCGTCTTTTTGTACCGTGGGAACGCTAACTAGCGCGTCTGTAGATGCGAGCAACCCACAATTTTCCCTCTATTTACTCCCTAACGCCGCCATGACGCACCCTAAGCGTACGATTAAACCTACCGAAAAGGTCAGGCAAGCCCAGCTTGACTTTGCAACGCCGGAAATTCGCCCAACAAAGCGCGCGCGGGTAGCTGCAACGCCAGCGCGTCAAACACCACCTGCATTATCAACGCCTGCGCTAACGCGTCTGTCCTCCCCACGCGCGCTGCTTGCTGCTAGCCAGCAAGGGAGTCAACCGCTATCTAAGGATGACGCGTTCGAGCTTGAGCTGCGTGAATCGCAGCTAGAGGGGGCTATTGTTGCACCTACCGCCGCCTCGCGCGCTCCTACAGTTGCTTCAGCTAATGACAACAGCACAGTAGGGCAGGCGCTGGCGGCAGGGTTTGACACGCGATTTGCTGACAACTTCGATGATATTATCTGGCTAAGGCTGCCTGGTTACAGGGCACCGCTTGTGCCGCAGAAGCATAAGAAAAGCTGGATCTATGCCTATGGTTATCGCATCAACTCTACTGCCCCTCAGTTCAGCAGCAAGGTCTATTTTGTGTGCAAAATCTGCCATCTTAGGTATCACAAAGCCTGCAGCGGCATCTACGACACTACTACCTCGCCGTCGACGGCAGCGCGTCACCTTAACACCACCCACCAGATCTACAACCCTGAAAAACCCGCGGCTCTAGCAGCAATTACAACGGAACACACCCTACGCTCATACTACAAGGCAGGCGGCAAGGTGCCTCAGGATGTACACAACGCCCTTACTGGCTTTGACGTACAGCTGTTTCGCTTTAAGGCGGTCACTTGGCTTGTCGAAGGCAACCACTCACTATCTGAGTTTGAGCGCCCGGAGTTTCGAGCTATGTTGGAGGCAGCCAACCCAGAGGCGGTAACTGCGCTATGGACAAGCCACAACAGTGTCTCGAGGTACGTTATGCGTCTCTACAACTACCTGCAACCCCGTGTTGCTGTTGAGCTGTCCAACGCGCTGAGTAAGATACACATAAGCTTTGACGGATGGACAATGCAAGGAGGCAAGCGAGGCTTCTTAGGCATTGTTGCGCACTTTGTGAGCTCATCAGGCGAGCTTACAGATCTGCCTATTGCGCTTCCTCAGCTTACAGGTGCCCATACAGGCGTAAGGATAGCTGAGGTTGTTGACCAAACGTTGCGGCAGTTTGGTGTTGATAGCGCCAAGTTGGGTTACTTTGTACTTGACAACGCGGCTAACAACGACACCGCTATTGCTGTGGTTGCAGAGATTTACGACTTCTTGCCAGTCCACCGCCGCCTCCGCTGCGGTCCCCATACACTCAACCTTATCGGGCAGACGCTCCTTTGGGGTAACAATCAGCAGGCGTATGACAATGCGCCCGAGGAGCTTAGTGACGAGGTGAGGTTTATGAGAGAGTGGCGTAAAGATGGTCCCCTTGGCGTGCTGCTTGACGTTATTAACTACATCAAAACACCACAGCAGCATGAGCTTTTTATCAATTTTCAACACCGCGCAAACGCTGACTTGTCCGCCAAAGATCGCAAGATTCTTGAGGTTATTAAGCCTGTTGTTACGCGCTGGAACTCATACTTTAGCTGCTTTAAGCGCGCAGTTACGCTGCAGTCTGCAGTCAACGCTTACTGTCAACTCCATGTTACCAACACCGCCAACGCGGACGCCTACGCTGCTGCGAGCGGCAACAAAGAGCCTGACGCGCAGCGTTGGATGCGCTCAGGTGGTCTTACTGCGGCTGATTGGCAGACTGTCAACGAGTATCTCGCGATGCTACGACCGCTGAAGTTGGCAACAAAGCGCCTTGAAGGTCGCGGTACCTACAAGCGATTTGGCTCACTTGCTGAGGTGATCCCTGTCTTCGAGACCATCTTATCTAGCTACGAGGAGCGCGTAGAGTCCTACAGCGGCGTCAATTACGACGAACCTGGCGCGCCAGAGGACCACATTGCCATCAACCTCCGCGCTGCTTGGGCGAAGGCGAACGAGTACTTCATTAAGCTTGATGACTCCCCCGCCTACTATGCTGCCACCTCTCTCCATCCAGCGTACAAACACTACTGCGACAACGCGTGGAGGGATAAACCAGAGTGGTTGGTAGCAGCGCAGTCGGCGTTTCAGACGCTTTGGGGCACGTACAAGGACAACCCAGCACCGCCGCCAGCGCCAGCAGCACCACGGGCGCGTGTAAACAACGACCTCAACGACGCTATCGCGTCTATGATGGAGCCTCATCAAGGCGTTAGAGTTTCCAACGATTTGGATGAGTACACGCGCTGGAAACTTGAGCCCTGGGTCCCCTCTGTCGACAATCCAATCACTTATTGGCTCTCACGCCGCCGCGACTACCCCAACCTTACGCGCCTCGCGCTCGACGTCCTCTCTATACCCGCCTCCAGCTGCGACTGTGAGCGTATGTTTAGTGAGCTTGGCGATCTTTTGCGGCCAAAGAGGAGGAAGATCTCATCACAATTGCTAGTAGCAATACAGTCAGTACGCGCTTGGTTGCGGGCTGGCTTTGGTGTTGAAGGAGAGACTGCAGAGTCTCTACTTAGCGACGAGGCAATTGATAGCATGTATAACTTAGGGGATTGGCACAATAGCGAAGTCTAATTTGTATGTAAAAAAGTAATCAGTTTAAATAAGTTACCTGATCAGTTCAGTTCGAGCCTTGCTGGAAGACAGTTCAATCAGTTTGTTAAGATTTTTCGGCCTGCTTCTTGCAGTTCAATTCAAGCCAAGGGTTGCAAACTGACTGAACGGATTGTTGACATGTCTGGTTGCTGGATCCCGCATAGAGTTGGTCATGTTCGCGGATGGCGGGACCCGCCGCTACCGGTAGCAGATGATCGTTAGCCAAGTGCGCTGGGCAGGCTGTGCAGAACGTGTGACTCACTAGACAGGTAGACAGGCAGACAAGCAGCCTCGGTGGCGAGGCACAGGTCGCAGCCGTTCAAGGAGCGGACCGACGTGTTATAAGCTCGTGGAAGCGGGCTGCAGCGATCGTCTCCGCTTGTATGTACCTGCAGGCGCGCAGCACATTGTTACCAACGGAAGCGCTGCTAGCTCGCACCCCACACGATGGTACCCAGCTCAATCACACGCATCAATCCATGTTCTAGTTACGGTGCAGGTAGAGCCACTATTTCTGCCCATATCACTATGCGTTCACGGAGTCCGGTTCCAACTTTGTATCAAGGTAGGCAGTGAACTCACACGTTTGGCGCCGGGAAGCTGGGGTGGAAGCTCGCTGTTTCGTCTGGCTCGCGCTTAGTGCTTCCAGTTGCGCTGTGCTGTGACATGCTGTCAGAACTCCTCATACTCTGACTCTGTGCCTCGTGTTCCGATCGTGATGAGCCTGTAGCAGCCTCTTCTTCCCGTTCCCTTGATGGTAAGCCCTCATGTAGTTGGGAACCTCGTCCTCTTGCTTTATAGTCGACTTTGTCTCTGGCCCAGGCGCTGTCCTTGCTCCACTGGCCAAGTCTTCTTCGAGGTTATCCTAGCTGAGGGGGAACGCTGGACCGATATCGAGGGCCTGCGCATCTGCGACTGAATGAACTGTTTCTCCTTCATCATCCGTCTTCTCTGGAACCGCTGTCGGTGCGCTGATGATAGCTATGCATCCGGGGTTGAGGCATTGGCGGGAGCACCTGGTGCAGCTGCGGCGGCATCGGCGGCGGGTTTGCGCATCAACTGATGGGCGTTTACAGGCGTGAAGCCATGCAGGGCAGAGGTAGGTATTACAGGCACTTGCAATGGCGAGCTCACGCCTCTACCGGTTGCAGATGGGTGAAGCTGGAAAACTGGCGCATTCGCACGCGCGCTCATCTCCTGCTCTCCGAGCTGCCAATGCATCGACTCGGCGGATCGCCAGGGAATGCCCATCTGAGTAGCAACTTTTTGCCACATTTGGTCCTTGAAACTAACGCAAACGTCAGTATTGTTTTTGGGTATATGGCAAAGACGCGTCACATGCGAGAGCGGCAGATGGTGCTGGGGTACATTTGAAGCCAAAGGTGTGGGCTCAAAACGAAGGAACCGTCGACCAAACCGAAGCAGTCTGGACAGCTGGAGTGGTCGAATGGTACGTACCGCGCATAGAGTCTTGCGAGTTTGTCTTTCTTCTCCTCGTCCCAGATGGCTCGCTTCTCTAGGTAGTTCTGGTACCGCAGTCGACAGGATATGGAGCTTCTTCCGGGTAATCGTTTCGCAATGTCATCCCACTTCATTCCCTGACCCCGCAGCTCAATGGTCAGATTGTCCTCCTCTGGTGTCCATTTGGACTGTTTCTTGGCTGGACTTTTGTCAGGTAGTGGAGTTTGAGAAGCTTGTCGTTTTAGTGTTGAAGGGGGAAGGGGGCCAGTATTTCGCGCACGACGTGGCGAAGGTCCATGTGGCGCAGAGTAGAGTGGACGAAAGTGCGGGAGTGGGGCAGGCTCAGCACGTGGATGAAGTTCTGGGATAGCGGGTAGAACAGGTCCTCCTAGCATGGTTCTGGATACCTTGGGTGCTGATATTGGTGTATGGCTGGTACAAGCGGACTTTGACGGGTAAGTTGGGTATGCTGGTGCTCCAGGAACGTACGCAGATGAACCCAGGCCCTGAGCCTGAGGCTCAAGGAGGAGGTTGATATCCAGGACAAAGGTGAAGGACTGGACTCAAGCCAGCCTACGAAATGATGCAGTGTTCTCAATCTCGGATCGGCGCCAAGACTGGAAGCTCTCGAAGGGAGAACGGAACTGTTGATAGTAGGCAAAACGGCTTCTGCTGGACAGCTAATTGAGCTTTCTTTTCAAAAGATGATCTTTAATAGCAAAAGAGCTGAGTAGTCGTTAGCATCGACTTGAAAGCGTCCCATACTCGTTCTATCGCTTCCACATGCCAAACCGTGCCGTCGCTTGGTTGGCCGGCAATCCAATGGAATCCCTCTCGTTCGTCCAGATGTCATGCTGATTCGCGGGCGCTTATGCGCACGAGTCACACAACGCCGAACTGCTGGGAAGATGCACAATGACCCACAACTCTTGCAGCTACAATACACCGACGCTCCCATGCGTTCGTGTACTATCGTCACCACCGGATCTCGATAGCCATCGTAGAGCGACAGCTGTCTAGATCTTGTTGCTTTGGGCGATGCTGATACGACGGACGATGAATTGAACGGTGACCCACGCCTTTTCACGGAGTAACGCTAGTGAACGACAGCCATCTGCTCACTAGAATAGCTCGCATGAACGGACGGCGCAAAAAAGATGCATTTTCACTACAATAGAGACGCCACGCGTCCAAGACGGGAAGCGACCTGCAGCGATCTAGAGCGTACGCTCGGCTCTGCGTCTCATCCCGCGTCGCGCCTGACCGCCCCCTTGATTATACGTCAATTGCTTTGCATTTCTGGAGCTACTGCACCTACCCCACTCCGCCGCACGCCATCTGCAAGGTCCAGCCAACGACAAACCATACAGCGGGCAACCATCTCGCCCAACATACATCAATTTCAGGAGATGGAGGGCGAGAGATGACAGGAATGACCGTTTGGCGCATCCTTCTGTCACTGCACTTACGCCGTGGGGACTGCACGGAAAGTCCACGTAGTTCGTCTCTCTCGTCACGCAAGACACGAGCAATCACTCAGTAATTGTGCATGCTGGGAGAATTGAACGCTTTGCGAAAGCTCCCACAGATATTGGGCGCGTTTTTTGTATGCTTGCACAAACTTGATGGCTAGAAAGGACGTGCCCTGTCGTCGTCGAGCAAAGCCTTACCGAACTGGCAAACACGGGCTGTTACATCCACTGCCTATCTCCTGAAAAGTATTGGAAGTCCATATCGACGGATTACATTGCTTATCTCCCACCAAGCACAAACAATGGACGTACGTAGCAACGTAGAAAATGGCCAAGTAGGTGACTAAAATTGCATATTAAGTGCTCCGTGTCAACAACGCTTAGCTAGGGAGAATACTGTCTTATTTCGTACCAAATTTAGCGTTCAAGTCACTTTCCATGGAGATGGGAATGGGTAACGTGCACTTATTAAGGCTTGCAGCTGCACGATTTCAACGCCACAAAGGACATTGAACACTATGCCGCATCAACACTAGTTAGCCCCCCCCCATGGGTCTTTTTTTCTTATATCTACAGTATCGAGTGCTTGTGTGCAAACCGTGTGCTTTTGCTGTCTCTCCCCCGCATCTCGCTAGCCAAATCAAGAACGATATGCGTATGAGGCTTGTCGCAACGCTGGCCTTGAATTCAGCAGCTCCAGAGCGCAACTGTCGGCCGTTTCACTAGCTGAACGCTTGTGAGAATCTGCTGCCGTCATCCAAGGAACCAACTCTGCTGATCTGAAGCTCAACCGTGGCTATCAATGCAGTCGCTGCACATTCATCCTGTCAAAGACTAGCTCGGCGCGTGAGTCCATGCAGTGACACTTTAACCAGCACCGCCCCAGCCTGCTCCCGGGGAAGAAAGGTCGACCAGACTGTGATTTCAGGTCAGATACAGAGCGTGTTCAGGCTATTGGCCAGTGACCGTGTCATCCCACTTGAACGATCGAGAGGACGTGCTTGTGACACCTTGATGCTGCACGCAGTCGTACCCACATGTCAACGCCGTCTCTCGAGGATGACAGATCGCATTCTCGGCACTTCAGGTCATCCTCAAGATGGAGAGACCTTGGGGGACAGGGAAAATCTGGAGCAACTGGTTCCTCTGGCCGGCCCGCAAGTGGCGCCGCTCATAATGACCTTGGCTCTGAGGGTTGGAGATGTATCGCTTCAATTGACAGGAGACGTTAGTCCAGGCCGGCTTAGCGAGAGAGAGCGAAGGAAGTGATTTTCGACGTGCGTACGGCGGCACGGTAAATGACTGCGATTTATCATTTCTTGCGGTAGAAAGGTACCGGCGGCCCAAGCTGCTCGGGCGCCTGCTTGATGCAAGGAGAGCTAGTGCCAAAGTTTCAGCCTATCGACCGAAGAGAACCGCGACGTTAATACCGAACGCCCACCCGGCAGCGTACCTTTCTAGCCCTCCCAAGGTCGCAGCAATCACACACATTTAGACATCACCACATACGTGAACAACACAGGGAGGCGAAGCTACCTGAAACTAAGAAGGACTATTGCTACTCTTATGGGCCCTTTGTCATCAGTATGTTGAAACAATTCTCTCACAAGTTAGAAGCATTGCGAAGAAATCAACAACGCGCAATCAATCTTAGAGCCCTGTATAAGGTGACCAAGTGGACAAAAGACCACCTACAAAAAGAGATGCGCTGAAATACGATTCTATCTCCTACACAGAGAGAGAGGGCCATGTTGTATCAGGATTTTTCATTGTTCCCAATAACAAGTGCTACAACCTTCCCAAATTAGAGCACTCCTTCTCATTCTATGACCTGGATAAGATTTCCTTCAAGACGTAATAATTACATTATCTATTATTATTTAGAACAGCGCTCACTAACATATAGGCCCTTTTATGACCAACTTATAAACCAACTCATGAACCCATAAATCCAAAAGAGCGAGGGTACTATAACATCGAACCCACACTCGTCGACGGCCCACGTGTTCACGCAGTCGAATTAGCACCAGCCATGCCAGCACGTGCTGGAAGAATTGACAACACACAGTAATATGGATGAGGTAAAGGGCATCATCCACAACATAAGAAATAACAACCTCTTAGGACAGGAAGAGTGGTTCAGTCTTCTAAATCCAAGCAATTATGCAATATTACAATCAAACGTCATCCATGACATACACGCAGCCATTACCAAACTTAAAATTCCTGGCGAACACACCCAGGCAACCTATGCGCTAGTAGATGGAGTCAAGAACATCTCAGCGCCTGCTGAAGATGAAATCTTTAAGTTAAGTAATGTCAAACAACTGGAGCTCTTCTATCGTGCGCGCCTTGAAGTTATCCCAGTAAAAGTGCTAAAATCAATCTCAAGGGTGTGGTATAATAGACTCGCATCTAGAGATCCTTCTGGGAACGTCTCGCGACCTAGCATATATGAGGAAAGGAAAGATGGTGAGTATTATGAAATTGCCACCTTTACTAGTCACTCACATCCTCTAGGCCTTGAATTATTGGCCTTGGGTCTTTTGCTGCAACACAGAGCTACTAAAGACAACAAGGCTAAGCTTTAAGCTCCCTAGATCAAAGACCTCCAAGAACAAACAGAATCTATGTTTGACAAGAAATTAGTAATTTCACGCTCTCAGATATTGGCGGCAATATTAAAAGAATGAGTGCAAAGCATGGTGTTGCCAAGTCTGTTCTACGTTGCACAACTCCACGAATATCTTTGTTAACTAAAGAATAAGGATGGTTATTTGAAAAGTAATATCATTATCTAGTGGCAGCAAATTCATGGGTCAAGGAAGAAGAAAATTGACATGGTTGAGAGTGAGCAAATTCCACTAAAACAATTTGCGTCTGGTGAAGGCCCGCCTAGTGGTAGTGAGGACAGGGAAGGTATAGATACGCGCTAATTGTCCTAACTAAAGCGCCAGTGTGCGCATTGCGTGCGAGAAGCCATTTCAACACAATACCACAGTGCCACTCACAAGCCCACTGACTCACGAACGGCAATCTATACTTCTGCGACGCCCTTATCAGCGCCAACTGCGGCAACCATAGTCACAGAGAATAAGAACATTCAACCAACTCACTTAGAGGAGCCAGCTTAGGAGAATACTCATCATATATATAGCTATAGACAGTTTTAAGCCTTCCACCAAGCTCATGAAGACCATATCTATAGAAGACTAAACAACGTCAAGATACAAGGACCTATGTGCAACCAGCAAACAACAGCTCCAAGTCTAGCTATTGCAGACTATCTGTTAGGAGACAAGGCTTTTAGTGATCTGCGCACATTTCCAACGTACTTTCCAACACACCCTGTACCAGTATCTAAGCTCGAATCGACTATGGCCCGCGCTACAACCTTGGCAGCACCCCTACAGGCAAGTACAGGAAGGGCTTTTGTTAAACATTTAATCCTGTAATAGCTTAGATGGCCTTCTAAGTAATTTGTTCGCTTCTCACCATGAACCTGTCTACAAAAGCCAGTCATCCATCGCAAAAAAGTGCATTACTCATTGAGATGGGCGCGATCTGACTTCCCATATTGGTGACCAACTTGAAGTGCTCGCTTCCAAGGAACAGATATACCATGCGAGGTGATCAGTGCCATTGCTGTAATCCAGTGCAAGGGCAGCATCGCCTACGATGGACGCATTGCTTGGTAACGGTTCAGTACTATCAAGCTCTGCCACTGGTGGTGACGGTTGGCAGGTTGGGTGGTGAAGCTGCTCATGCGCGTCGCAGTCGCTTCCGCCAGCCTGATATCGAGAGCTGCCTCGCCTTTTAGCAAAGCGCCATGTGAGTTTGGTCTCTCAAGTGTTTCTACGGCCAGCAACGGCGTTAGGGTGAGGTTGCCTCACCCCGCAGGTCCACCTTGCAAATTCGCCTTGCTTCTGGGAACATCGCTTGTGCAGATTTCAGCACTGGGGGCGGCGCGACAGTTGTTGGGGTCCAAAACTTAGCCAATTAGAAGAGAAACTGGAGTGGACAGAGGCTTCATCTACTTCTCCGCTAGCAGCCGATACGCCTGAGCTTCACATCTTACTTTGTATGGGCTGTAATTAAGTAATCGCGAAATGCGCTGTCTCTAAACCTCATAGCGTTGTGTAGGAGGACGAGAGGCCGCCCTCAACATTACAGTGTTCTACAGGGATACCAAACTTGCCTAAATAGGCACATTGCGGGGCAGAAGCACTGTGTCTGTCTTTATCTACTGTCACTAATTCTTTATCTACTGTCACTAATTCTTGGGCTCCTGTGTGCTTCATCTGGCAACCTTTTTATTACCACAACACGATCATATTGCTCACAATCGTGCCATGTCTCGCCAACTTGACCAGAGTCTCTCATGCTACTACATAGTAGCTGCCAGAGTTGTCAACAATCAAGCGATAGGCAGGTTGATTACTAGATCAGGTCTGGCACGGACCCCTCTGTGGTCTTTTGACGCTTAGTTTGGCAATCAATCTGGAGATCGCGAGAAAAACACGACAACAGCGAGAATTTCACTTTTTGGAATCAACGCAGTATATCGCACGCAAACGTCTGCATGCTACATGCCTCAGCACTTTTCTCCACAACGTACTGCACCTCATCGAGCGCACCGGCAGCCAGTCCTCGAGTTCACCAAACCAGAGGACGCTAACAGGATCATCGACGAGGGCCTGGTCTGGCAGGGCGAGGTCTTCCAGTGCGAGCGACGTACGGCATGTTTGATTCATGACATGGCTTCGCAAGTGGACTCAATAGCTCTTATTGCAGCCCTGTAGCGGCTAAGTCTGGGCAGCGGCCAGTCCAGCTTAGCCTCTCACACTGCTTGCGACATTAGAGCGGCAGGACCCTAGTCTCATGTGCCTCAAAGGTCATGCTTCTCGAGAACGGCGAAGTGTTACAGCTCACACTCGAACTGGCAAGGTAATGCGCGAAGCAGCGTCATACAGTACGGTCAGGAACCACAGTGTCGGGGACGGCAGAAGTCTAAGGATCCAACTCAGGCCATCGCCCACACACTCAACCACCTGACCGACAGCTAAACACCGCATTAATACTGACATGAGACCTGTCGTGGCTGGTCGCTGAAACACTCAAGACGACGCAGATCAAGCGACTCGGTTCGTTCTTACCTTCACTGCCATCAGTCACCTCACATGGCTCACCCTTGTCATGATTTCGCAGAAGCAACGCAGGGAATGTACTTGGGCCCGCCCTGCACTGGGTCGGGTAAGTACTGTACAACCATATCACGACAGCTTGAACGGGCTGGAGGTTCCGTGTACGGGCTCTTGGCTTGTTGGTCTCGATCCAAGTGCCTCAGGGAAATTGTTGTCTTAGGTATGCAGGATGTAGGCGACCGTCCCTAATTACACTGCGATCAACAGTGGCGCCATCTAGTCCCCACTTTCACTCTCTTCTTTTGGCGCGTGCGTACCAATGGCTGGTAATGCAGCGATGAGAAGCGTCAACACTAGAGCGCATGCGAGAGCTCCAAAGCAGAGAACGCAGGGTTCACCTCTTTCCACTTCCACCCACGACGGAAGCTCAATAGATACATCATTGCACGCCAACGCTGACATTCAGCCATGCAATGGGATGGGGTTGGTTTGATTCCTACACGGTTTCAGCCGCGAATCCGCAGCTATGCCCGGATGCCAGGCGTGGCAGACAGCCGACGCGGTGCAGACGTGAATCTGCACCGCCCCACTTCACTCTCGAAAGAGCCATCTGTCCCCAGAGGCCTGCCGTTGTCTGGCTTCTATCTACGACTATGTACATCGTCTCTAGAAGTGACGGGTTTGCCTGTGTCTGTGTTCCTTGAACTGTGTTCCTGTGTGTATGCCGTACTCGAAGCCTCATGTGTGCAGCGTTGTTCAAGGCTCGTAAAGGCACGGTTGCCTCATGTTTTGCGACCGCAATACCTTCAGTCTCCCCCTAGCGTTCAGCTGTCATGTGTGCTAGCCTGCCCTCGTGCCTTCAGGGCCTAGAATATGTTCCCCAATCTCTGATGTTCTTCGATGTTGTGATGCCGTTCGCTACGTTCCTATGTGGCTGTACAGTGTGGTGTGACCTGCCACTGGGCGCAGCGGCAGCAGCATTTCGTCGTGACGCAGCTCTAATACGCGATGCTCCGCTCGTGCGTGCCGTTGAGCCTACTGAGCACGAGAGCTCTCGCGCAAATCTCCTCAGACCTCACTCCCTAACTCAGCCCTTCTATCTCCTCTGAACTCGATCACAAGGTAAGCAATGCTCATCCCAACCTCCCTCTTGGACACGTATTGGCATATCCGTTAACTCTTTCGAAGTAGCTTTCTTCTCCATCTGTAGGAGGAAGATTCACAAAGGATAGCAACGAAACTAGCCGCGCGTCGTACATCCAAGCAAGATTAGTAGCCCCAAACTTCCGTTCCGGCAAGGATCCAGACGAGCACGTGTGGGAGAAAGGTTTCAAAGATGACACTGGGAGGGTGCACGATGAAGCAAATTCAACTGCTGATGTCCTCACAACGAAGAGAATCGCAAGGCAGCTAGCTTAGCCTTATGTTTGCTTATTGTGGCTGAAATGCCAAGGTGATGTCGGGCTTGGCGTGATGGAAGCCTAATCTGCGATTCACCCACTTACGCTACTTCCATCTTTCTCCATCCTCGCGATTTGGCTTCTGTCTTTGCTCCTCTCTCTCCATCTTTTTCATTTGGCCTGACCCTGCCTTATTCGCTAGCATGACGGACATCGCGTCTAAACACAAGCAATGCCTGGCAGCTATATTTGACCAAACGTCAGGCGACAATGTCCCGCATCCATGGCAGTACAGCGTTGACCTCTTTCCTTATCTTCCAGACTTTTCTCTGGAGGCTTTGCAGCAACGCCGCCAGAACAATTTTAGCAAATGTCGGAACTATACGCCTATAGCTGTGCCCTCTGTCTCTTTCTCTGGGGTATACCACGTTATCCATATTCCTACGACGACAACTTCCAAACTCCATGTTAAATACGAGGGCTGTTATCCTGAAGCACACATTGATGCCTATAATCCAGCACTGGGGAGGGACGAAGCCATTTCGTGGTCCTGTGGCTTACAACAACGCAAGCTATCGCAGGAGGTGACAAACATCTACTTGGTTAATTCCTAACAGGGATACGAAATATGGTCTCTCAGTCTCCCAGTCATGCAATTGTCCTAAAACTGTTTTGAGCTGGGATGATGCTATATCACACGTAACTACAAATCGACTTGAGGCTGAAGAGTTATGTGCTGGGAAACTGAGTAGGGGATGCTTAACAGTCTGTGGGAATTGTTTGAGCTGGCTGAAAGGCAAACATTGTCACAATTGTCATGCTGCCATTGGTCCCTATCCTGTATTCTCAGATATCCAGTTGCCACTACCTCTGAAGCTTCTCACACTTCTACGAGAGTAGTTCGAGGGATGCTAGTTGGCGACGATGTACTTCGTGAACAGCCGCTGCAAGGACGTAACGAGGGGCTAGAAGGGTACAGCTGGAGGAGAGCCTTAGGCTAAGGCAGCGAGACAGAGTGATGTGCAGGGTGATATACAGGGTGAAGTTCAGGTTGGAGGTCAGGTTGCGTTAGCATGGAGAGCTCCTGAGGCACCTATGCTGCATAATAGGAGAGTTTAGTGTAATTCTAGTCTCAAAGAGAACTAATTCTAATTAAGGATGACCCTCACTCTAACCTCGATCCCAACGGTCAGAACATCCCACCGCGCAGGCACAATTGCATTTGTCGCAGGTACAGCGATAGGTTTCAAAGTGCTAGGAAGCTAGCAAAATGTAGTGACTGCTGAATTCTAGGCCTGAGTCTACGATGTCTTGGGCTAGAGAGCTTCAGTATGATATGCCTGCCGCATTGATTCTTGCAAGCACGAAGGATTGATGTATATATTCTAGATGATGCTGTAGGGTCCTAGACGGTGGAGCAAGATTGTCAAGTATATGTTTGACCGTGACTGGTAGGACGCGCAAGGGCCTAGTGTGATATAACTATGTGCGGTGTAGTATCCAAATTAGAGGATCGCTAGCTGGGCAAAAATTTATAAATTTTACACTCACCCCTGTTCTCCTAGGGTGAATCCCGTGAGAGGAGGACAAGTACATGGAAGCACTATCGCTTTTTGGCGCTTTTGACGACAGCGCCAGGCGATGCTTCTAGGCTTGCCGGGATACGCTGGCCGACAGTGCACGTACGACTTTGGCGCTACAGAAGTCCTGCGCATCCATCACTGTCAAACTAATTTCAACTGGGTACACGCGAATCACAGAGCGGCCGGCAGCGGGATGGCTTCCGCAGGCTTAGCGCAACGCACTAGGTTGTCCCAGTTAAGCGAGGTAATATGTGTCCCAACGGCATACTGAGAATGATCGCATCCTATGGGATACGCAAAACGCTTGGCAGGAATAGGAGATGTTGACTACCCCTCGTAGTCGGCTTATGTGATTAACGCAGGACTTCCCGACTAAATAACGTAGTTTATAAGCGAGTGAGCCGTACAAGCGAGTGAGCCACCCCACTAACTTTGCGCACCTCTACGATCGTATATCTCAACAACGTGATAATACAATATATAGATATGTATAGAGTGAATTAAGCAGTATCTAATGTATCCTTTTTACATGTATGAGAGTTATAACCAGTCTCTCTACACCTTGTGCAGCGCGCTAGAGCCTGGCGGTTGCGGCCTGATTGCTCTCCTGTCTGACGCTCTTCACGAGCAATCTGCTGATTAGCCTTATGTTACGATCCGTTGCAGCCTAGCCCCACTTTGTGTTGTGGTACGACCAGGGTCGCTCTCGTTAGCGAAGCAACGCGAGAGAGCACACAACACCGCGCTCTCTAGATCTCTCCCCAGCCGCAGAGCAAGAGAGCACGACTTGATCTCTTGATCTCTTGATCTCTAGAGAGCAAGAGAGCAGACAGAGCACCATGCATATTTCCTAAGTATATAGCAAGTAGGAACACAACCCTTATGGTTCGTGTTCAACCTCGTCAATCAAGTTTGTCTTTGGAATCTCAACCTGCCCTCGAGCTAGATAGTACCCTCTATACTACTCAGTGCAACCCCCATCATCACGAGCTTTGCTTAGGTGATAACCCTACCGATCCAGATACCTTACTCATCCCCGAGAACCAATAGAATCAGTGCTTACGGTCTTTGACTGAAGTACGACTTCAACACCTTACTTTAAGCGGGTATATCCTCTCCAGCTCCCTTTGTTAAGACTCCATGCTGCTGTATATGCTTTTTCTTACGCTGTTTGCGCGCTGACGCTGCCTTATTAGCCTTCTCAAGGCTGGTAATCCAATCGCGCATTAGCTTAGCTAAGAGCATTACTACCTCTGCTCCCTTCTTAAGCTGCTTAATTGCTTCAATAATTAAAGCTGGTTATAAGCTCTTATGCTTTTAAACGCGCTTACTTATCAATGTTGATTGGGCTTCAAGCTCGCGTACGTTGCTTGGGGTACAAGCCTCCCAGACAGCCTCTAGGAGAGCAGCTGGAGAAGGTGTACGTAACTGCACGTCAAGCTTTGATAGTACAACGTCTGGTTGGAGAGGCACAAGGCCTGCGCCTTGAAAGGCTAAGCAGATATTGACTAAGGTGAACGATTGATTAAACGCTGTCTTGAAGGCTGGCAGAAACTCAAGCTTGGTGATACGGTTAATGTGGTGGCGGATTAGGCTCTTAACCTCATGGCTGTACGCGCGCTTCAACGGCGAGAAGCAGCCAACGTCAAGTGGCTGCAGCAAGTGCGATGAGTAAGGCGACGCGCACCAACGACGCGAGTCTTTGTGTGAGCGTTGAAGTGCTTCAGCCACTCTACTCCTAGCTCGTTGTTTGTCCAGCCATTGTCGCTGACTGCGATCACCCAGTCGCGTGGGATCTCTGCTTCCTCGTACCAGGCAGATAGATGATACTGGCCAGCGAAGATGATAAATGGTGGGACTAACCAGCCAGCAGCGTTGATCGCAGCGATTGCTGTCACCCATTCACGGTCGCCAGGCTAGATAGTCTTTAGCCAACCTCTTCTCTCTGACCCTGTCACAACAAGCTAAGCCGTGATCTTGCCTATTATAAAGCCAGCCTTGTCAAAGTTATAGACGTTGTTATTGCAGATACCATACTTGGCCTTTGTCTGCTCCACAAGCTCAAACTAGCTTCTAATTAACACAGGATCCTCACATAGAGCTCTCTGCCTATTGTATGCTCGATTAAAACGCGTCGGGAGACTGTCTGTACGCTTGACAAAGTTGCGCGGCCAGTGGACGCCAACCTGACCTGCGCCGCGCGCAGCGAGCAGCTTATCAGCCATATCACGTACAGCTGCGTACGTAGGCACGAATCCACGTGTATCCAAGTCAAGTATATGTCTGAAAATCACCTCCTCCTCTCGCTGAGAGAGCTTCTTTGAGTTGGGCTGGCAATCGCGTCGGGTAGGCTTCCAGCGCGTCGGCAGTGGAGCGTTGCTCAAGAGACTTCAAACGTGCTTGCAGCACGTCGCTCAGTCTGGATTTGATTTGTATTAAGAGCTAATATCGCAAGACGTATATCAGCCTCATGAGAAGCGTGTTGAGAAAGAGTTGGTTGAGTCATAATTGATTCAAGTGTAGAGGTGCGCAAAGTTAGTGGGGTGGCTCACTCGCTTGTACGGCTCACTCGCTTATAAACTACGTTACCTTGCATGAGCGTAAGATATATTGCAACAGCAAGCCAGATGCGACTTGCCGAACGCATTCAAACTTCAGCGTATGGTAAGTTTTGCTACAGCTACGGCTTCCGAGGCGGGGGTTACAAATTCTCTGCACCAGTGTTTGCGAGTACGCCGAAGTGGTGGCTGGGTAGCGGCGACGTCATTGAGATGTCTGACAGCATGTCTCACGATCAGAGACGTGCGTTCGAGCGTGGCGATTCCAGTTGGGTACATCATATCCAGTGCTCGGAACCAAGTAGCGCATGCCAGCAGATGACCAAACATCGTTGCATATTTCACCCCTTAGAAGCTTATTTGACAGTTGATCATAAGTCTCTTAGCTATTCCAGTGTTCGCAACAGCTCATGACAAAATGGCTAAGCCCCTGTGCCGCAGCTTTGGGTGCTCTTTTCAACATATTTTCTACGCAACCCATAAGAGGCATGTTCGCAATTGAGGGTCCTTCCATACATTGAGTGAGTACACGTGCAGCAAGGGGCCTTCGAGGAGCTCGAGCTGGCGCAAAGTGGCACTAGAGCCACTGCGCAGTCGTGCAGCACACATGGAGAATCAAAATCCATGGACGCGAAGTTTGGTCAATGTGATCGAGCGCTCACCGCGTGGAAGCGCCGAACGACTGCGCCAATTCGCGGACAGCGGCTCAGAAGTCAGGAAGCCTATGAATATCCCTGCACTAGCGAAGGCGTCCCGGACAAGAGAGTCGCACAGATGCCACAGCAAGAATTCGTGCAATCTGGAAAAGACCGAACGCCGCACGCAATTGACCTTGTGGGCAACCCCTTCTGAACAAACAAAGAGCTGGGCGGCTATTTGTGCGCCAATAAGCGGTAAAAGTCGGCGTTTGTGACTGATCCTTGAGCGGGAGCTGTGGAGAAGTGACGTCACACACCACGTTTTCGTGCACATGCTGGAAGCCTCGTGTTATGGTAACGTGCGATTGGTTGAGACCTGCTGCGCCGCATCGGACAGCCCGGCAGCTGCAGGCACCGAGCCTAAGGCGGCGGGACGGGGATGCGTCTGCATCAGGGCTTGGAGCTATTGGAAGGACAAGCCTGAATGTTGGCAACTTGTGGTCCTTTGCGCGTGGGCCGTCAGCGACTGTGAGTCGTAAGCAGTGGCCGTAAATTAGGACCGGCTAGTTCAGCTGGAGTTCGCAGAACTCGTCTCCTAGAGCCAGGCACGTGGCAGCGCTGGCGTGTAAGGCGGCACTGCTTGGCCGGCAGCCGAAATTGTTCCTCAGCTCACACACGCTCACGTGAAGCGGCCTGGGCGATGACTACGTGGGGCTATTACTCGACGCACTGACTTGCTTGGAGCACCACCATTCTTCTCTGACAAATTCGTGCACCCAGCAACTTGGATCGGCCGCACAGGAGGCGCGAAGAGCTGGCAGTCTCAACACGGCACGGCCAGTATCTGCTGCACAATTTGCTAATGGCGTTTGCCAGACACTTCTCGATCGACGACGACGACGCCCGACCGAAGATATCGCACCCCTGTCATTCCAAGATTCCTTAACGCAACCACGCC
Organism: Lizonia empirigonia; assembly: GCA_009982855.1. Taxonomy (NCBI): domain Eukaryota; kingdom Fungi; phylum Ascomycota; class Dothideomycetes; family Pseudoperisporiaceae; genus Lizonia; species Lizonia empirigonia. The sequence continues at coordinate 416,455 of JAADKA010000039.1, read as the reverse complement.
CCGCATCAGAGTCAGACAGTTTTGGTGCTCCTTCAATGACGCTATCGGCGACTGAGGGATACCTTGACGAAGCAGCGCGGGATGTAGCTTGACGCCTAGCTACGGGACACATGCTGTGGGTTGAACATCACAGCTGCTTCTACATACACACACCAGGCTGCGGACTGCCGTTGCTCAAAGTGCCCGACTGTGTACGATCAGAGAACGGCAGTGGCTGGACGGATACCTGTCTTAACTTGATGGGGGAGAAGGGAGGGAGGTGCTCTGCCGTCACAAAGGAGCAGTTTGCACCGCGAGCCGGTCAAATTGCATCTTGTTGTTCATCATGCCAGTGGGCTCTCGCGCTCACTGGGCAGTTGACGCCAATGTGGGCTTGTCTGTGAACCTTTCTCCGGGCACACTGGCGGGTCCTCGCGTCATCAGCGGCGAAACGCTTTTGGGCGCGGGTGTGTGGTCTTGATTAGATACAACGAAGATACTTGGAGCAATGCAGACAGTGGTACCGACAAGGTCTTTGATGATGGTGGTAGAACTGTCGATTGAGTATTATGGACGACCCTGGATATACAATCGGGTGCCAAAAGTCTGTTCGCGTTGACGCATGGACCACCACAACCACATTTGATTACCAACTTCAAAGCAGTATAACTCTCTACTACATAGACCAAATAAGACAATTAGGGTTGCAAATTAATCGCATTACGCTTAGTATCTAGTCTGGTAGCCCTTTGCACGTCGCACAGCGTCTAGGCGTCGTGGCATAGACCTAATAAGGCGTTTGATCAGTGCGTCAGGTATAGCAGCCCATGCCTCAATCAACCCCAATTCGAACGCCTCCCACTCAGCTAGAGAGTCTCCCATATAGTCAAATTCAGGATGCAGCTCATGGAGCTTCTTTTTAAGTGCCCACCACATGTGTTCAATAGGGTTAAGGTCAGGTGAGTATGGTGGCCATTTGATCGTAGCAACACCATGAACCTCTAGCCACTCCTTCGAGACCTGGGAAGTGTGGATAGGTGCGTAATCCTGCATAAACCACTCGCCTGGCCTGTAGCTGTCCTGGAGACCTTCCTCAAGTGCTCGTATGTAGCTCTGAGCTGTGTATCCATTGCGTTTGGCTGATGTGTCGCGATTCATAATTACTAGACGACTACGCCTTGCTCGGCCACCTGGAGTCATCCATATTGAGCCCCATACCATACGAGCAGGTTGGCGAGCAGTGGTGACCTCCTCAACCATCTCATGCGACCATTTATCCTCAGGTAGTCGCCATACCCAGGGCGTGTTGTGGCCAGATCCACGAGCAACGCTGCACTCGTCACTGAACCTGATAGTACGCCTCCCAAAATCAAACCCCAGCCATTCATTAGTAAGATTGAGGCGTTCCGCAGCTGTGTTCTTGTTGATTTTTGGCCTACGTCTCGCTCGGAACTTGCGGTATCCCTCGTCAGCCATTGCGCGCTGCACAGTACGCTTAGAAACGCTGGGGTAGGTAGTATTGGCGTCCCACAGTCCAGCCTCCTCCATAAGCTTGTGGTACTCAATACCTGGGTTTTTCCGAGCAATCCGTAGCAGCCGGCGATGGTCTCTACTAGTCAATGTAGGTGGCCGGCCTGTCCGAGGCTGCGTTGTGGTGCTGCAGCTGGTTGTCCATCGGAGTACTGTTTTCTGTACGCACCGCTGCGAGCAGTCCAGCGCGTCAGCAACTTCGCTTGTCGACACACCAGCCTCAACCTGGGCTAAGCAGTATATCCGTTGGGCTTCTGATAATTCACCTCCGCGCACTCGATTTGATGAAATTTTAGTGCTAAAAGCTCTCATATTGATGTAGTCGTGTGTAGTTGAAGAAGATACCCCTCTTTAGAGTTCGCGTTGTTGAAATGGTCTGTGCACACGCGCGAACAGACTAAAGTCCTAGTACAGTATATGTGCGACCTGACGCACGGACTAAATGAGCTGGCCAATGAGAGATCGCAGAGAAGCACTAGCGCCCTCGCGAACACACCCCCACAGTGAATGAAGCCAAAAATCAAACAAATCCTCCAACGCCTATCCTTATACCCAACCTGTTTGTGTAGTGGAAAGTTTCCTAACCCTAGTGACTCAGACGTCATCGCATGTATCCTTGTCGAGCGCCTTGGTGGCGACTATCGTGGGTTTCGTAAGACCGACCTGCGTGAGAAGAGTGAGGAACCCGTAGCATTTCGGAGATCGACTGCCGGGATTACCTCTATGCCGTACAAAACGAGTGAAAAACGTCAGCACTAGTATGTGCCTACGTGCTAAGGGTTTCCATGATAGCCAAGAAGAGCGTGGTATGCCTGATGCGAGGCTGTGCCTCCAAGGCAGCCATGGTACAGCCTCATCGGCGTTCGTCACCCTGTAAACACGTTCAACATATTATCTGCTCCCTGCCCGATTTTGCAGTGCCTTTTCCTGGGATGAACAACTGTCCTTCCACGGAACTTTCGACCCCTTGGGCATATCACACACTCAATTCTCAACAACCGTACGAGGCGGCTCGAGTTCACACAAAATTGGACGCCACTGTTCAACTCAAGCGCACCACGGGATGGCATCGCTCACTCCGCTCACCTCACGGCGTGCTGAAGATGCTCCGCAAAACAGCAAACACAAGATGATCTGCAGGCATTCAGGATGCTCAGGCATTACATTCAAGCGCAAATCTTGCGGAGCACATCCGTCGCGTACATTGTAGGACAAGCATGTCAGCGAATATGCACGACCTGGTGATTCGCTGTAACTCACCAGTCGTCAACAGTCAACAGGCGTCTGAGTCACCTGATGACTGTGGCACGGAGTACTGTAATAGCGAAAAACACTCACTCAAGCGGAAACGAAGCTCTGACTCAGTGCTTTCTGATCACGCAGACGAAGATCTCTGGGTTGAGGTTGAGAGGCTGCGCCACGAAAGTGATGAGAAAGATGCGCGGTTACGACAGCTCGAACATGCTGTGAAAGTGCTGCAGCAGAGGAGCAGCAGATCGCCATGATTCGCTGTCGTCGGCGCACAGGCACGTGGGGGTGAGACGACTGAGCAGTCTTTCTGTACTGCGCTAGGTATGGTGTGTTGGAAGCATGATGGAAGGGTGCACTCAGAGATGAACTTGTACGTCTAACATTTTCCAACCCGCTCTGCCCTCACTCGCTCGGGCATCGCAAACAGTCTCCAATCCCCAAATCAAGCATTGTTGCAAAGACAAACAGTTCTATTAAGCGTGCCGCGTGACGACCTGAATATGAGCTGAGCTGAGCTGAGAAGCGGAAACAGTTGAGACACGCACACAACACACAAGCCCCCTCTCACTACGTGAACAACACCTGCAACCAACCGTATAACAACATTCCAGAACTCTGGGCCCATGCAAGAAAGAAGTCTGTATCGCGACGTCGAGTCTTTAGTACAGGCCAGCCCTAAATCTGGACTGTCTGCTTCTGTGCTATCCGAAGTATGAGTGTCGCACGGTTGGGTGCGGTGTTGCAGGTATGGGATATCAAGAAAATGTGTGTTGGTTGTTGTATTGTTCTGGCATCATAGCGTAGCTTATATGTAGGCCCTCACACGGCACGCTTTGTAATAGAGTTCAGATTCACGACAGCGCTTGGCCTGCGACAGAACCTCTCTCTTGTGGCTGAGGACCGAGTGCAAGAAGACCTTCCAACACTCTTTCATCGAGATTGGAGTCTTCGCTGTCCCAGTAGTCACTGTCTTGTTTGCTGTCTTCGTCGGCACGAGAATCATCTGATGTCTCCTTTCTAAGCAAACCCAAGAGGCATAAAAAACAGTTTAGGTTTTGGTCATGTCAGAGTCGATCTTTGTCATACGACCAGAAAAGGCTCTGCATGCCCGAAATTGGCCAGATGTGAGATGTGCTGGAAGCAGGTAACGGCATCCCCGACGCCTCGCGCCCCGCCTCTGGTGCCTATCATCCCACGTATTGGATGCGGTACCGTGTGCGAGCTGAAACCGTCCGCACCTGGCTCGGGGTTCTCGCTCAATCATACAGCACCACACAACTCTCGCGATGCCTCAACGTCCTCTCTCCCGTTGCTTGGCTCCGCTCTCGACCTCCAATGCCATTTCTGGCGCCACCCCTTCTGTTCACCTACTATTCCAGATTCCAGTAGTTTTAGTCCAGCTCCTACACACGGCCTGATTACGGATTCCAGCCAAGGTCAGTGCGGACGAAAGGAGCCCAATACTGACATGCCTGTTTCGGCAAACCATACTTGAACTCGAGTGTTGCTCCATACCCAACAGTAACGTTACATTGTCTGATCATACTCCACATTTTCCGCAGACAACCACTATTACTACAACCTTGCAGCCATCATGAGCAGAATCATGTGTATCGTCTACAGCCTTCAGGCCGAAACCAGACGAATCCACGAACTGGATGTCCATGCTCTCAGGGAGTATATTGGTGCTATCAGCCCGCGTGACCTCGCTCTGCTGTGGGAGACAGTACAGCACTATGGCTTGAAACGCAGGCTTCTCGAGGAGATTGATCCCCGGATCGTATCGGTGGCATTGAAGTGGCTGCCGTACGATTCAAAAGCAGACTCGCTCAAGTACATGCCTAACGAACAACGACAACTGATAGTGGAGACTTGGTCTTGGCAAGAAAAACTCATTGAGCTCACTAGATTGGACAGGTGGCAACATGTAGAAGACTCCAAGTGGCCGGATAGAATCGCAGATATACGTGTCATGACAGGAGGACAACTACCTGACCACTATCCTCCTGGCATGGACCAGTGCGCGTTTTGCGGCACTACCTACCATCCTTGGGAGCAGACATGTCAACAATCCGTTCAGTCAGTTTGCAACCCTTGGCTTGAATTGAACTGCAAGAAGCAGGCCGAAAAATCTTAACAAACTGATTGAACTGTCTTCCAGCAAGGCTCGAACTGAACTGATCAGGTAACTTATTTAAACTGATTACTTTTTTACATACAAATTAGACTTCGCTATTGTGCCAATCCCCTAAGTTATACATGCTATCAATTGCCTCGTCGCTAAGTAGAGACTCTGCAGTCTCTCCTTCAACACCAAAGCCAGCCCGCAACCAAGCGCGTACTGACTGTATTGCTACTAGCAATTGTGATGAGATCTTCCTCCTCTTTGGCCGCAAAAGATCGCCAAGCTCACTAAACATACGCTCACAGTCGCAGCTGGAGGCGGGTATAGAGAGGACGTCGAGCGCGAGGCGCGTAAGGTTGGGGTAGTCGCGGCGGCGTGAGAGCCAATAAGTGATTGGATTGTCGACAGAGGGGACCCAGGGCTCAAGTTTCCAGCGCGTGTACTCATCCAAATCGTTGGAAACTCTAACGCCTTGATGAGGCTCCATCATAGACGCGATAGCGTCGTTGAGGTCGTTGTTTACACGCGCCCGTGGTGCTGCTGGCGCTGGCGGCGGTGCTGGGTTGTCCTTGTACGTGCCCCAAAGCGTCTGAAACGCCGACTGCGCTGCTACCAACCACTCTGGTTTATCCCTCCACGCGTTGTCGCAGTAGTGTTTGTACGCTGGATGGAGAGAGGTGGCAGCATAGTAGGCGGGGGAGTCATCAAGCTTAATGAAGTACTCGTTCGCCTTCGCCCAAGCAGCGCGGAGGTTGATGGCAATGTGGTCCTCTGGCGCGCCAGGTTCGTCGTAATTGACGCCGCTGTAGGACTCTACGCGCTCCTCGTAGCTAGATAAGATGGTCTCGAAGACAGGGATCACCTCAGCAAGTGAGCCAAATCGCTTGTAGGTACCGCGACCTTCAAGGCGCTTTGTTGCCAACTTCAGCGGTCGTAGCATCGCGAGATACTCGTTGACAGTCTGCCAATCAGCCGCAGTAAGACCACCTGAGCGCATCCAACGCTGCGCGTCAGGCTCTTTGTTGCCGCTCGCAGCAGCGTAGGCGTCCGCGTTGGCGGTGTTGGTAACATGGAGTTGACAGTAAGCGTTGACTGCAGACTGCAGCGTAACTGCGCGCTTAAAGCAGCTAAAGTATGAGTTCCAGCGCGTAACAACAGGCTTAATAACCTCAAGAATCTTGCGATCTTTGGCGGACAAGTCAGCGTTTGCGCGGTGTTGAAAATTGATAAAAAGCTCATGCTGCTGTGGTGTTTTGATGTAGTTAATAACGTCAAGCAGCACGCCAAGGGGACCATCTTTACGCCACTCTCTCATAAACCTCACCTCGTCACTAAGCTCCTCGGGCGCATTGTCATACGCCTGCTGATTGTTACCCCAAAGGAGCGTCTGCCCGATAAGGTTGAGTGTATGGGGACCGCAGCGGAGGCGGCGGTGGACTGGCAAGAAGTCGTAAATCTCTGCAACCACAGCAATAGCGGTGTCGTTGTTAGCCGCGTTGTCAAGTACAAAGTAACCCAACTTGGCGCTATCAACACCAAACTGCCGCAACGTTTGGTCAACAACCTCAGCTATCCTTACGCCTGTATGGGCACCTGTAAGCTGAGGAAGCGCAATAGGCAGATCTGTAAGCTCGCCTGATGAGCTCACAAAGTGCGCAACAATGCCTAAGAAGCCTCGCTTGCCTCCTTGCATTGTCCATCCGTCAAAGCTTATGTGTATCTTACTCAGCGCGTTGGACAGCTCAACAGCAACACGGGGTTGCAGGTAGTTGTAGAGACGCATAACGTACCTCGAGACACTGTTGTGGCTTGTCCATAGCGCAGTTACCGCCTCTGGGTTGGCTGCCTCCAACATAGCTCGAAACTCCGGGCGCTCAAACTCAGATAGTGAGTGGTTGCCTTCGACAAGCCAAGTGACCGCCTTAAAGCGAAACAGCTGTACGTCAAAGCCAGTAAGGGCGTTGTGTACATCCTGAGGCACCTTGCCGCCTGCCTTGTAGTATGAGCGTAGGGTGTGTTCCGTTGTAATTGCTGCTAGAGCCGCGGGTTTTTCAGGGTTGTAGATCTGGTGGGTGGTGTTAAGGTGACGCGCTGCCGTCGACGGCGAGGTAGTAGTGTCGTAGATGCCGCTGCAGGCTTTGTGATACCTAAGATGGCAGATTTTGCACACAAAATAGACCTTGCTGCTGAACTGAGGGGCAGTAGAGTTGATGCGATAACCATAGGCATAGATCCAGCTTTTCTTATGCTTCTGCGGCACAAGCGGTGCCCTGTAACCAGGCAGCCTTAGCCAGATAATATCATCGAAGTTGTCAGCAAATCGCGTGTCAAACCCTGCCGCCAGCGCCTGCCCTACTGTGCTGTTGTCATTAGCTGAAGCAACTGTAGGAGCGCGCGAGGCGGCGGTAGGTGCAACAATAGCCCCCTCTAGCTGCGATTCACGCAGCTCAAGCTCGAACGCGTCATCCTTAGATAGCGGTTGACTCCCTTGCTGGCTAGCAGCAAGCAGCGCGCGTGGGGAGGACAGACGCGTTAGCGCAGGCGTTGATAATGCAGGTGGTGTTTGACGCGCTGGCGTTGCAGCTACCCGCGCGCGCTTTGTTGGGCGAATTTCCGGCGTTGCAAAGTCAAGCTGGGCTTGCCTGACCTTTTCGGTAGGTTTAATCGTACGCTTAGGGTGCGTCATGGCGGCGTTAGGGAGTAAATAGAGGGAAAATTGTGGGTTGCTCGCATCTACAGACGCGCTAGTTAGCGTTCCCACGGTACAAAAAGACGCTTATAAATTAAATTACAACACAAAAAGTTTTTAGCTTTAAAAGATCCTAAAGCAAATGTTAAGCCTAATTAGGCACCCTAAAACTTTAATACTATTAGGCCTTTCAGGCCGTTCAATCAGGCCTTTACCCTTAGCTTGAACGGACTGCAAAATTTGAGTGGTCTGGCTTGAATTGAACGGACTGATCACGTGTCAGGCCGAACAATCCGTTAACGGGAAACTGACGGATTGTTGACATGTCTGCTGATCGGCACTTATTCACGTTACCTTTGCTTACCTTGTCTGCTAACACTATACATGGTGAAATTGATCCCAGCGTTGTTACGGCATCAATAGATGCCATTCTGAAGAGACTGCGTTGAGGTTGAGGCTTCGCACAAGTAAATCCCAAGCCTTTTAGCACCTCTTTAAAATAAGTGCTAAAGGGCTTGGCATTACCGCCACTAGCGCTAACAGGCTGCAACATCACCCTGACACCAGACACCAGATTTGGTGACCCGTGTGCGCAGCGCATGTCAGGTGCTGATCACTATCGGGGACGACTCTTGCAGATCATGCATGCAGCTAGCCATCTTGGAAATCACATGCCGCACTGAAACCTCCCCCAAACCCATACTACATAGCTATTATGTGACCGTATACTTTGCAAGGAACTAAAAGTCGGTTTTCTAGTTAAGTCTGACCGCGCGTCGAGATCGAGGTGGACCCCAGCAGGCGCAGCTCCACCTACCAAGCAGATACTGCACAGACTTACTCGTGCTTCACATACCTTCGCTTAGTCTTCCCAGCGGCCTTTCCAAGGGTAATCGTCTGTTGATGACGGCGCTACCGTGCGGGCTCCCGTAGTCTCCTTTCCATATTTGTCGTCCACAGCCGAAGGTCCGAAGCCATGACTTTTCTTTTGAGAGAGTGTGTTTGCTGAGCTTGAGAGTATGAGCGAGCTGTATGGCGAATGTGCGTGATATATCATGCACACTTCCACCAGGCTGAAAGGTCCTTCAATCTGCTTACAGTCCTTCACCGGTCACCTTCCTGCAGCCCAGTTTGCCTTCTTTGGTCCCTACCTCTCACCGCCATGTCTTCCTCTACCTCCGAGGCGAAGGTATGTGGCCTAGCCTTGCTGATCTCATTTCTGACCATCGTAGAGAACTCACTCGACCCATAGCACGAGCAGAGAGAACAAGCCACATCGTGGCTGTCGAATCCCAAAACTTTTCTGGGCATTCTTCTCGTACAAAGGCAAAGAAGATGATGATGATGGTTATAATTTTAAACCCTGTAGTGGATCGACTTGTAAGTTGGAGCGATTTGGTCGTAACCGCCAGTTCTGAAGGTACAACAATTCCCGCTCTCAAGCCCAAGGTTCCACTATAACCAGCGCCACGAAGCAATTGCGACACACCTACAGAGCAGCCTGTTGCGTCGAATTTTGGAAAGAGTCTTCCGTTTAGCCCAAGATGCACGATGAGCGTGGTCGCTGTTCTTGATTTTGAACCTGGTAGCTAGGTTCGGGCACACGTGCAACAGGAACTCAAAGTTTGGGAAGGGGCAAAATCGTTTACATGGACGATAACATGGCCAGAGGAATACAGCTGGCATCAGTTCCATGATTTGTATATTTCCAAGGGTCTCTAAGTAAATCATGTGTTACGACGCTTTCTTCAGTCAGGCAACATGGCGTATACATGCCAGAGACGTAGCTCTCACACAGCCTGTAATGTCTTGTGCGTAAGAAGGCATCTTTTCCGAACACTGGAGCAGTTCCTGAAGCGAATCATAAAGTCGTTACTCAAGAGAGCCGCGTAGAATTAAATCGATCTTGATACACATCATGTCTCGTACTCTCGAGCCAAAACCAGTGGAGTAAATTCTTAGCAGTACGCACAACTCTACAGCGACTACAATCCGTTAGGCTCGATTTGTGAAGCCCATGGGTACGTAGTACTTCCTCTTCTTGATCCGCTGTATCCAGATCCTCTGACATCTTTCAGCTGTTCCTGATTACAGAGTGCCCGAGTATCACCAGGGCCATCCTCCTACGTCCAGTGCAAGTGCCAACGACTCCAACCCTCGGGGACGACTTCCACATCATGGCGCCAACCAGCCCCCCTACCTTGAACGGGGGCGAACAATTCGCAACAGCTCCGTATCTATACAATGGAAAGCCCCATCCACCGCCTTGGTACGAGCCGGGTGCTCCCGTGCCCGAACATGTAAACAGATTTAAACACAGGCGCGGACAGGTTCGCGCCATACAAGCTTGTAACCACTGCCGAACACAAAAACAGAAGTGCAACGAAGCCAGGCCATGTCAGTCCTGTAACGAGAACAGTCTAGATTGCCACTATAAGGGTGTGCCACCTCCAAAGTATGTGGCAAACACTCGAGCGAACGGCATTCACTGACAATTGTTAGGCCAGATCGAGGCACGGCGACACTCCAGGAGAGTGTGAACAAAATCAGCCACGTGCTTGTGGAGCTCGTAGGAGGGTTCACTTCATGGAGAGAGAGTGTTGAGAGCAGACTACCTCCGGCTCCGACCTCAAGCTCCACAACGTCCCTAAATCCAAGTCGGCCACAACAGAGCTATGAAGAGGTCAGAAACGAGGACTCCATGGGGGCCATAGGAACGCCGCCCAAGTGGAAGGACGAGAGCGGTCTCGAGAGTGACCACACCACTCCTGCACACAAACTCTTCGAAGAGTGGCACTCGATGGCAGGTTTCTGCCACGGGGTCGACTACATCGACAATCTAATCGAAGGCGGCCACGACATCTCCGAGTATCCAATACTACTCGAGAGAGGTCGAGCTATGCTCCGCGTTTGGGGTGTCGGTGAAGGGCAGGACCTCAACGATGGTGCTCAAGGTCCAGGAAGCCCTGACATCGGTGGTGACTGGGAATTCTCTTCTCCTGCACCTGGCAAGGAACGCCCATGGGGCTATCCGCCTGCTGACACATCCAGTCCAGGCACTGTTCTCGGCGAGGGTCCTACCAGCCACCCAAAAGAAAATCATGGAGGCCTTGGCCCAGACGGCAGACCTGGCTTTCATTCCGCTGTCTTGTGGGAGCTATATGATTCATACATCGACAACATCCACAAATTGCATCCATTCATGAACGCTAGTAAGCTTAGAAGATTGGTCGAACAATTCAGCGAGCAGTACAGCCCGGACTTCAACGGCAAGCATGCTGGATCGCCAGCTGCTACATCCTTAGGCCTCCGTCAAGGCCTGAAGCGGAAACGATCTGGCAGTGCATATGGCGAGCCTTGGACATCCAAGGGACCTATCGAACGTTCTCTGCGTAACGCCCTTGTTCTCCTTGTGCTTGCACTTGGCAAGGTCTGCGCTCACCACGACCCACTGCCTTCGCCTCAAAGTGACAAGATGTCGTTCACAAACGGCAGTTGGGGCGTCCATGCCAACGGCAGCTTCAACAGCGACACCTCCGACGACAATCGACCAAGAAATGTCGACATTCTTCCTGGCATGGGCTACTTTGCTTACGCCACCGAGATCCTTGGAAATCAGCAGGGTGGCAACACAGTGGCACACGCACAGGCAATGATCCTGGCAGCGCTCTACTTGATTCAGTTCGCTCGAGTCCTGGAGAGCTGGAGCTGGATTAATAACGCCTGCCGCGTCGCCCTCGTCCTTATCAAGGCGGACTATCAGAAGCTCGACCGAAAGTGGTACCTGGAGAACAAGGCTTCTTTGCCACCCAAAGAGCGCCACAGGCTCAATCTTGTCATGTGTGTATACTGGACATGTCTCCAGCTCGAGTCAGATATCTTGGCCGAGATGAGCACGCTGCCACCGAGCAGAATCACAGACTTCCAAAGCGAGATCGCTTATCCGGACGGCGTCTATGAATCGGTCCCCATTGAATCCGGCACCGGCGTTGAGGAGACGATGTTTGCCGACCCGCAGACACAGTAAGGCTCCATGTTTATGTACTCGAGTCAGATCTGGCTTCGTGTGATTCTCAACGAGGCACACAACATGCTATATGGCAGAAGTAAGTGTCACTTGGTCTCTCTTGTTTCCGACGGTGCTGACAACAGCAGACGCTCGCCGGAGATTTGATATCCACAACATCAAAGAGATCGCACACCGTGCGACAACTCATATAAGCATCTTGGAAGACTGGAGGCGTGTACTGCCGCCTACGCTGGCTTGGAACGACGATGACCCGCCTGCAACCGACATCAACGTCGCACGTCTACGTGCGACGTTGATAGGAACGTGCATCTTCTGGTTGACCTATCAGACGACCAAAGGAGTATCATCGGCGTTGCTGCCAAGTGCATCAACGCCGCAATCCAGAGTACGATTGCTTTTGACCGTGTTGGTGCTGCTCCCGGCAGCAAGTACGTAAAGTTCGATGCCAGCGCTCGTACTCGTCGCTTGGTAGTGACCAACATCTTTGGCACCATGCATGCGTAAGTCAACGTTCAACATGATGCAATCGCGCTTGTTACTAATGGTCGATAGTCAATTTGGAAACATGCTTGTCCTTGCGGCAGTCTTCAAGTCTCAACTTTGCAGATACCTACCACGAGACACACAGCTCACGAAGAACAATCTCATACTGCTGATGGACCGAACCTGCAGAGTTCTCGGCGAGATTGCACCGAACTCCCCAATTCTATGCATGGACATAAGGATTCTACGGAGCATTCAGAAGCAGCTCGACCTGTACCCGTAAGTATCAGGTCTGTACAACGCGCTTAGGCGAGACTACAGGCACCTTCCTCCGATGATCGTGCATAGTTCTGGCGGCTTCGCTGAAATGATGATTTTTGAGTCTCATGCCTCATCGACGCTGTCTGGCCGACAGGGCGGTAGCAGCCTCCAAGCCTGTCCATGCTCCAATGAATAGTTCCGCAAAGAATAGATTCACCAGTCACTCAGCAGTGGCAAGCTCAATGATAATCCTCAAAAGTTACATGTTGGATGCAAAATGGCAGAGTTTGTCTGCAACGCTTCAGCAGGACGCATCGCCAAGACTTCCTACTGTTTTCGCAAACCCAGACGCGCCCTGCGACGGACGACAGCAGAAACAGAGGACTCGGAGTAGTGTGAGAAACTGTGAGGTCACATCAATCCCTTCACGGCTCTTCGTTAAGATCATGCTTCGATTGCATGCGTGTCTGGGAAGATCGTTGTCGCATGGGCGAAGAGACTGCGAGTAGCTGTCAAGCCAGCCATGCTCCAGGGCTAAGGCACACAGCTTCTTGGCATGCAAGATCTTGGCCGCGGATCCCGGGTGACACTGTCGTGTCGGCATGAATTCTGTCCATGTGTCAATCTAGCATCTCAGGAGTGGTATATGACATCTGCCAGAGCACAGCCACTTATCCTGAAGACATTGTCCGCTGTTACACGTTTGCGATGCATCTTTAGTGGGGGCGCAGCTCCAGTCCAAAGGTGATCGCCACTAGCTATCCAGCTACTTTATTTGTTGTTGCGGAGCCTAGGAGGCGAGGGGCACGTCTGCAACATACCAGCCCTGCATCGAGGGTCATGCTGCCCTTCAGCAATAGGACGCGTCAATGGAGCTTTCAGGACCGTTTGGCGCCCCGGCTTGACTATTCTATTGTGGCCGTTCAGAGCGCAACACTGACTTGTGGAGGCTCCGCACAGCTGATCTCGGCGTCAAGATGACGCCATAGCTACTGCGAGTGCCGCCGAGCCGACACGAGCACAGGCGGCGAAGCGATGTGCCGTTAGCAGTGGTCTAGTTCGTCTTTTCGCGAGGGTCGTGCCGACCGGATTTAACGCGAGAGCGAGTCGCTGCCGCTTTTCATCAAGGGTCTGACGAGGGAACCGACCCTCTGATCATGTGGTATTGTTCTTTGTCAGCCACGCTCTACTCTTTTCGAGATCGTGCAAGGCGTAGCCTACCTAATAAGCTCAACACTGGGGCATTCGTCAGTACTAGCCGATGTCAAGGACTCTTTCACCTACCTCCGCCTAGCAACCTTTGAGATGACCTCGTGGTTGCTGCCCGCCACGGTCAAGCCCGGCATCGCTTGCCGGCACACAGTGGTAACCATGAACGCAGAGGTCCCGAGCTGGCTGCATTCAACATTGAAACATCTCAAAATCAACACGCGCGTCACTTGTTCTGTCGTAAAGCAGCTTCAGCAGAGACTGTCGAAAGACGAGGCCGTCTGGCAAGTGGGCAACTTGGTGGCGGTGCCCACTGGGTCGCGGCAGTTTGGGATAGACAGAAGGCCACCATTGAAGTCTATGACTCATTAGGCACCGCCTCTCCAGCGACCCTCAAAGACGTGCGGGTCCTGCTAGACAAGATCCGGCATCTCATAGCCCCCCTCGAGAAGACCAAGCCCGTAGTGACGACGGCGGTTCAGATTCAACAAGCCAATGGACCGAACGATTGCGGCCTCTACGCGCTCTACTGCGCCGTTCGCACCATGGCCGGCAAACCTGTGTTCGACAACAACTCGCCACCCACGCTCGACCCCAGCCAGGCGAGAGAGCTAGGCGTGCTGTGGAGGCACGCGCTCGCTAGCTCCGTGCACGACGCGTTCGTCCGCTTGACTGAGCCAGAGCGTGAGACATTGCGCGCCCAGTTTAGTAGTGCACTGTGCAGGGTTGCTGGGACCAAAGGTGGCATACAGCCCGCATTCCTGGGGAGCGCTGCTCAGAGCGCCGGCTACATGACACCTGCCGCGTCGTCGCAGGGGTTCCTTGAAGAAGAAGCTGCGGCTCCCGCCAACATCGCGGCATCTACGCTCCCCCAGACCCCTAGCCGCCATGGGACAAGTGCAGCAGCGAGCAGCCCCCTCAACTCTGGTACAAGGATCCCACAGAGGCCATCCTCCCAATTCACTCCGATCAACACACCCAAAGGACGTCAGCAACTTAGCCTCTCCCGCAAGCATGCGTCCGGTCAACCAACCACTCCCCAACCAGGCAAACTAAAACATTCGACAAGGCTCGTGGCAAGCGCAAACGGCCCCGAGGGCGGAGAACGAGGGGATCCCATCCACATCTTGTCCGACAATGAAGCGGAGAGTCTCCCTGATACTGCGAACAAGCTGTTATCGCAAGGTTGGGTGTGAGGACATCGAGATACGCAGGACGATGTCCCTAAGCGAGGCCTCTCAAGACACTTGTGCCTGTGGGTAGTGGGTAGAATTCTTGTTCCGTACCCTAAATACAGCTTATCTACAGGACCCTGCACGCTGCAACACTACCACCACGCGATCCCGCCGTCGCAGCAGAGCCAGGCCTGCGACATTCTGAACGAATCCACGGCCAGAGAGAACACGCACAACGCCAACAGGGATACAGAAACTTGGCGTGCGCCTTGCGCCCGTCGGCACGACAGCTGGTGAGCAGCAAGCCTCATCATGATGCGGCGGACCGATTCGCCGAAAAGGTCAACCTCAAGAACGTTGAAGGATTACCCCACTCCTGCTGTCACTCTTTCACCGACAACCACACGTCGTTCTTTAGCTAACATTCTCTTCTTCCTTGCCACAAACCAAGTTCTCTGCACTTACGGATACGATCCTGGTCTATCAACAGCTGTGCGGGCCCCGTAGACGGCCATGAGTCCTTGCTGGTACGTCCAGGCTCCGGCGACCGCTGTAACGTGCATGACGTGGTGACTGATATCTGGCAAGTCCAGGTCCATACCGATGGCTTTGTCGAGAAGGTGAGTTGCGTAGATGCTGCATCCGAAGCCGTTCATGATGACAAGGCTCCAGAACTCGTCCAGTAGCTCGACGCGTTGCCCTCGGGTGTGTAGGTACCAACAGCGCAGCCCGGGCATAGTTGCGACCGCTCCAAAAGCTATGTGCGCGCTGAGCCGATCCTTCCGACATCTCGCGTGGTGCTCTTGAACGCGGGCGAGTCGAACGAGAGACAGCACAGCAGCAGCGGTGACGGTGGCTGTGTACGCCCATCGCTCGCCCTGTCGACATTCAAGAGCGAACAGCGCAAAAGAGACTGAAGTGGCCCAGATCGTGCAGACGATGCCCACGTGGTCGATGCGCAGCCAGAACCAGGCGTAAATATGATCGGCGAAGACGTGGTAAAGGGTCGAGCTCGCGAAGCACAGCGCCGTAGCCGCGAGGTACAACGAAACGCCTACAGCATCGCGGGTGAGCGGACTCTTGCGAACAACGGCGAAGCGCACTATGCTGGCGCCAAACCAGATTGCGCCGAGTAGATGAGACCAGATGTTGAGAGTCTCGGTGTGCAGGCTTGCGATGGAGATCACGGCTGCTCCGTAGGATGATGCTTGCGGCCGTCTTCGACCCAGGTTGTGGGAATCTCTTTCTGCACGCATTGAGTATTGTTGGCGGCGGCGTCGAAGCCTCTCGAAGCTTGTACTTGGCGGCGTGGGCGGTAATGAATGGTGGTGTGGTATGCAGCTGGGTCTCGCCTTTAAATGGGACGAGCGAGCAGATGAGCCTCCAGCTGGCTTGCTTTGCGCACCCCTGGGGCTTCCATCTCGAGCAAGGAACGCTGAAGTGACAGGAGAGATCTCACCGCACGAGAAGCTCGACGCGCGCCACTCTCTCCATCTAGAACAAGACCCTAGCCTAGACGAAGGACATGACTACCACTGTAGTGCTTATCTAAAGTGGTCCCTGCCCGAGTGGTTCTATCCAGAGGCAGTACGACCCCAAGTGGTATCTGTAGTACAGTGTAACTTACTGTACCGTAGTACTGCATCTGCACCTGCAAGTCTGCCGTCATCCGCCTTGGCGATCAGGAGAATCAGTGCTCGGATTGGTACCGTGTGGTGGGCCACTGGTTTGCTGACGGCATGCTGGTCTGTTGATCACCAGTGTGCAATACGTGTTCTTTGCAGGGTTCAAGCTGCTGACAGTACAGTACTGTTGCTCTGCTACAGTAAACATGAGCGAACGCTCATCCATACTATATACGCTTGATGCGCTAGCATGGGAGCATAGGCAGACATGGTGACTGCTTGTTGCGTGGAATAGACAACGGCCGCCGAACCAGGACTCAACGTTTATACTGTGTACACACACTAGGTTGCGTCCGTACTCCGCCGAAATTGTCGCTTCCATCTCTGTCGAAGTCGCCGCTCTTGTCTACGTGTCCATCTACCCATCTCCAATGCATTTGTACGCGCAACTTCGCTATTGGTTGGGAGCACTCGCAAGACCTCGTCCCGCCTTAACCTCGATCTCTACCTTGGTCTTGACGAGCCACAGGTGAATGCAGAGAGTAGCATAGCTAAGTCATTCACTCTCCGGGCTCCGGTCTCTGGGGTGACCTACAATGCCGTGGGGAGACTGCTACAACTCAGCACTCACGGGCCAAACCAAAGCAGACTGCGCTGTGCTCATAAAACTGCGGTCTGCAACCTGAATGACTTCGAAAGCGTGAGGTGCGATATGGGCCCAAGCCCGTTCTGGCTGCCGTGAGCGGGAGTGGGACTGCAAGCTAGGCCAACGTACCACGCCCTATTCTTGGATCCTCCATGGCACCGTGACTGCGTCTCGTCATGGGCCGTGGATAGCTTGCCCATCCTTGTGTCAAAGATTTCGGCTCCCAATAAGTAGACCTGCCTTCGCAAGTGTGAACCTCGCAACACAGTGAAGTCTGAAAAGCACACTGCAGTCGCCAACGCACCCCCGTCACTTCAGCCCTAAAGCTGCGCTTCCTTACCGCAGCTATGAGCCTTCTACGATATGCCCTTCTATGGCCTTTGCTCTCTCTCTGTTTCGACTCCGCCGCTTCGACGCTCTCTTCGCTTGCTCGCCGCCAGGACGATGTCGAGCCGGAACAGCAGCTTTTCGATGTCGGCAGCTTCTGCTCGGAGTTTGGACTAGACGACAGCGTACTCACAGCGTTCTGCAGCTTCGAGGTCATTCTTCCTCTCGTCGCTAGCGTTGATCTCAATGACTGCATCGAGAACGCATCTGGCGACTTGTTGTTCGCGGCAGGGTGGGCACAAGCTTGTCCAGCGACAGTGAAGGCACCAGCGCGCTGACCAAACGTAGAGGCTCGAACGCCCTGAAGACATGCTCAAAGTGTTCTGTTCGGGACCTGATTCTTACTTGCGACTGTGCAACCCTGGATTCCTCTTTGGAATCGTCGACCATCGACTTGAGTGAGCACGCCGTGCCAACTCGCAACAAGCTGTAGCTGACAGAAACGACAGATGGTGTGCGAAGGGGCGATGGAAACGGATTGTTCGTTCTGCACAGCGGAGGTATGGTTTGCCGTTCAGGAAATTGATTGAAGATGATCTGGATGCCTCGACGGCACCGATACTGTACGAGAGAGGGAATAATCGATATGTAGACTGCTATAGTATGGACACGAAGTTGCATCGAACTTCCAGTTCCGTACACTGTCAAGTGCGTCTGACGTTCCCTGTCCTCCGTTGTGAGCACGTCGACTTGAGCAGCACGACACTGTCCTGTAGCATCTTTGCAGTCGCGAAACGTCTTGCAGCATGGAATGATCTTCTTTGCACAAGCTCTGGCGGCTCGACAGCGTTGGTGGGGACTTCATTAGGTCAGTTTGGCAAGAAGCCGCTGACAAGACGCGTGCTTTACGAGTTCTGTATAGGTGTATGTGTGTCCGCAATATTTAGTGTCTTTACGACAGAAAGTCATGTTATACATCAACATCGTCACACGGTGTCGGGTTCGGCTGCGGGAGATAATCCAGATTTGACGTTGTTCAGCATCCTAGAGATCACGTCCATTTCCCGTATGGAACTAGCTCTCTGCTGCTGCAACCTCTCAAACGACTCAGATGCGACTTGCAGCTGCCGGCGCAAGTCTTGCACGGCAGCGTGGGCGGACTCTAAGTCAGCCTTCTTGACCGCAAGCTCGTTCTCCGCGCTCGCCCTGAGCTGCCCGTTCTCCATCGCCTGTGCTTGCCAACGTTCGCACGCCTCGACAACGTGGATATGGTCTTGCTGTAGCAACGCATGCTTCTGCTCCAACTGCTTGATCGTGCTTGTGAAGCTGATGTCGACCTCTTTCAGGCAATCAGGCGCTCCAGTGGCTCTGCCAGCGCCTGCAAGGACTGCCTCGAAAGTCTTCCCTACTTCGGCGTAAAGCTCCACGCACGCAACCATCGTGTGTTTACTCAAATGTTTTGGGAACAGATGTGCCTTATCTGGCATGTAGCTCCACGTATAGGGCTCGTCGGGGCCGGTGATGAGCCTAACTTCCAGGGGATTAATCCGGAAATCCAGCTGTTGCTCTTGTCCTCTGTCAGCGACTGCGCCTAACCGGGTGCTTCTCCCGTACTGATGTGCTGTGCGAGCTTCTCGCGGCAGCGGGCTCTCCATCTGGCTCGTTCCTCGTTCGACTTTTTGGGGCAGCCACCCATCCTCGTTTCGCAAAACAATTCGCTGGAGTTTAGTTCTGCCCGATAGCGGACAGTCTTCTCGGTATCGCTGCGTTGTATGACTGCAACTATCACAGTATAGTACTGTATTGTATACTACTGCACTGTCCAACGTAAGAAGAAGAGGGCCGCGGCATGCAGGTAACAGCTCGTGGCCTCGCGTGACGATCGTTGGATGCAGGGTCACTGAGGATGGAAACCGCGCGGGATGAAGCCACAGGGGATAAGTACCGCCGAGGGCAGCAGCTGATTGCAACGGTCACGTTACTGCACTGTAAGCACGGGTACCCAATGCCCGCCGGAAAGCACCCAGACATTCTTGCAAGACACAACCCACCGCGCGAGAACTTCAGTTCACCCACCCATCTGCGCGCGCGTCCCCGCCCGGCTCACAGTCATGCGCAACGGGGCTCGCCACAAAGGAGTCTCAGCTTGTGTACAAGCGTCGCTTGAGAGATGCTTGTTTAGTTTGTTATGCAATGTGGGTCTATGTAGATGCTACCAGCATCAATACCCACAATTAAGACCCCCGTTTCTCAACACCACAATGCCTGTAAAGGATGCCGTCAGAGATTTGCTCAAAGGCATGAGGTGTGGCGGTCAACGTCGACGCCTGGTTCAGCGGCGATGCGCCCTCATGCACCCATGCAGTGAGTGAGGCAGAGCTTGTTGCTTACATGAAAGCCTCACAGAACGACAGCTGGGTCTCGGGGCAATGCTTGTCTGATCATACTTGTTGAGCAGAGTTGTTCATGACATAGATTGAGCTCTATACTGCATGCAACTTTGGCGAGCTTGACACTGATAACATCCCCTCCCTTTAAACGCTATGACCCTTGAAGCCTCTGAACCATCGATACAAAAAACCTCTTTCGAGCTATACGACAGCTCACTGGACATCGCAGTCGCAGCAACAACCCTCATCTGTATTGCACGCTTCGCAATAGCTATGTCTTCTACAATCGAGGATGATGATGCTCTCCCAAGCAGACATGTCAACAATCCGTCAGTTTCCCGTTAACGGATTGTTCGGCCTGACACGTGATCAGTCCGTTCAATTCAAGCCAGACCACTCAAATTTTGCAGTCCGTTCAAGCTAAGGGTAAAGGCCTGATTGAACGGCCTGAAAGGCCTAATAGTATTAAAGTTTTAGGGTGCCTAATTAGGCTTAACATTTGCTTTAGGATCTTTTAAAGCTAAAAACTTTTTGTGTTGTAATTTAATTTATAAGCGTCTTTTTGTACCGTGGGAACGCTAACTAGCGCGTCTGTAGATGCGAGCAACCCACAATTTTCCCTCTATTTACTCCCTAACGCCGCCATGACGCACCCTAAGCGTACGATTAAACCTACCGAAAAGGTCAGGCAAGCCCAGCTTGACTTTGCAACGCCGGAAATTCGCCCAACAAAGCGCGCGCGGGTAGCTGCAACGCCAGCGCGTCAAACACCACCTGCATTATCAACGCCTGCGCTAACGCGTCTGTCCTCCCCACGCGCGCTGCTTGCTGCTAGCCAGCAAGGGAGTCAACCGCTATCTAAGGATGACGCGTTCGAGCTTGAGCTGCGTGAATCGCAGCTAGAGGGGGCTATTGTTGCACCTACCGCCGCCTCGCGCGCTCCTACAGTTGCTTCAGCTAATGACAACAGCACAGTAGGGCAGGCGCTGGCGGCAGGGTTTGACACGCGATTTGCTGACAACTTCGATGATATTATCTGGCTAAGGCTGCCTGGTTACAGGGCACCGCTTGTGCCGCAGAAGCATAAGAAAAGCTGGATCTATGCCTATGGTTATCGCATCAACTCTACTGCCCTCAGTTCAGCAGCAAGGTCTATTTTGTGTGCAAAATCTGCCATCTTAGGTATCACAAAGCCTGCAGCGGCATCTACGACACTACTACCTCGCCGTCGACGGCAGCGCGTCACCTTAACACCACCCACCAGATCTACAACCCTGAAAAACCCGCGGCTCTAGCAGCAATTACAACGGAACACACCCTACGCTCATACTACAAGGCAGGCGGCAAGGTGCCTCAGGATGTACACAACGCCCTTACTGGCTTTGACGTACAGCTGTTTCGCTTTAAGGCGGTCACTTGGCTTGTCGAAGGCAACCACTCACTATCTGAGTTTGAGCGCCCGGAGTTTCGAGCTATGTTGGAGGCAGCCAACCCAGAGGCGGTAACTGCGCTATGGACAAGCCACAACAGTGTCTCGAGGTACGTTATGCGTCTCTACAACTACCTGCAACCCCGTGTTGCTGTTGAGCTGTCCAACGCGCTGAGTAAGATACACATAAGCTTTGACGGATGGACAATGCAAGGAGGCAAGCGAGGCTTCTTAGGCATTGTTGCGCACTTTGTGAGCTCATCAGGCGAGCTTACAGATCTGCCTATTGCGCTTCCTCAGCTTACAGGTGCCCATACAGGCGTAAGGATAGCTGAGGTTGTTGACCAAACGTTGCGGCAGTTTGGTGTTGATAGCGCCAAGTTGGGTTACTTTGTACTTGACAACGCGGCTAACAACGACACCGCTATTGCTGTGGTTGCAGAGATTTACGACTTCTTGCCAGTCCACCGCCGCCTCCGCTGCGGTCCCCATACACTCAACCTTATCGGGCAGACGCTCCTTTGGGGTAACAATCAGCAGGCGTATGACAATGCGCCCGAGGAGCTTAGTGACGAGGTGAGGTTTATGAGAGAGTGGCGTAAAGATGGTCCCCTTGGCGTGCTGCTTGACGTTATTAACTACATCAAAACACCACAGCAGCATGAGCTTTTTATCAATTTTCAACACCGCGCAAACGCTGACTTGTCCGCCAAAGATCGCAAGATTCTTGAGGTTATTAAGCCTGTTGTTACGCGCTGGAACTCATACTTTAGCTGCTTTAAGCGCGCAGTTACGCTGCAGTCTGCAGTCAACGCTTACTGTCAACTCCATGTTACCAACACCGCCAACGCGGACGCCTACGCTGCTGCGAGCGGCAACAAAGAGCCTGACGCGCAGCGTTGGATGCGCTCAGGTGGTCTTACTGCGGCTGATTGGCAGACTGTCAACGAGTATCTCGCGATGCTACGACCGCTGAAGTTGGCAACAAAGCGCCTTGAAGGTCGCGGTACCTACAAGCGATTTGGCTCACTTGCTGAGGTGATCCCTGTCTTCGAGACCATCTTATCTAGCTACGAGGAGCGCGTAGAGTCCTACAGCGGCGTCAATTACGACGAACCTGGCGCGCCAGAGGACCACATTGCCATCAACCTCCGCGCTGCTTGGGCGAAGGCGAACGAGTACTTCATTAAGCTTGATGACTCCCCCGCCTACTATGCTGCCACCTCTCTCCATCCAGCGTACAAACACTACTGCGACAACGCGTGGAGGGATAAACCAGAGTGGTTGGTAGCAGCGCAGTCGGCGTTTCAGACGCTTTGGGGCACGTACAAGGACAACCCAGCACCGCCGCCAGCGCCAGCAGCACCACGGGCGCGTGTAAACAACGACCTCAACGACGCTATCGCGTCTATGATGGAGCCTCATCAAGGCGTTAGAGTTTCCAACGATTTGGATGAGTACACGCGCTGGAAACTTGAGCCCTGGGTCCCCTCTGTCGACAATCCAATCACTTATTGGCTCTCACGCCGCCGCGACTACCCCAACCTTACGCGCCTCGCGCTCGACGTCCTCTCTATACCCGCCTCCAGCTGCGACTGTGAGCGTATGTTTAGTGAGCTTGGCGATCTTTTGCGGCCAAAGAGGAGGAAGATCTCATCACAATTGCTAGTAGCAATACAGTCAGTACGCGCTTGGTTGCGGGCTGGCTTTGGTGTTGAAGGAGAGACTGCAGAGTCTCTACTTAGCGACGAGGCAATTGATAGCATGTATAACTTAGGGGATTGGCACAATAGCGAAGTCTAATTTGTATGTAAAAAAGTAATCAGTTTAAATAAGTTACCTGATCAGTTCAGTTCGAGCCTTGCTGGAAGACAGTTCAATCAGTTTGTTAAGATTTTTCGGCCTGCTTCTTGCAGTTCAATTCAAGCCAAGGGTTGCAAACTGACTGAACGGATTGTTGACATGTCTGTTGGTAGCTTGGAAGACACAATTCATCCTTTGTTCGGTATGTCGCCAGAGCTCCCTGGCGCTGCCTAGACCTCCAACCAGGTCATCGGCTTAGACGTCGATGGGAACTATTCAATTGGAGGAGGCCCTCCTTACGATCAGACCGCAGCGAGTCTGGTCATTGTGAGAGACGCTGAGTGAGCCAGGCTCGCATCGCAACAAGCAGGTGGGTCCCGGATCGCGCCGAAGCACTACGGTAATGATGATGGAGGTGGAAGTTCCGTATAACCTGCGTGAATGTCAGCCCTCGCAGAAAGAAATGTGCGGTTTTCAAAGTCATTCATCTTGATAGCTATCTCCAGACACGTCACACAAGAGGGAACGCAAGTAGTCGAGCCAGCGTTCTGGAAGTATGATGTGATCTACAATAAGTTGACACAAATCTAGTAACTTTTCCGACTGCACGCATCCCACACACTCCTCGAAGTGGCAACCAACCCATCCATCGTAGCTCTTTCTCCTGGTTCATATGTTCCTTCCCCCATTTGGCTTCGTTGCAGCTGCGCAATCGGCCAACTTTGTTCCATCCCCTTCCACGCTGCGGAATGGTTCGAGCAACAAGCGGAAAACCTCGCACCAGCACCGTCAAGAGAATTTTATCAAAAATATCATCTGACCTGGACCTTGGTGATGCAGCAATTGCCACAACGTCCGTACCCACAAGACCAGAGATGTCAACAATCAAATGGATTCAATAATATTGTTTTTGTTGGTAGGCCTTTGTACGATCGTACGGGGTGATAACAATAACGGGGTTCTCCTTGTGTCTTGGTATTCGTATTGGTATGATTTCTCTATGAACGTGGGTACTACGAAGGTATACCTGAGCTTGGTGCGAGTCGGACCGAAGTAGGATCGAGGCGGCACATTGGGCAGCCTCGGGAAGTGGGGTGTGTGTATACTGACAGTTTTGATTTTGTTTGATTACTTCAAAACAATCAAACAAATCCCCACTGCTCCCAATAATCAAACAAAATCAATATACCTGCTTCCAATTATTGAATCCGTTTGAATTTGTTTGAAAAATCGTCACGTGTGAGGTTGTTGAGATACCCGTGATAGCAGCCGACGATCGATTTCTTGGGGTAGTACCCCCCCCCCCAACCCTCCTAAATTAATACCACAGCAATTGTATAGTCGCTCGTAGAGCAAAAGGATAGCTATAGTCAGATTGAATTAAACCTACAAGCTTAAAAAGCCTGTGGATTTAGTCTAGACTAACAGACGCCTACTTAAGTGGTGGTGTTCGTAGACTTAATTGCGGTCTGCTGGCCTGGACTAAATCCCTTCTCTTCCCCCTCTTTTAGATAGAAGATCCTTAAGGCTACAGATATATATACAATATACTAAATAGGGTAATATTGTGGTGTTGTAGTGTTGTGGCAGAGTGAGATTCTGATGAGAGCTTAGGTCTGGCATATAAGCACGAATATCAATTATTGTTGAGAATAACTGGGTTCAGTCCAGGGTGGAAGGTGTTCGGGAGTCACATGATATGCTGTTGTGGCAGGCACTGCCTGGTGGGCAATGGCACTCACAATGACAGTGTGAGTCTTACACACAACACGATAGTCAATACAATACGTTGCAGCCACCCCGCCTTGTTCCTCTCCTACTCGGTTATCCATGGTAGTCATACTACCGGAGGGACCT
Organism: Lizonia empirigonia; assembly: GCA_009982855.1. Classification (NCBI taxonomy): domain Eukaryota; kingdom Fungi; phylum Ascomycota; class Dothideomycetes; family Pseudoperisporiaceae; genus Lizonia; species Lizonia empirigonia. Next base: position 391,646 of record JAADKA010000039.1, on the reverse strand, counting down.
TGTTCCAATAATTATTATATATAACTGTCCAAACATCGCCAGCCACAACCACGTGGTAAATTTATAAACTAAGCTTAGTAATAACTAAAGTAATGCTGCTAAATTGGTTCTACTTGTTAGATTTACTCTATCTCTGTTGTGGCAGATTCTATAGAGTTTTTGCATCAACCCTTGGCAGAGGCGGTGATGTTGATGGGCCAGCCGCGTCCTTTTCGCGTACACAACGCGTCAACACCTACCCCCCCATCTATCTCACTACACTTACGGCTTGTGCACTATGTACTATGCCTCCAAAGCGTACACACGAGCCTGCCGACGCAGCTGAATCAACTGCTAAATACCCAAAACGTACGCCGAAGCCCTCGTTGAAGAAGCGCGAAGGAGACGGGAGCCACTCTATCCATCACAACACTACACCTGAGCCTCCATCTACACCTTTAACTCAGTTAAACGAGCCTATACTTGTAGATGCCTCACCCCGACGTACATCCCCGCGCCGAGACCTACAGTTAGCCACTCCGGAGGCCTTACAAATCATCGACAATAATACCTGGGAGTCACAATTGATGCATAACAAGCCTGAGGCGGCAATTGTACAACCGCTGACTGGCTCTGACGCAGCAACGGAGGCTACAATTGATGACAACAATGATAGCAATAGGTGGATTAGCAACTACGACGACGTTGACTTTAGTCGATTGCGAGGCATGGCAAAGCCGCTGGCAGGTCCGAAAGGTAACGCCAGTTGGATCTATAAACACGGCTGGCGGGTGTGGAAAGAGCACACGTTTGAGCCGGAGTTGCTCTATTCTGTGTGTAAATACTGCCACACACATCAGCTATCTGGAGCAGTACACCAGACTACCAGATCAACAAGCGCTGCTATACAACACCTCGCTCTTGATAAACCTGGTCATCGACTTAGCAAGGCGGGTCTAATTGCTCCAAAGCCTCGACGGCAACCTGGTCAACAATCGCTACGATTTGCTACTCAGGGCGGCCTTCAGGTCTCTACATCTACCTTCAATGAACTAGGTAACTTTGACGTACACGGATTTCGGCAGGCTGCTGTGCTATGGCTAGTTGAAAACAATCGACCTCTCCGAGAGTTTGAGACGCCAGCGTTTCGTAGCATGATACGGTTTGCCAACCCAGAGGCAGAGGCGGCGTTGTGGAGGTCCCACAACAGCGTCTCACGATTTGTGATGAAGCTATACAGCTATATGCAACCACAGGTCACACGCGCGTTGGCGGAGACCGAGAGTCAGATACACATAAGCTTTGATGGATGGATGTCTAAAGGCGGCAAACGTGGCTTCTTCGCTGTGGTTGCTCACTACACCAACAAGGACGCTGAGATAATTGACCTACCTATCGCGCTGCCACAGGTTGTCGGCGCCCACACTGGCGAGGCTATAGCTGACGCTGTAGCAGCCATCTTACAGTACTTCAATATTGGTCGTAGCAAGCTTGGGTACTTTGTACTTGACAACGCGGCTAACAACAATACTGCTGTTAACAAGCTTGCTGCAATGTACAACTTCAACAGCACCAATCGCCGTCTCCGCTGCGCCTGCCACATACTCAACCTCATCGGCCAAACAATCATGTTTGGTCGCGACGCTGACGCGTATAACAACGAGCCTGAGAACATAAAGGAAGAAGAGTACTATATGAGAGAGTGGCGGAAGGATGGACTATTAGGCGTCTTTTTCAGCGTTATTAACTACATCAACACGCCAAATCAGTACGCGTTGTTTGCGAGCTGTCAACGACAGGCCGTGAAGGAGATGGCTACTGGCTCTGCTACAGCTGCTATCCGCGAGCCTATCAAGCCTGTTGTCACACGCTGGAATAGCTTTTGTAGCTCACTTGAGCGTGGTGTAGAGCTTCAACAAGCCATCACGTCGTACGCCGATTATCACATAACGGAGACCAAAGTCGCTGACTCTACTGCGCGGACTCGCAACAACAAGCTCCCATTAGTACCATCCTGGATGAGGTCAACTGGGCTTACTGCTGCTGACTGGGCAGTGATCAACGACTATATTGCTATCCTACAACCTCTCAAGTTTGCTACTGATCGCCTACAAGGTCGTGGTAAGAGTGGACGTCACGGCGCGCTATATGAGGTTATCCCTGTGCTGGAGTCTATAATTAATGAGTTAGATAGCCGCCTTGAGCCATACCGAAGCGTTGATTATATGCCACCCGAGGCGCCTGAAGACCACCTGCCGATCAACCTACGAGCCGCGAGGCGGAAAGCGACTCAATACCTTGACAAACTACTAGAGTCACCTGTCTACTACACCGCTACAATACTCCATCCGCGCTACAGGACCTACTGCCAGCGGCTCTGGCGCAACAAACCCGACCTTCTCCACGTTGCGCATACAGGCTTCCTACAACTCTGGGCACCGTACAAGCCGACAGACGCGATTACAACCTCACCAATCTCCCTACCAAAGCACGCGATGAGCAGCTTTGACGACGCGATCGATTCTATACTTGACGCTGGCAATAGTGATTGCGACGCGATGGAGAAAGATGAATACAAGGAGTGGCTAGAAGAGCCTGCGTGGACAGCTCAACAATACAAGGACGGCGTAACAGCTATACAATACTGGTTATCGCTGAAAACAAAGTACCCCAACCTCGCGCGGCTCGCGATTGACGTACTAACGATCCCTGCCTCTGAGAGCGACTGTGAGAGAGTCTTCAGTGCTGCTGGCAAAATCTCAGAGCCACAGAGGCGAAAGATGAACCCACATTTACTATCTGCTCTTATTTGTACGCAACGGTGGATACACGCTGGCTTTAACCCACCTGGCGCGACGGCAGCGGCAAAGTACTGCGAAGAGACGCTCGTGAAGGAGTTTGGGATCAAGGATTGGGAGGATCTACCTAGAGCCTCACAATTCTTAATAATCAAACAATCAAACAAACAAAACAGCTCCTATAGTCTATCAAAACCAATCAAACAAAGTACAAAACCAGGAAATCGTCAAACAAATCAAAACCGGGCTTCAAATATTGTTTGTTTTGTTTGTTGACAAGCCTGCTTATCTCCCACCAAGCACAAACAATGGACGTACGTAGCAACGTAGAAAATGGCCAAGTAGGTGACTAAAATTGCATATTAAGTGCTCCGTGTCAACAACGCTTAGCTAGGGAGAATACTGTCTTATTTCGTACCAAATTTAGCGTTCAAGTCACTTTCCATGGAGATGGGAATGGGTAACGTGCACTTATTAAGGCTTGCAGCTGCACGATTTCAACGCCACAAAGGACATTGAACACTATGCCGCATCAACACTAGTTAGCCCCCCCCATGGGTCTTTTTTTCTTATATCTACAGTATCGAGTGCTTGTGTGCAAACCGTGTGCTTTTGCTGTCTCTCCCCCGCATCTCGCTAGCCAAATCAAGAACGATATGCGTATGAGGCTTGTCGCGACGCTGGCCTTGAATTCAGCAGCTCCAGAGCGCAACTGTCGGCCGTTTCACTAGCTGAACGCTTGTGAGAATCTGCTGCCGTTATCCAAGGAACCAACTCTGCTGATCTGAAGCTTAACCGTGGCTATCAATGCAGTCGCTGCACATTCATCCTGTCAAAGACTAGCTCGGCGCGTGAGTCCATGCAGTGGCACTTTAACCAGCACCGCCCCAGCCTGCTCCCGGGGAAGAAGGGTCGACCAGACTGTGGTTTCAGGTCAGATACAGAGCGTGTTCAGGCTATTGGCCAGTGACCATGTCATCCCACTTGAACGATCGAGAGGACCAGGCGCGCGACGTGCTTGTGACACCTTGATGCTGCACGCAGTCGTACCCACATGTCAACGCCGTCTCTCGAGGATGACAGATCGCATTCTCGGCACTTCAGGTCATCCTCAAGATGGAGAGACCTTGGGGGACAGGGAAAATCCGGAGCAACTGGTTCCTCTGGCCGGCCCGCAAGTGGCGCCGCTTATAATGACCTTGGCTCTGAGGGTTGGAGATGTATCGCTTCAATTGACAGGAGACGTTAGTCCAGGCCGGCTTAGCGAGAGAGAGCGAAGAAAGTGATTTTCGACGTGCGTACGGCGGCACGGTAAATGACTGCGATTTATCATTTCTTGCGGTAGAAAGGTACCGGCGGCCCAAGCTGCTCGGGCGCCTGCTTGATGCAAGGAGAGCTAGTGCCAAAGTTTCAGCCTATCGACCGAAGAGAACCGCGACGTTAATACCGAACGCCCACCCGGCAGCGTACCTTTCTAGCCCTCCCAAGGTCGCAGCAATCACACACATTCAGACATCACCACATACGTGAACAACACAGGGAGGCGAAGCAACACATCAAAGCTCTTGCATATATTCGCAAACCGTTCCCCAGTCCCACGTTTCGGCCCGCCTTTTCAAGTCGAACGTTCTGAACTTTAGCGCGAGGCTCTTTGTCAGAGAGAGGAGCGCAAGCGATCCAAGAAGCGTTGGAGGATCATTTTATCAGCCTGGCGTCGCTCGCAAGAAGTCATCAAAATTAACGCCTTCACGGTTCCAGCGCCGTGGGCGCGCGGCCGCCAATGGTGAACGGTGCCGAGCGTCAGACCATAGCCACCATAAATGCTCCGCAAATACCACTTTCTCCTTTAGTCCAGCAGTCGCCTGTGACCCAGGCGAAGCCGTCAACAGTGGGAGCTCGGTCTCCATTGCAGACACCGGGGCCTCTCTATGCTCATGGTCATGGTAGTGCAGAGGCCACCAGTCGACGGCACGAAACAACAAGAATGCGATCTTCAATCGCTTGCACTAGATGCCGACGTAGCAAGACCAAATGCGATAACAACGGCATTCGCGACAGTACTGGCGCCCTCGCTGCTTGCAAGTCATGCGTGGCGGGCAAGAGACTTTGCGAATATCCCGCACCACAGCCAGCAAACACTAGCGATTCGCAACGACGTGAGAGTACAGTGGCACCGGCTGGCGACGAGGTGAGTGCAATATTTTTATTTATGTCTTTTTGTTATGTCTTGCATTGTTTGTCGAGAAGCGAGGACCAATACTTCGTCTTCGCTCGTTTTGTTCAATTTGACGTGAGATCGTTGGCCGAATGACACACCGACCTCAGCTTGTTTCCAGGCTGCGCATGTCGATCTCATTGCTTGATTGTTTTTCTGACCAGCACGTAGGCACCATCGAAGAAGCGGAAGCGACCTATCTTGCCTCCATCAAGCATCCCATCTCGCAGCAAAGGTCGTTTGGGAACCCTGGAGGACGCTCTTGAATCACCCCTGCTCACACCCAAAGTCTGGGAGGAGCTCGTACGTCATGTTTTCAGATGTGCGTAACCATACTAACTTACCACAGTGGGCTGTTCATGAGAAGCATTACGCAACAGAGTTTTCATTCCTCCACAAGAGGACGTTCCTCGGTCTTCTCTAAAGACTACCGCCAGTTCCATCGTTAGAGAAAGTACTCGACCCTCAAGGACAGCGCAATTATGATCCTGTATTAGTCTTAGCATTCCTGACGCAGACTGCTCCATTCCACGAGGAGCTTGTAAAGCAAACTGATCATAACAGTCCTTACGAGGCTGCCGAGTTCTACGCAGCAGCCACACGCAAACACCTCAACTACGACTTCAGCGGGGAAGGCAACACGGCCATGCAACAAATCCAAGCGTTTCTTATGCTTGGCTATCATGAGTGGACAGCATGTCACAGCCGCAATGGTTACATGTTGATCCGGACGGCGGTGAACTTTGCACAGATGAACGACTACTAGTATGATGAGGACTTGGAAAAAGGAGAAGACAATAAAAATGCAGCTTCCGAGCGTGACCGCTTCATTCGACAGGAATCACGGCGTCGTACATTCTGGAGTTGCTTCATTCTGGATCGCTACTTGAGCGTTGGACGTAGACGCCCTAAGATCTTGCAGGTGGAAGACCTGCGCGGTGCATCGCGCTATTGGCTTGAATGGTTCTTCTCCTTCGGTTTTGAAAGAGACATCAGGACTTTGAGCTGTTGCTGAATCCTTGGGCTCCTCTTCATGTTCCAACTTGCTATATAGTTTCTCATTTTGCGTTAAGTCTGTCTTTTGATGTCGGAGGCTTCTGAATTCTTTGTGTAGTTCTTTGAAGTGCATTGAATATTCTGTCAAGGCGCGACAACGCCACTATTTTGTGCGGAATCTGGCGCAGCGTTATCACCAGGACTAGGCCTTGCGCTCAGCATCGATGCACCTAGGTGGGCATATATGTATGAAGTAGTCGGAGACTTAAAGGCATATCTAATAGTATACGATACTGCTGATTGTATTCTAACTGTCTAAAAGTCCGTTTCTTGCTTAATTTCTTCAAATGCTCAACGTACCTTCCTTAGCCGGGGTACTAGAGCCGCAAGACTGAAGTACGAGGACTAGGCTCTTTGCTCACGCTAACTACCGGTATTCTAGCCGGCGCGTCGTAGGCCAGCTCCGACCTTGGTAGCGTTCGACCGAGCTTCACCGATCCTGTCCCTGGTCCCTAACCTTGACAAGAGCTTTGATCAAATGGTATGAGTAAAATGTGGCGTTGGGAGGCGGGGGTGTTCACCGACTGGCGTCCTAGTGCGTACCCATGATAAAACTCTCGTTGGATACAGGTCCATGCGTGCATCAGATAGCCCCTGTCAGCTCTGCCACCTTCTCTAGCCAATCCCAAGATAGATCCACACAGGTTTTCCGATCCACCACACCACGTAGTCTGGGAGTGATCGCGTTCCCGGATAGGGGTTTTCTCGCCGCTAACGTTGGGGACAAGAAATATTTGGTAGACTTCCCTGATTGCTTTAGCTTTTTTCCACGATGCTTGTGGCGTGGAATGACATGTGCAGCAACAAGATGCAGCTCGCCCGCCTCTAGCCAGCTGGACAAGCACTGAGTGCGAATATGAGATAACTTAGGGTAAACCTACCTATGACCAGAGGACTGCCCACTCATGGGCAGCGAGTGACCTCTTGAACAGTCAATATCTCCTGGTGGTGTTGAGAAGATCTCTGGAATTTCTCTATGTGCATTCGTATTTGACAATCATTGGTTAGAAACTGCTCCTTGGAAGCTCCAAAAACTTTCACATGGAAAGACACTCGAGATAACAGTTCGCAGCACTATTTCAGACTTGAGGAATTTTCTAGAAAAAGAGAGAAAGAATCTGTGGTCTTGACTTCCAGATCATTGTGCTAGAAGTGTCCTTGGTTTGACTTATTTGAGCGCCCGGCATACGGGTGTGTCACGCAGCATGGATCTCAGGACGATAGGCAGATGTAGGAATGGACAGATAGCGTGACAGATACTTTCAGAAACTCTAGCTCCATGAGGTTCTGGGGGATCGCGCCAGGAGTCTGTGAACATTGAAGTGTTCACAAGCCTGTAGTGAACGATGCATCTTTTCATGGAAGATGGCCATCGTTCATCTACCAGCAAATACTGCCCAGGCTTCCTAAACAGGACATAAAAATTCAAGCCAGGCAGCAGCACTCAGACGATCCTGGCGATCCCCATCTTCGTTGTTGCATTCGGAGCCTGCTCAAACACGCTCGCCAAGGAATCCTTCCATCCAAACCACGTCTCCATCCTCTATTCACAACCCTAACAAGCATCATCCCTCCAGGCCCTCTCCTGCCACCTATTTTCCATGTAGCCCCGACCCTACGCGTCCATTTCTGCATATTCGGTGCATGCCTCGTGTAACCCACGATCGCCCGTGACTTTTCCGTGCGACCATGACCCAGGAATGAGCCGCCGTCACCCCGGCACCAACCCTGCAGTGTCTTGCAGCGCGGCGCTACACGGTCCAGACTGTGGAGGCTGCTGCATCGTCCAGCGACCTGCAGGACCTGAAACGAGTGGCTGGTGTTGGTTTTGGGGCGGTGAAGGTCGGCGGTGAGGATGGGTAGCGATTCGTGAGATGCGAGGACAGGGATGTGTGGGCGAGCGAAGGTGATGCAAGGCTGAGAGGCAGGCAGATGCGATGGCACGTGCTTGCTCGCTCTGGCGAGTTGTAGAGGAGGCTGCGGTTGTTTGGTCGTGTAGAGAGCGGTCAGATAACTGTCGGGATTACAACGACCTGTGGTCATGTTTAGTAGCGGTAAGCGCCATTAGATGCTATTGTAGACTGCATTGGTGCAGATACGGTACATGGTCTGTTTCCGATGCCTAGACAGCGCATGCGCATGTCTGCCTTCCTGAGCCTCAGCCCAACACTGCAGTAAATGCTTTGGGAACAATAGCACAAAAGAGTGGCCCTGACGTGTGTCAACTTTCTGGAAAGAGAAGTGACGATGGTGATTATTATAGTGAAAGAAAAAGGCATAAAGCCTAAATGCTCTTGCACCGCTTGCCTGAAAATGCACAATCGTGATGCCAACAGAAGAGATGGATATAATGCTAGAACCAAGAAAAATGAGAAGCGAACCTTTGCACTTCTTCTTGCAATGTGCAGATGCAGTGAATAACCTGCGCTGGCACAGGTGTCAGACTTTTGGGACGCTGATGGATGCGAGTGTGTGAAGTGCGCTCCTGCCAGAGACACACACTTTTGTGTCAATCGACTTCCGTAGATACGGACCAATCGGGAAAGAAAGATGCGTTGATACAAAGAGAGAATTTGCATAATAATACGATGGGTGAGACGGCTGCAACAATCAGGCGCGTAGCAGAAGGATCCATCTTCTGGAAGCACACTCAAAAGCTGCTGGTCAGGTTCGACATTGACGCACGGCGTTCGAAAGATTCTCGTGTGATATTCACCATGGTCGGAGTATCTGTGGGCTGGCTCAAAGGACTGTATCGGTGTCCGCTCACGAGATTGTCTGAGGGACAGTCGCTCGTGAAGGAAGGCTGTCTCGAAGCGCTGCCATAGGTATACTGACTCGAAGAAGAGTTTCCGCGCGGCAGCTGGGTCGATGAACATGCTGAGAAGTCCCTGGATCCCCTAAAGTTGGAATATGCAGACGTGATAGGTGCATTCAGAGTAGATGGGTCTAGAAGTGGCGTGGTGTGGAAGTTGAGTTCCATCGATGGAGTACGTGCTTTTGAGCTGGCGGTGTCATCGCTGGAAGTAGTAGTAGGAATGAAATTCGAAACGGTCTCTAAAGTGTCTAGTGGCGCGAGAGAAGTGAGTGGTGGTGGCATAGCAGCAGTTGTGGTTTCGTTGATGGCATTTAATAAGTTCTCGTTGGCGGTCGTCCAGGGTAGTAGCGGCTTGGTGAACGGTGATGCATTGGTGAATGACGGTGTGGCAACTGTGTGAGACGATCGAAGGCGCTGATCCTGCTGCTAATCGAGAGCATGATGCAGCCCGTGACTCGGATAAGGCTGTGGAGCAGGGAGCCGTCTGCGTGGTGTGAGAGGGACTTCAGTTGGTTGCAATTGTCGCTGACGAGGCCTCTCAGGTAGAGTGATGTGTAGGGAAGACATGCTGAGTGGTGAGATTGGCTCGGCCGCAGCAGATGGATGCATGTCTGTCTGCAGATATGGCAACCCGCTAGCGATGTAGGAATTTCCGTAGTCAGAGTAATAGCTTGTCACTGGCTGCATGGATCTCGCTGTGTGGTTTGCCCATCGATAAGACGAATTACCAAGGCTCGCGGCTCCTGCTGTCGTCGATGCTGGCGGATACAGTGACGACTGGTCGAAGGAGTAATTTTCATCGGGCGACGTGTCTCCTCCACAGGGCGTTGTCCACTCGGAATTATAGGCTGGTTTTGTGTCAATGAGTTGAGGGTAGCGAGACTTGACATCGACCTGGTGATATTGCTGGTTCTGCATGGGACGAAGATCGGGCAGGGTTCCACCGCCTGAGTAGAGTGGCAAGTATTCTTGACCTGTTGCCATGCTAGTGAGACTCTGAGCCATAGTCAAATTATCCATAACAGTGTGGACATGGTCAGATCCAACCTATGTTTATCAGTCAGCACTGGTTTGGAAAGCGGCGGATGAAACTCACTCGATGAAATTGGCACTGGCTTGCGTCAACGCCTGCTTGTCTGCAGCTTTGGCACCCAAGACCATCACCTTTATCTCCGCTACAACGAATCTTCCTTTTGCGACAACGCGCACACTACGGACTATGTCAGCTGCCAACAGTTGTGAAACAAGTATGGGGTGCTCGAAAATTGCAGCTCATTCGAGAGCAGATTCAGAAATGCGATTACTTACAGCTACTGCTATGCGGCGCCTTGAGCCTGTTGGTTCTATCTGAAACTCTTCTCGATCCATGCGAGATCGGGCGCGGAGACTGCTGACTGGCCCTCCCATAGGATAGGCATAGGGATCAGCTCGATTGTAGTCGATAGGTGCGTGGCGTTCGTTGTAGTATGTCTCAGGAAAGGTACGAGCAGAAGTAGGACGCGAGAAGCGGCGCGGCCCGTCGCGATGTAAGAGCGACATGGCGATCGCCTAGGGTGGCGTTAGACATCTTAGCATGAAGTTATACTTTGAGATGGCCTACCAATAATTTCGATGTAAGCCTTCTTGGCTACGACCAGGTGATCAATCGAACTTAAAGTTGGCGTTGGGATCGAAGCTCTGATGCTGAGGCGACGGTACCGAATGATCCTCAGAAAAAAAGAATCACCAAGGCTAGATGAAATCGACAGGTAGCGAAAGACCGGTGAAGTAACCTTCGGACGGGCAAGAGTTTATACCCGAAATTGCGGTGAATACAAGAACGACGCTCGACACCAGTCGGACTTTGGCAGAAACTGTTTGTCAGTCGAAGTCCTGGTCGATGTAATCTGGCGCGAGATAAAACAGAAGAGCGGTTGATGCGGTACCTACGAAATCACAAGGCTGGCGAATGACTTGAGTGTTTGCATGCCGACCATTCTGAGGGTTACAGTGCCAATCGCCTTAACGGGGAGTTGCAGATCGCCCATGTAAGTACAGGGTGCAAGAGCACACGCCCTCAGAAAGTTGAACTACTTAATTCGAAAAGTTAAAAGTGGAGCCTAGTACAGAGTAAAGTCAACCTATGTTCTTCAGGCACTGGGGGCGAAAAATACCCACAGTTCGGTTGTGCGCTTCTCTGATCAACGTTCTTTGTGGAAGATACCTTGAAACCTAACAAGCTTTTCCGAGCATCGAGTTAGAGATGGTTGTTACAGCAGTCGTATCCGGCACTTGAATGCATGGCATTCTTCTGCAAGCAAACAACGCTTGTTCTTGGACAACGAAGCACAATGGGGAAGCGGAAGACCTGTCAACTTGTCATCTTCTCCTCGCCAACTCGCATTGGGTACTGAGCACGTCCCTGAATGAGGGACAGAGTCCCATGATTCGATGGCCTGGAGGCTGTGGTTGCCGGGAGAGGTTTGACGGTGCGTTGTTTGCATTCTGTACTTGATGCTAAATGGCCTTGTTTGTTACCACTCCGTTGTGCGTACTTCAGAAGGCTGGAAATAAAGATTTGTGACTTTGTGTTTTCAGATTGAAACAAACTTCGAAGAAGCTCGTTTGCACATGCCTCCTGTAAGGACTCACTGCTCTAATTGGGTGTTTGTTAGACACCTACTGTTATTGGGCACCAGATATGCTGGAAGGGTATTCCAGTCGGCAAAGGCTCGGTAAAGTTTAGTACGACTGTTGATCTCTAGCCAAAGCCCTGCGTTAACCTGATCGCGTATAGCTGCCACCAATACATCGACTGACACCGGGAAGCCCGCAGCCTCCGGGGGCACTGCAGTGCACGGGGAAAGATGGTACAAGGCCTGGCGTACGGCTCAGACGGGGGTTCCTGGCATGAAGTGAATGCGCCACCAGCGAATCATCGCAGTTGCAGATGTGGGTTCTGCTGCAGATGTAACATAGTGCAGCGCTTCTCATCGGATGCTTCTACATCACAAGTTCCACAACGTAAACCGGGGTCGTCGTGACAGGAAGGGGTGTGACGACCCTTGTTTCCACCGCCGAGACAGTGATATAATTTGAAACGAGATGAGCGGCGTCAATAAGCGGCGGTGTCACGCGTCTGCTGTAGCTATCCAAGTGGTGCGCATATTTCAGTTATACTCGGCTACCATTCGTGTGCGTTGATGCTCGCTGTGAAGACCATAGAGCCAAAGATGCGCGACATCTTATCAAATCGAAAAAAATGACAAGGCGGCGCATCGGGAGGCAAGATAAGCGACTGATGTTTGCCTCTTCCTCAAACGAAAATAGGCAAAGAAGGCAAACCATGGAAGCCGAGCTCAAAGGATAGCGGCTTGCAGCTGCTTGCAACGATCGGTGTCGGTCGGCAGTATGATACTACTGGTTCGGCTGACCGAAGCCCAAAGTCGGATCGAGATGCGGGAAGGAGCAGCGGTGCTGGAGGCTGCAGGGATCGGTGCGCACCACCATCAGTCGACGGGTGCTCCTTTCAACGGGTCGCACGACATTGCTGACATTGTGTCCAAGCTCTTTCTACCATCACCTAGATCAAAAAGCAGGCATGGGTGCACTAGCATCTCTTAATCGCAACGAGAATTCGTCCTTGGGGCGCAGGCACCTTAACTAAAGGCTGATATTGGCAGTTTCGACGCACTCAGAGATGCTCCTGCATTTCCTCGCCATAGGCACGACACTCGTCCAGTCAGTGCGATTGATGGGGTGAAGATGTTGCAGAACGTTGCTCAGGAGTATTGACAGCGACTTGCGAGACGTGGATGACGCACCCAAATGCTGTGAGAAGTAAGTCGATCCAATCCTTGCGCGCGCCCCATATTCTCCATGTCGTTCATGGCATTGTTCCCGCCATAACTGTATCTGCATACCTTATTCCGCTGTCTTTTGACGCACGCTGAGCACACGACAGCCACTGACAGCTTGTCACCTCCAGCTTTCTCAAGCTATGCAAAGTGAAGTACTACAACTTCGCGCCCGTGCATAGCGTTCAGCCAAACTTCTCCTTCCAGACCGGCGACCCCATTGGCCCAGGAGCCAAGGACAGCGATGGAGGCCGCTCGATATGGGGCTTGCTCGATCCCGCAGACACATCAAAGAAGAATTTTGTCCAGAAATCAGGCACCACCTGAAGCATGCGGAGATGGGCACCGTCAGCATGGCCACAGCGCCAAACCCAGACAACCCAGACGAACGATTCGCAGGTAGCCAGTTCATCATAACACTCGGCCCAAACATCGACTTTCTGGACGGCAAGGCTGCCATCTTCGGCACAGTAGTCGAGGGCTTCGATGCGCTCGAGAAGATCAATACAGCCTACGTCGATGACAAGGGCCAACCGCTCAAGGATATCCGCATATTGCACACCGTAGTGCTCGACGACCCCTACGATGACCCTACCGGCTTCTTGGAGCCGCCAGAGAGCCCTCTTCCCTCGGCAGCGCAGCTTGCAACGGTTCGCGTTGCCTACGATGAGAATCTTGAGGAGGAAAATGATCCTGAAGCGTTGGAGAAGGTGCGAAGGGAACGTGAGGCGCGCGCACAGGCTCTGACCCTTGAAATGGTTGGCGATCTGCCATTTGCCGAAGTTGCACCGCCCGAGAACGTATTGTTCGTCTGCAAGCTCAACCCCGTCACGCAAGACGAGGACTTGGAGCTCATCTTCTCACGATTCGGCAAAATAATGAGCTGCGAAGTCATCAGAGACAAGCGCACTGGTGATAGCCTGCAGTACGCCTTCATCGAGTACTCGAACCAGAAGGAGTGCGAGCAGGCCTACTTCAAGATGGACGGTGTTTTGATCGACGACCACCACATTCACGTCGACTTCTCACAGAGTGTGTCGAAGATTGCAGATGACTGGCGCGACGTTACAAACAAGAAGCGGCGACGAGCAGCAGGTGGCTTTGGTGGTATTGACAACCTGGAGAAGAAGACACAATATCGTGGCAAAGGAGGCCGCGATATCGTCTCGGACTCCGTCGTCAACAACCTCGTAGGCGACCGCGACGTCGCGCCACAGGAGACCAAGCCTCGGGATGACATGATTGTGCGCAACGGCGCGAGCGGAGGGATGAATACCATGACGACCGGCACAGGCGCAACCGCAGCCGCAGCCCACAGTGCGACCGCCGAGATCGCAACGATGGTCGGTATGAGCCCAAGCGCAGAGAGCGAAGTCGCAGTCCGCGCCGCGACAGCGCTCACGCCCACGCCTCTGCTCTTTGGAGGATGGCATAGACCTTGAGCGGGCCATCTTCCCCTTTGAAGTGTCAGCAGAGGTGAAGTGAACGTGAAGTGAACGTGAAACGATGGCGAATTGAAGATGCAGAAGTAGTGCAGAAGTAGGCAGAGGCAAGATGGGGGAGAAGAGGTAGGGTTCTGGATCGAGCTCCAGGCCTGTGCGGAGAGAGCGGACCAGGTGCAGTCGACGATGGACGTGTCCTGACCGACAGAAGGCCGGGCTTGGAGGAGGTGAATGCCTAGAAGTAACAAGCGATGCCTCCTTTGCAGACAACACACTGGACCGAAAGAGCTCCCAAGGATACACCATTAAGCTATATGGAGGACTGATCGCCTGGCGAGCAAATAAACAAGACACTGTCACCACCTCCACAACTGAAGCAGAGCTCCTAGCTCTCTCACAGGTAGCCAAAGAAGCGATGTTCACCTCCCGACTGCTTACAGAACTCGGAGTTGAACTCCCTAAGTCAGCTATCACAATACAGTGCGACAATACTCAAACCATTCAGTTAGTCACCAAGGAGATATCAAAGCTGCAGACCAAGCTTCGTCATGTGGATATCCACAACCACTGGCTTAGGCAAGAAGTTATGCGACAGACAATTAACATCCAGTACACACCATCGGCTGAGATGCTCGCTGATGGGTTTACAAAAGCCCTACCTGCGAACAAGTGGCCAACGTTCTTGAAGCAGCTCGGCCTGATCAAAGGCACCAACCACCAACCACCACCAGACGCCCAGCTTGAGGCAATACGAGAGACGCTTGAGATGCTTGAGACGTACCTACGAGAGCGCAATGATACGCTCTTGCTCTGTCACCTGATCGACGCCTACTGTGACCTTCGCCAGTTTGCACAAGCCGAGCTGTGCAATGCCCAACTGAGCAAGACTGTGCCTGAGCTTGAGCTCAAGCGGTGTGCCAGCAGCAGCGCTGGGAGGAGCTCTGCAGATCGCACACACGCACGGCTTATGGTCTCTTCTGTAGACATCAACATTGGACTAAAACGTTACAACGACGCCGATAAAACCACTAGAGCACTTCTGGAGCATTTTGCCTCCGCTACAAAGAAGGACGTCAGTGAACAACTCTTGCACATGCGATTGCTCATTGCCTCTGCCCAAATCAGTCATCACCGGGGAAAATTTGAGGAAGCCATCGCGCGCTGGAGAGAAGCGCTGGACAAGGCACACACCTACAGCAGCTTTACAGGGGAGGGAACCACGTACGCTGTCATCCACCTGTCGTTAGCCTTAGCTTTCCTCAGTGTGACAAACACAAGGGAAGCTGCTTGGAGGACCAGACCATCTGGGATGAAGATAGGAAGAACAAGCTGGCAAAGCTCTACGCTTGGTATGTACGACATGCGCCGTAGAGCCTCGGACATGGATTCCCCAGCCCGTGCCGAGCTGCTCTGCGTCATTTTGTATTGCTCCCAACTTGGTAACAACCTACTGATGGTGAGCTAGCGCAAAAGCCCAGATGTGGGGGGCAATAGCGACCGAGATGGGCGTTTCCTGGCGATTGGTCGAGTCTATGCACTGGAGATTGGGTGAGCAAGAGATGAGCGCGCGTGCCGATGTCCAAAGGTCTCTTCCGCACCCTTCTACGACTGGGAGGAGTTCTCCTTGCCCGAAAGCCTCTACTACCGAGCCAGTGCTCCCACCTATCGCGCTCGGCTTCACTTCCACGGAACCCCAGCTGAGGTTTCCTCTGCCAGTTCGAGCCCCTCCTTTGCCTCACCAGAAATCCCCGATCCACTCCTACCAACACACCGACATCCGACCGAGTAAAGACCAACGAAGAAACGAATCGTTGAGCCGCGGACATAGCGCAACAAGCAGGACCAGGAACTTCGGAAAGAGTTATGAACAGTT
The DNA here is from genome assembly GCA_009982855.1 of Lizonia empirigonia. Lineage (NCBI taxonomy): Eukaryota > Fungi > Ascomycota > Dothideomycetes > Pseudoperisporiaceae > Lizonia > Lizonia empirigonia. The sequence continues at coordinate 375,629 of JAADKA010000039.1, read as the reverse complement.
GTATCAACCAGCAAGAGTCTCGGTCAGTCAAAGCCGTAGACGTTCAAGACTGCGATGACTTTGCCGATTACGGTCGAGAACTGTATGCGCCTGTGCCGGTGCCAGAAGACGCCGTCCACACTACTTTTCCTTATAGGATGTTAATCTCCCACAGCAAAGCACACCTGTTTAATTGAAGGTGCGGTGCGCAAACTTGATGTGAAGTCCTTGGCTCTTGCGAAGTCTAAAGGTGGGATATATATAGAAAGTCACCTACACTATCGTAAGATCACTTGTCATCTACAGAATACGATGATGGACTCCTGAAACTGCACTGCAAGCCCCTTAGTCATTTGACATCGTGGAAGAGAACAACGCAATGAGCGTTGGACGCGCACTGAGACGCTTGGCATACAGCACAGAGATTGACGCTGAAGGAGCGCAACTTATCTTACGCAGATATTGGAACGAGCACATGCCCTTAGTGCGGCAGTTCGACCTTTCAGTCACAGTACAAATGACACTGCATAAGAGTTCGAAACACGACGATTCGCACCCTCCACATGAGCCTGTGAACAGCAACAGACAACAGGATCGGTGCGCTCGCCGATGCCTACTGACTAGCTGCGCGATCGTTTGTAAACTAGTGTTGTCTAGCTGGCGTGATCTCTGCCTGGCGTTGGTACAATCAATCGTAACTGCCAGCAGGTTTGAATGCCGCTAGCTATTCAAGAAACGAAAGGTACAGCGATGATCGAGCTAGACCCAGCCGAACGGTCTTTTCTTGCCCCTCTCTGCAGACCGGGCTACCCGTCTGTCGCTATCAGTCACCCAAACGTCTGACCGGACAGTCGTGTTGCGATCCTTTCCAATAGATTGAACAGGTCTGATCTTGAGCTTTTATATCGGCACACCCTGAGCGGTCGCCGCGTAGAAGCTTCTTCACCTGCCTTCTTACATGAGGCAACAAAGGCTCATTCATCGATCGCTGTCCCAGTACCATGGGCATTCGCGCGCCACCTCATTTCATGACTGCCCGCATCATCATATATTGCGGTGGAGAATGTAGCAAATTAAAGTGCAACTGCGCAAAGCAGTAATCAGAGTATGAAGTGTATTGTTGTCCTGTCTTGTTGTTCTGCTTGAGCTGGCCTCTTCAAGGCTAGCAGCAGGGTCTGTTTACATGACGTATCTCTGATGCTTGTAATGGGAGAAAGTGCTCATGAAGGTGAGGGAGGAGCGCCAGGACAACACACGTGACACGCGCAATGCCCTTACCTCCCAAACCGTAACACACCCCCCGCAAAGCTATCGCTCGCAAAATCGACTAACTTACGTCCTCTCGTACTCGTACCATGACGCTAACATCTCAGTCCTCTACAGTGGAAACAATAGGGAAGTTGGGCACATACTCGATACCTTCACAAGGCGGACCGCCCTTTTTCCTGGCTTGAGGTCAAGCCCGCATCCGGAGACCACACTGAGGCTGAGCTGCAGCTGAGTAAATGGATTGCCGCATCCTTACACAAACGGCAGGAACTCGCACAGACGTTGTCCGAGGCAATGACGGCACTGTAGTTGAGCCTGTGCTTACTATTGTCGGACATGAACACTGTCTACTTTTGTCTCTCCGCGCGAGGATCTCGAGTCTTGGGGAAATATTGTACATGTTTCAAGGCCGTATACGGATCAGTTTGAGAAGCTGAGTACACATTGGATACGTGGGATTTTTCGGTTGGTTAAGTTATATGGGAATGTGCTCGGGTATAGACTACACGCACGATGCCCTTCCTCCCTCTCATGTCCATGGTCCTTGTCCACTTGATACCCGTAGTCTACGATACCAGCTTATAACTGATGAGAAAATAAAGATACCCTGGAAAGTACGCCGATAAGTTCGTGAAATTTCTCTGATCTAGACTTAGGATCGTGATGTTCGCATCCCTAGTGGTGGAAGAGGAACCCGGAAGAACTAATGACAAGGCGAAGATGGGAGAGAGGCGATGATGTTTTGCGCTCGGTTTCCGTGCACCTTATTGTGGAGGTGGAGGTGGAGGTGGTGGAAGAACCATATCCATACCTGGAGAGTTGCCATGAGTTGCTGGCTTTATTGAACCGCTTGATTGGATCATATCCCCTCCTCTCGTGAATATGGCTGAAATTGCTATGGCAAACATTGCTGATGAAGCGAATGCAAGCCATTGTAGCACGTTCAGCGTCGCCCCAGCCGTGATCCCGATACTTGATGCCTCTGTTTGAGTGACATAGGCTATTGCATTCGTTGTTTGGCTGACAGATGTCGCTGACGCTAACGAAAATGCAACTGAAAGCCACAAATTTGCGAACAAAGCTTGTCTTAGGAAATGTCTGCGCCTGGCTGCGGTTGCATTGCCTATTACCACCGTGTTGAAGTGTCGCTTCAATAACATGACAAAGAAGAGGCTAATGGTGAATAGAACACCGGCTCCAGCGATAAGACCAAGGATGGCTTTCGATTGAAGTGTGAGCGCGAAAGACACCATGTTTGCTAACTGGTAAGAGTTGGTTACATTGGTAGATGATAGTACGCTTATGGGTTGTAGTATGGAATTCGTGTTCTTCCCTGAGCTTGGTTGGCAGGTGAATTTGCCTAATACTAAAGCACAGATGCCTATCCAAAGGTTAGTAAGCTTAAACAATATAGACACGTGTATCCATTACCGAAGTAACCTAGACGTATTTCTGAAATGGGAAAAGTATCATTGCTGTTACTTTGCAACTTTACCAGGAAAATGTTGGGAACCCCAGGAGATTGTGATACGCATCCAGTAAGTGACAGTGCTAAATACAAATCAGCAGAAATCCCCTGAATATAATAATAATTTAATTTAGAGTGCTACCTGGTTCCCTTTCGGGTCTATAAACACTATGTACTCGTCTCCGTGTACAGGGCCAACATGCTCTGGTCGAGCTAAACACCCCTGCCTCTTCCCTCGCTGCGTTTCTCCGTGCAAGTTCCGCTCCTTCCTCGTCGGTGCTGCCCTGTTGTAGGGGAGCAGAAGGGCTTGTGTGGTTCTTAGCCTATAGCTGCAAACGGGGACCACCCCCCGGTATTAGTCTGTTCTACCTCAAGGGCTACTCTGAACTGCTCTAGTAGCCCCGTGTCCAGTAGCCATCTCCCTGCCGCCGCGACTTTCTCCCAGTCACGGAGTAGTCGGGGAAGGTCCGTCGTGCCTGCCCTCTCCATCAGTTTGAGCCTCGCCTCCTTCTGGTCCGGGCAAAACGAGAGGATGTGTGTGAGGGTCTGCCTCGAGTGACCGCATGTGCAGGCTGGGTCGGCACCTGGCACCCCTATGCCCGCTAACCATGCCTTAAGTCCCAGTACTTCCGTGCGGAGTAGCACGATCGCTGTAGCCACGTGTTTAGGGACGTCGTCGTACAGGTGAAGGGGTTGGAACTCCCAGCCCTCTTTCCATGTAGGTACCGATCTGCGTTGCTTCGCTGCCGCGCGTTCCCACCTCTCCTTCCATTTCTCTGTGAGGTCACGGGCTATCTCCTTGACTTTGCTCCTGGATTGGATCTGCCGGCCGCGGGTCCTGCCCTCTTTTCCCATGCTGGCCAGCGAGGCCTGGCGTTGGGTCTCTCTTTCCTCCACGATCGTGGCGCCGGCCCGGCGCACACCTTCTATGTCCGTCGCTGGCTGGGCGATGTGTCTAGCTGGTCTGCCCCTTCTCGCTGCTCGTCCTCCTGTCCTGGCGGACTGCCACACCTCTAGTGCTGTCTTGATTTGCCTAGTGACTGAGTGGTTCGCTGTTGTGACTGCCCACTGTAGTGCCACTGTCCTGATGTACAGGGCCAGTGGTGGTGTGCCACTTTCCTTCTCGATTGCTGCTATTGGCGTCCTCTTATAAGCCCCAAGTGTCTTCCGTAGGCATTTGTTCTGGACGATGAGGAGTTTTCGAAGCGCTGTCTCACGGATTCCGGTACCTCCCTTGCCAGCGGACCATATCTGGGAGCCGTACACCATGATTGGCCTCGTGACCGCTGTGTAGATCAGTCTCGATTTGCGTACTGACGGTCCCCATGACGACGCCGTGATTCTGGACATGGCTTGGAATGCTGCCTCCCCCTTCGCCGCTGCCTTCTGAATGTGGGTCTTCCATGAGAGTTTAGGGTCCACCCACACTCCTAACACTCTCATAGATGTGACCAACTCCGCTGGCTGGTCTCCTACCGTGACCGTGGAGAGGAGGTCTCCCCCCTGTTCCGTCTCCTCGTGAGGTGCATTAGTTGGTATTTCTCCGGCGCAAACCTAGCTCCGAAGCGCGATGCCCACTGCTCGCACCGCGTGTGGGCAGTGGCGAGCCTCCGGCAGTTGTCCGCGGCGGACGGTCCCCACGCCATGATGTTGGTGTCGTCTACAAACCCGAATCCCAGACATTTGTCTTGGACTGTACCCAGGTCCTGGAGGAGGTCGGATATGAAGAGGAGGAAGAGTATTGGTGAGAGACTCGATCCCTGGGGAATGCCAGTATTGGTCTCTATCCATGGGCTGTCGAAGTCGTTAAAGCTTATCTTCGTCCGTCTGTTCTTGAGGAACGCCTCCACATATACTACTATCCACTCTGGGAATCCCTTCCGTCGGAGGACCCACGTGAGTCGGTCGTGGGCTACGTTGTCGAAGGCTCCTGCTAGGTCTAGCGCCAGTACCGAGACCACTGGTTGCCCCGCACCCCACGCCGTGGTTACTGTGCCTGTGAGTAGTTCCATCGCCGTGTGTGTGGACCTGTTCTTGCGGGCTCCCATTTGGTTCCAGGGTGTGAGCTCCCTGTCTTCCATCGCGGCTGTGATCTTGTTTGCGACAATTTTTTCGACGATTTTTGCCATCGTGTTTTCGAGGGGGATAGGCCGGTAGCTGCCTGGGAGAGAGTAGTCCTTTTTCTTCTCCTTCCTAAGTACCACTGTGGTTGACTCCTTTAGGCACATGGGGACGTCTCCGTCCCTGAGCATTTGAGTAATCGCGGCAGCGGCGCTGTCTGCTATGTCTTCTTTAAGGACCTTCCACACTTCGTTTTGGATCTGGTCAGGGCCTGGGGCCTTGTTGTTGGGAAGCATGGCTATAACCTCCGTGAGCTCGTCTGGGGATATCTCTGGTGATAAGTCGAAGCGTGGGTGCGTCTGGTTCGGGTCGATGTCTGATAGGTCCGCCGCCCCGCTCGCCGGGAAGAACCGTTCTCCCAGGATTTGGGCCTTTGCGCCGTTTGAGGTCTCCGCTTCGTCTTGTTCGTGCCTTCGGAGTGGGGGTACGTTCACTGACTGCCCCTGTCCGCCTTCAACCTTTCTACTCCATTTCGACAGGTTCCACAAACCCTTGTTGTGGGCGTTGGCCTCGTTGTCGTCATTTGTCAGGTCTGCCACGACTTTCCTCCACCGCGTCCTTGCGTTCGACCGCAGGGTGCGCTTGAGCTAGTTGCGGAGTGACTTCCAGTTCCTTTCGCTGTCCTCGGTGTGGTCCCGTTGGAAGGCCCTTCTTGCCCTTTTGATCTCTCCCAGGATCTCTGTGGCTTCTGGGGACCAGTCTGGCCTGGCCTTGTCACTAATCCTTTTCCTTGGGCAGTGGTTCTCCAGGGCAGTTCCGACCTGTTTGATCAGTCCCTCGAGTGCCCACCTGCCTGTGGCCTGGGCCCACTCCCCGTGGCCCACCGCAACCTTGATCTTGTCCCAGTCAGCTTTTTTCAGGGCGAAACGTTTGTTCGTCTTCCTGGCTATCGGTCCTGTGCCTATGCGGATTTCGATGGGGATGTGGTCGCGGGTAATAGCCCAGTCTTCCCTTGGCCGGTACATTATGATTCTGTCTGCTGTCGCCCTGCTGGCGAATCCCAGGTCGATGACTGTGTGGAGGGGTCCCCTCCTCCACGTTGGTACTCCTGGTTCGTTAAGGAGGCGGAGCCCCCATTTGACCATATTTGCCCTTAGGCGTTCCGCCTGCGGTTCCCCGGGCGCAGCCTTTCCCGTCCACTCTGGGTGGTGCGCGTTGAAGTCCCCGATCACTAGTGTTGCAGTTGTTGGGTGGGTTCCGTGGAGGAGGTTCTCGATGTCTGGCCATGCTTCGATGTCCTCCGCTGTTTCCCTACCCGCTCCTATGGGTGGGCTGTACACGTTGATCAGGTGGGTCCATGTTCCCTGCGTTCTTATACGGATCCCCTCTGTGAGGTCTGTGGCGACAGTGCCTTCGATCTCTGTCTGCGGGATCTGGTCATACACTAGGAACACTACCTTCATTCCTTGGTGTAGGGTCCGACTCAGTCGATAGTTCTTGGGACAGTATGTCTTCCCCCTCGCGTTCTCTCCAACCATGGGTTCCTGGATGGCGATCACCGGGAACGAGGCCGGGTCGATCGAGTCCAGGAATGGCCTCGCCGCTCCTCCATTCGCGTTTCCGCAGTTGTATTGGATGATGTTCAGACCACTCATTGAGTGGATCGGATCACATCCTCAGTCTGCGTGTTGCTGTCCTCGGCCTCCGCGCGGAAGGTAAAGATTCGTTGTTGGCCTGGGGCGTTGGTCGCCCGGCTCATGTGGGTGGGGCGGCCAACTGCGATCCTCCTCTTGTTACTTCCTGCGACGGGGATGGTGGTCCATTCTGCGTCGTCTCCCCGGCTCGACCCTGCTCGGCTGGCGAGGGTGGAGCCTCCGAGGCTGTGGGTTGTGCTGGCTCCTCCGGCTCCATGGTTGGATTGGATCTGGAGGGTTTGCCACTGGAGCCCCTTCTTGGTCTCCTCGTTCTTGCTTCGGAACGCCTGGTAGGCCCTGCACTGCCGTGTCATCCATGCCTTGTGACCCTTCTGTTTACAGCACGCACAGCTGGCCTTCGCGTCTTCGGTGTTCTTGCATCCCCTGGTGGCGTGGTCCTCAGCGCAGTGGCCGCACACTTCCTTGGGGGCGTTGCATACGGATTGGGTGTGTCCCCACTTCCAGCATTTGAAACACTGGCCGTCTGTCAGCGACACGTCCCAGAGCTGGACTGGATGCCACTCGGCTCCCATCAGGAAGCCTGATTTGACCAGTTTTTTCTGGTTCTCTTCCGTTCCTACGTTCATCAGGAGGGACCCCTTCTTTTGCTTGCCTCCTTCCCTCCTGGAAGTGAGGTTTTTGTCTGAGTAGAGCCATGCGACTCTTTCAATCCTGATGTTCGGGTTCCTCGTATGGGCCTGGTTGATCCATTCGTCGTTTTCTGCGCACTTGCTATTTCTGACTGGTGTGTTTAGCGGGATGCCTGACACCATGACCAGGTGTGGTTTCCGGATGAGCTTCATGCCCTCGGCGCCCTGTAGGCCCGTTTGGATGATCTGGTCGCGGCGGGCCGCGTCCCTGACCACCACCGACACCTTGTGCACGGACCTTGGGTGGGTGATGATCGCGCGAGCGTCCGGTATCGCCACCCGGATACGCTCCAATTGGGCCTGTGGGGACTCTCTTTCTGCCCCCTCCATTCCCTCCATCCTCAGCTCAATCTTCGCCGGCTGGTTTGTGCCCTTGGCCGCCACCTGGCTCCAGGTGCGCGGCCCTTTCTGTTCCCCTTGTTCTCGGGCCGGGGCCCCTCCCATTCTCTTTTCCATGGCGTCGAGCCTCCTCAGCACTGCCTGCAGTGCCCCAGTCTCGTCGTTCCTTCCTCCTATCGCCGTGGTGGTGCTCTTCGGCTTGTCGGTGAAAATTTTTTCCACTCGGCGAACCGCCGCCAGGAGGTCGTGGGCGACCCGCGTCGCGTCCTGGACAGTGGTGGCCTTGCGGAGCCCTTCTGCTCCCGTCCTCTGTGTTTCTTTCAGCCATTGTAGGATCTCCCTCTCTGTGTTCCCCTGTATCCTGTTCTGCTGTTCAGGTTCCCCTGTTGCTCCCTGCGTGGCGTTGGGGGCATCCCCGGCTGGACGCGCTGGCACCGCGTCTGGTTGGCAGCCCCCTTCTCCCTCGCGCTGTGGTCCCGGCATCGCGCTGCCTGCGGTGTCGATAGGTACAGCTAGTTCTGCTAATCTCTATAGCAGTGTTTTTAGGTTGATTTAACCAATATCTTGGATTTCGATAGAATGGTGTTCTTTGTACAACATACTAGTGATACCTCTAAGTGCTCTTTGATAATGTCAATTGCCTCAAGAACTCGTTCAATTGTTGAATGTTGACCTTGAAGCCAGAGACATGCACCATCAAAAACTCCAAGAAAGTTTGCAATCGTACGAAGGAGAGCAATGTCGGTGTTGCTTAGGTCATCTTTCTTGTCAAGTGTTCCTTGAGCAATGTGCTTTTCAGTGTAGTTTCGTACAGCATTCAGGACTGGTTCTTCTAATGTAGTCTGAAGCATTCGAAACCAGCTATTCCATCTTGTACGATTGTCTAGAGGAATTGTCTTTCCAGCAGCTGCTTTGAACTGAGAGATACGCTGTGGTGAAGCGCGTATATGTACGACAATATTATGGACTTTGCCCATAACACCCATCTTTGTACGAATCTTTGCAGCTCTTTCTCTTGCATACTTCTCCCTTTCCCCTTCTTCCTGCTCTTCTATGTTCTCTTGATCGTACGACTCCATCTCTTTCTCATCCTCACTATTTGTAAAAAGAAAGGCTTGAACAACTAGGTTTAAGATATGACCTAAACACCGAAGCCGCAAGTGTGTGTGAGTCCAGTTTATTCTCTTCTCTGCAGAAAGATAATTGGCTATCGTACGACAGAGTGTGTCGTTTGTACCAGAATTGTCACCCACAACTGCACCGATCTTTTCTTCAATTCCATACTCTTGAAGAACTGGAAGCAGAGCCTCCCATTGATCTAGACCGCTATGTTCTCGTACAACTCGAAGCCCAATAAGGATATTGCGAAAGGAGCCCTGACTATCAACAAAGCTTGCACAGACTGCAAGCAATAGGTCATTGCTTGGAGATGTCCAGATGTCTAGAGCAAGGTGGATACTTGTCTGAGATGATTGAAGCCGCTTTCGTACGATGTCCTTTGCTTGAATATACCAGGAAGAAATTCGAGCCTTCAGTGTATTGTGGGACAACGGGATAAAGGTGCTAGCCTCCGGATTCAATGCTCGGACGAAGGAATGGAATTCAGGCCATTCTACACATGAGAATGGAAGCCGTCGTACAACAACTAGATCCAGAAGGGTACTGTCAACTACTGGCTGTGACACAGTGCGCCGGAGGATCTCTTGGTCAACGTTGTCTTTGTCTCCAAGCTGAAGAAGAAGTTTGTCGTATAGGGCGTCAACTGTCTCAGTCGCTCTTGTACGATTTGATGCGGCCAAGAGGACATTAATATCATGGACTGATAGCAGGTGGTTTTTTATATTCGTTGTAGACTGAGCAGCGTACGAGCAATGCTTGCACCATAGCCATCTTTTGTCTGGCTTTTCCTCCTTTTCTTTTGCTGTTGGCGTACGACAGTGATCATGGACAGGAGATGACTTTCGTGATTTCTTTGCTAAAGAATCTGCGGATAGAAGAGATAAGCTCTCGCTTTCGTCTATAATAAAAGACATCTTGTAGTATTTACACAAGGTAAAGAGTCGTACAGTAAGAATTTTTTAGTGCCAAGCATTTCCGGACCAATTAATTGGTGATTACCCGATATCAGCAATTACCGATATCGATTGGTTGTGATTGGTTCGGAATTAATTTCTGCCAGCACTGTGCGACTCTGGGCGAGTTGCGCACAGACACGTTACCCGGGTGACCGGTACCGTGTCTGTGCACTGATCGGGCCGGTTCAGTGATCGTGCCACCCCACCAACTCGGTCACCTACTTTGACCTCCCCACCACCACACCACCACGATGACCTTAGAAGACGCGCTTCTAGAGATAGATTCCTTGGGTCCTGGAGATACTTTTCCATACCGGAGTCTTGCCACAAAACACTGTTGTTCCCGCGAGACGCTGCGGAAACACCACCGTGGGGAAGCAGTGAGCCGTAAGGAGGCATCTGAACGTCGCAAACTTCTTAACCCCCACGATGAGGCAGAGCTTATACAATATATCAGAGATCTTACAAAGAGTCACTGCCCACCTACAAGGCAAATGATTATTAATTTCGCGACGCCCTTGTGCCAATGGGAGCCTTCTAATACCTGGGTTACAAGGCTCTTGCATCGCAATGACGACACACTTCTCACTGCCTGGACTACCCACATGGAAAGCAATCGTCATAAGGCTGATAACTCTGAAAGATACCATCTATACTTTGGTCTTCTGAGCAAGAAAGTGGAGGAGTTTGATGTGGAACCCGAGAACACGTACAATATGGATGAGAAGGGCTTTATGATTGGGGTAATTAGTACAACAAAGAGAGTCTTTGATAAGGAGCTCTATAAGCAGAGAAGGTATAAGCAACCTTCTCACGATGCCAATCGGGAGTGGATTACCGTTATTGGTTGTATAGGAGCTGACGGTACTACCCTCCCCCCTGCAGTGATCTTTGCCGCTGCCGGAGACAGTGTGCAAGCCAACTGGGTACATGATATTGACCCAGAGAAGCACTCTATATACTTCTCGGTATCACGAACAGGCTGGACGAACGACGATCTAGGCCTTGCCTGGCTTGAGCAGGTGTTTGAGCCCGCCACCAAAGGGAAAGCTCGGAGAAAGTTCAGATTACTTATCCTTGACGGCTACGGCAGCCACGTGACGCGGAGATTCTTGGATTACTGTGATGACCACCGGATTCTGGTACTGGTATACCCACCGCACGCTACCCATACGCTGCAGTCCTTGGATGTGGCTTGCTTCAACCCCTTGAGTCAAAATTACTCAACCCAGCTTGTTGAGCACAACTATATAACTGAGGGAGACATGCCAGTGGGCAAGGCAGACTTTATAAGCCTATTCTGGCCTGCCTGGGTTGATACATTCACAGAAAAGTTGGTATTGAGTGGCTTTGAATCCACAGGAATCCACCCCTTTGAACCCGACGTTATACTCGATAAGTTCAAAAAGTCAACTTCACCACCACCTGTGACGCCCACACCGCAGACTGGGCCTCAACCGGCTTCCTCTGGGCCCAATTGGCTAAGGTTCAAGTCAAACTCTGACCGTGCAATTAAGGATGGGGACCCCGGGGCTGCAAGTGAGGCAAGGTAGTAGATGCATCAGATGCACGTGCTCCTTGAGCTCAAAGATCATGAACTTCAGGGCCTCAAAATGGCTATGGAGAGTAAGAAGAAGCGGGATAAGAAGAAGAAGGTGTTACCACTGTCACCGCGGGACCCTAATGTACAAGGGGGGCCATATTCTGGGATCCTGCATCCAAGGCACGTGCCGATCGACGTATGAAGGATGCAGAGAAGGCAGAGTTAGCAGCAGCTGCTGTAAAAGTCGATAAGAAGCAAATTCAGTACAATAACAGGCTTCTTAGAGAGAAGAATAAGGCAGATAACGCGGAGAAGGCGGCAAGGAAGCGTGAGGAGACTGCTCAAAAGAAGGCCCAAGAGCAGCGTGAAAAGGACGATCGCGCGGCTGAAAAAGCACGCATCAAGGCACTCAAGGACGCTCAAAAAGTAGCCAAATCGCCTAAACAGACAAGGAAGAAGACCTCAAAGAAGCCGCAGTCAAGAATATCAAAAGGTGGTAGTGGTGCAACGAGGCGTCGTCCACAGGTGGTTCATGAGCCTGGCTTGGCGCCCCAAGGCGTCACAACCCGCGCTGGTCGCATGACAAGGCCTACAAATAAATTGAGATAGCCAAAAGATGCGCAAGAGTCAATATTATAAACCACTAGCTTCTTGTATATCAATAGCTACTCTACGTATTTGTATAGCCTCACTTTTGTGGAGGTGAGAAAGTTGGTGGGGTGGCACGAACAGTGAACCGGCCCGATCAGTGCACAGACACGGTAGAGCTTTGCAAGCTTGCAATGAGACTGAAGAGGATTAGATCGAGAGGAGGCAATAGCAAGGCCTATTCGGCCTTCTCTTGATCGCCTTGGAGGCCGTTCGCGTGGTGTCATGGCCAGCTTACCGATAAAACACGTTAGAGGCCGCTAGCCTGAGTCAACCTTATCCCCCAGTAAGGCACGAAACAGCACCGAAAAACGCCACCACGGAAATGTGACCACTTTTCATGTCCTAACCCCTTTCCTTGGTAATTACACCTCAAGAACTCTACGTTGGCATAGCCGGTCCCTGAGTAATAGTCGTCGCTGGACCGCTTACACCTATACGATAGTAGTAATCAGGCCACAGATTTTGGCAATCATTGCCCACGGCGGGGTTCCATTCGTAGAATTGGCTGTGGGTGGGCAGTCAGCAGGAGCTCCGCAATGGAAGAGTCACTTTGAAGAGAAGAAAAGAGGACAGGTGAAGAAAGCACTCACGTCAGGGAGATGCCGGCACCGGACGCCATCGCCCAGCAAAGATCGCCGGGCTGCTGCAGGTAGAACCGCACGCAATCCTGCGACATGCCCTCGCGGACAGGTGAAGGCGTCTGCACAGGCCCCGGTACAGATGCTGTCGTCGTTACCGGTCGGGTTGACGTGGTCGACTGTGTTGTCTCAATTTCAGTCGGCTCCTCGTCGCCACCGCCTTGGCCGTCAACACCAACGCAGACGTAATAGTCCGCCGCAAGGCTCGCACAGGAGCCCACGGTGATGCCTCAGTTCCAGCTATAGAAATCGTCAAGCGAGGTGCCGGCTTGACGCACAATGCTGTCGCAGGTATCCTCAGCGCTCACAAGCCAAAAGTCGGTACACGCTGTAGCGATGCCTGACTGAGTGGGCCGTATGCTCGGCGCTTGCTGCGTTGACGATGGTGCGCCGTCAGTACGCATCGTGGGCGTGCCTGGGCGACCTACGCAGTACCAAGCCTCTGGAACGATGCCACTATAATCGCTGAAGACGGATGGATTCCACTTCACGAATTCGGCCTCGCTGAAGCTGCCAAACATGAGCACAATGAGGTCGCACGTCTCGTTGCCGGTCATTTGGTACCACCGCGCGCAGTCGGCGGGGTACCCCAAAGGAGTATTGCCCTCAGTTGGCATGGTCATCCGGTGTGCGGGCAGCAGGAGATCATTATCAGAGTAGGCGCCGACGCAATACCACGTGTCGAGCCAGAGGCCCAGGCAATTGCCATCAAGAGCTGGGTTCCACGCAAAGAACTGCTCTTGCGAGAAGTAGCCGTACATGTTGACGAGGTCGTTGCAGTTTTGGTTGGCTGTAGCCTGGTGGAAGACCTTGCAGTTGGAAGGCATAGGTCCATGAGGGGGAGCCGGCGTGAAGCTCGAGTCAGCCGTGGGTAATGTAACAGACGTGTACCTGGTGGGTTCGGGTGGTCCAGTGTACTCGGGCTGGGCCGTCTCCCACTCGAGATCTGTGTTGCCTACCTGCCGCTGGACGCCGACACAGACCCAGTAGTCGGCGATGAGCATCTCGCAGTCCTCCTTGGCGGCGGGATTCCAGCTCAGAAAAAGCTCGACGGACCTGAGGCCGAATTTGTTTAACAGTCGCTCACACGTGTCACCCGGGACCACGCGATGCCACGTATTGCAGGTTGTGGTCTGGCCCGCGAGCGTCTTCGTAGGCGGCCATGTCCCGTCAGTACTCGTGGCCGAAATGTTCCACGATGTGACGGGGTGCAAGATTGAGTAGGTCGAGTTGAACGAGGTTAGGAACGTCTGAGAGGCTGAGCTGATGGTCGTCTGGGACGCGGCCCTGGAGGTGGAGGTGGAGATGGTGGTGGTGGTGGTGGGTCCGGGGCTGCCCTGTGCGACCCTCACGCAGTAGGCCGAGTCGAGCCAGAAGTTGTCGCGGCAGTCAGAGGAGACGGCGGGGTTTCATTCGAGGAACTGGTCCAAAGAGATGCTTTAGCGCTGGGACACGATTTCGCAGTTGTCGCCCGAAACGACGGTGTGCCATCCATTGCAGTTCTCAGGCTGACCTGGGTGGACTGGGCCGTCGGGGCTGGGCGTTTGAGCGATAACAGCTGGAGGTATCAGGCTGGCGGCCAGCCAAGCCGCTGTCTGGGTCGAGAGGCGCATAGCGGAAGCAAAAAGAATGACTAGGTGAAAGAGTGACCAACGAAGCAGGCAAAAGACAAGAGTGCAAAGCCAAGCGTGAAAGACTGGAGCTCAACGTGAGACTATTACGATGATGTTTTCGTTTACTATTGCGGTATGGATGCAAAGTGTTGACTAGACTGTAAGAGTTGAGCTCAAGGGGACAAGGGGGCACAGAGAGAGACAGAGAGGTGGATAAACAAGACCGAGAATCAAGTCAGCCAAATGCTGTGACAGAGAAGTTCGACGATCCAACATTCGAGTCGTTTGATTAACACGACAATGCAAGCCAGGCGGTTGTCGCAAAGGGAAGCAGTAATACCGCTCATATCTTAGCTGCATGGTGTAGGTATGTGATGCTGCAAGATTCGGTATTTAGCCAAGGGCCCTAGTAAGGCTAAGGCAGCTAGGTTCGCCTGTAGGAACCCGGCAGGCTGTTGCAGATAGGCGTCCGTCATATGCCGCGATGCAATGAGGCGCACATATTCGCCAGTCTGATCTGACTTACCTTTTCGGGTTATGGTTGCGCCGTGTGCATGTGGGAGATTGAGGTCTTGTACATCTATCTCGGCCGCAAAAAGACCCCGTTGACTACACTTATTGGTAGCAATTATGGCTTGGTCTTGGCTTTGACTTCTGAGTGTTTGTTGAAACAACACGGCAGCATCTCACCATTGGGGCCTTTGAGCATTTTCCGTGAGCTCTTCCCTCTCCGCTCGTTCTGTTCCTTAGCCTTCTTTCCTTAGCCTCTATCAACCGTCTGTCTTACTCACTTTTGCCCATCCGTTCCCTCTTTCTCCACAAGATCGGCCTCACACACTCAGCCTTGCACTCATTCTTCATTTATGTCGCTCATTCCGGCCTTGCTAAACCAGGCAACATGATTTTTCAGCTACTTCTGGTTCTCATGGCCCTGATGAATATGGTCAATGGCTATGCGCAACAATTACGCGTAAAGCCCGCCTTGCCTGCTAACTTGTCCTCATCTTCGGCTTCGTCACCCCTCCTTAAACGAGATAGCGATCCTAGTAACATGGAATAGATCAAGCGCTGGGCGGCCATCGATGATAGCTACACGGCAGGTACCGGTGCTGGACGGCCCCTTGGCCACATGATCAACGCGGACGAGGTGGCTATAAAAGTACCTGACGGCCTTGAGGAGATTCGCGACAACTGGAAGTGCTCCCGGTATAATATGGCGTATCCTAAATTTATAGAGACGCAATTTGGCGCCCACGTCGAAAAGGATGGCGGCTTCCAGTACCTTGCCTGCAATGGCAATCGTTCTGAGCAGATCTACCAGCAGGCTAAGGCCCTGAAGGGCGAGCTCGATTTTGTCACCTTTACCGCCGGTGGAAACGGCCTATGTCTTGCCCAGATCATCAAGAACTGCATCATGGTGCCGTACTTCAAGTCGAGCGCCTGCAACACGGTTATTGCCAAGGCCCAGGAGAACGTGAAGTCCATCATCAAGGGCAACGTCAAGCAGATCGACATTAACAAGTCAATTCGCGACGCCTTCAATGAGGCCGCCGAGGACTACAACATCAAATACACGGTCGGCTACGCCGACTGGGGCAGCTGGGTTTCGAGTGAGCTCGACGCCCGAATGTGCTCGCCCAGCAGCAATGGCGATTATCTAGACAATAACCAGCCGGACATGCACTTCATCAAGCCCGACACACCCCCCTGGTTTGGTTGGCAAAGTAATGTCCAGCGGGACGAGCTGCGCAAGCGCGGCATGGATTTCGAGGAGATGCTGAGCTCGGCCAGGCTCTCCCACTCAGAAAAACGCCAGATCAATCGTATCAAGGCCGTGATGGAGGCCCGCGACAGGAGCATCGAGCGTACACTTTACGACTCGATCCTCTACAAGTCACCTAATCCCCGCGCGGCTGCCCCGGTGACGGCGGCCCCGACATGACCTTTGGCATGGGGATGCCCGACCACATCGGCCGTAATGTGAGTATCTTTCGCATTCCCCGAAGTGACTGCCTTTGAGACCCCTGCTCACGTGCGTAGTTCCACCCCAACGAGGCTGGCCACCTTACCATAGCCTCCTTTGCCCTCGCCGTACTCATGGACCTGCGCTCCGTCGTCCTTGGTATCAAATCGCCTACATGTACTGTCAAGGATGAGTTTACGTACTTCTCAGGCACTGGTAGCAAGTACTACGTTAGTAGAAGCTGTACTAATGAGAATTACGAAGACTTCTGCAACGAGGTCGCGGAAAAGCACCTGTCCAACACGATTAACTGGAGTTACTCCAAAAGCTATGACAAGGGCACACCTGAGGAGCACGACTATGTCGTTACCCTAGGGAACGGCGTCTTGGCATTCGACAAAGACCAGTGTATCAAATTGATGAAAAAGCTTATCAACTCATGTGACACGTCCGACAACCCCATGAACTGGAAGGGTGGCGGGCGGTACATTCGCAATGACGGAGATTACAAGTACGAGCTCCACCCTCGCTGCAGTAACCGCCCCTGGCCGTGGCCACGCGAACCCTACGGCTGTTGCGAGGGCTGGTGGAAGGTGTTCTTTGGGCAATATACGGTCGAGGGTGCCGGATTCTCTACCTGGGATTACGGACAAAAGACCATGCTTCCAAATATGAACAGCTGCTACGGACTCGGGACAACGGCGTGGAAATTCGATTACCAGGATAACCCGGCCGACAATAATGGTTACGAGTGGAAGGCCACCTTCAAGACGCCGATCTGGGTCCGCGCGCGCTGTTGGAATAATAACAAAGTCGTCAAAGCTGCAGGAGGATGGACGAACGGCTGCAAGGGTAATGATTAAAGGTTTCAGATATATTCTTGAATAGAGTTGACTCTAGATTCAATCAATAGCCCATCACATACCGCTTTAATTGGTTGAGAACAGGATGGTCACCTCTCTATGTGATAGTTTTCACATAGCCAAACTACACTCGACTCCAGGTAACTCAAAGCGACGGCATTACAATAAATATAGAAGCGATGCGCAGAAACAAGATAGCATCAAGTCTCTTATAGGGTAAATGTTCTGGAACATCTCTCAAAATTAGCAAGTCAATGTAAAATTGGAACTGATAACAAGATAGGAACATGGCAAGACCTTAAACTCCAATACAATGCAGTCTTGTCAAGGGTTTTGCAATTAACAACGAACATGTCGTCTCTATGAACTTACTTTAGTGCCTTTCCTTCGAAAGACGAGCACATGTGCGCGGGCTTTGACCAAAAGAATCAAGACCCAATGACACTGTCTTAGTACAGCTGAAACGAGCCGTCCGTTGGCGGACTGGTACATCTTGATCTGTGTCCAAGCATACCAAGCCCTGCTGAAAACAGTTTCGATGTTCTCATTGTCTTTCATGATAACCTGAGGTATCTCCCAGAGGTCTGGAAGCGCGTTGCACATTATGCGTGATGCTGCGCCGGTGGTTTGGCCTGTCTGCCAGGCAGACTCACCCACCAAAGTTGAACTGACTGGTCTTTGATGTGTTTTACATGTTGAATGATCTCCGAGCTCAGGTTGAGCGGTTGCAAGCGCAGTATTTAACAAATACGGTATGCATCCCAAAGTGTGTCGTCCGAGTTGCCACGATTGGTGATACCCAGTACGGCGAACATCTTAAAGGAACGTCCAGCATGGGTACTAAAGTAGCGTCCGAAGTCACCCAGTCGTCTATTAGGCGTTCAGCACATCTCGTAGAGCTTTTTCAGTGTGTCGGTCCGTCGGCTGCTCGTATGGGACGATGGGAGTGCGGTCCTATTGAGTGTGAGTCGCTCTCGACAGCAAAAACTTTGTCTGAGTCTGTGCAAGTAAAGCGAACATGCAAACGAAGTTTTCAACGTCAATTTTGGCTAAAGACCTGCGAGGATGCTATAGGAGAGAACGAGGTTCCTGGCCATCAGCAATCCTTCATACTGGCGAGTCGAAGTCGCACATGAAGAGTGTCGCGCATGAGGAGTTCGCTCCTCTTGCGCGCTACCTGAGAGAAACAAACGTGGCTAGAAATGAGACCTCCCAAGAGAGTGCAACTGGAGAACATGATTGTGCGACGTGCGAAATAGGAGTGGCCGCTCGTAGGGGTAGCGCGCGCGGGTAGCCTGCTACGAATGAACAAGTAGACCATGCTCTAGTGATCGCTGATGTCTTTTCGGGGCGTTCATGCAGCAACTTCATAGCCTGCATCTAACAATGTTCGAAGAGGAAGGTGTAGCTGAGTCACAACGATGGGCAGGACGTTGATCATAGACCAGAATGAGAAGTTGTACAGAAGAAGTCTGAGTAGGCGAGCTCTTCCCTGACGCAGGATAGGAGTCAGTGTCCCGAAGGGAGAGCATCACATAATTTCGAGCGTCAGTGGGAGGACTTAGAATTGAAGGCTCTCATCCGCATCGCTGGCCCGTCAGCCTTGACGTCAATCCTGGCAGTAAAGTTCCTTTAAACTGCCAAGAAGGGTAAAAGTGAGGGACCGACGATGCAAATCGCAACAACCCAAAGCTTGAATGAACAAGATATGATCCTCGTGCACGAAAAAGGTGTTCCGAGGGCTAAAAACAGACATGGCCAAAGTAGCAATGGGCAGGGTACGCATACTCAGACTATACCTGCATGGGCTGAGATGATAGGCTAATAAAAACTGCTGACGACAAGAAGACAAGAACCAGCTGTCCAAACTCACCATTCATCGCTACAAGCTGCCATAGCCGGCCTTGGAAAGTATTGAAACACAATGAAGACAGCTGAAAGTACTTGGGTACCCGGAGCATTCTCGTGGTCCTGTTCACCGGTCGAAGGTTCCAAGGTCGCCAGTCTTCCGCCGATAATCTTGCCGCAACGCCATTGCTCGTGCATGTTGCTGAGTGCTGCGCAGATTAGCTGTTTGAAAGCGTTCACCGCAGTGGAGTGGGCTTGATTACCGTAGAAATTTGATTCGTTGGCCGAACGCTAGCAGGGCACGGCAGAGCCCAGATAACTTTAGATTACGCTCCAGTTCTCTAATTTGATCGCCCCCTAATTACGTACGTATAGTCTTTGCTTCTTCAGCGGCTCCTATTTGATCGTTAAATACTGTTCCCCAGTTATCCCCAATGTTACCCGGCCGCGCCCTGCTAGCGTTCGGCCAGAATCAAATTTCTACGGTATACTTAGCCGGGTCCGTGCGGCCCTTCTTATTTCAGTAATATTCCCTGCGCAGTTGCTGACGCTGTAGAAGCCGTAGTGGAAGGTGACAATCGACATGGCACTCACTCGGCACTCATGCAGTGCCGGCGATTAGATTTCAGGCACCCCCCTTGTATGGCCACGAGGCTTTAGTCCCCGTTTTACCGGCCTTGAGCGTCCAGTTAGCTGGCTGTTACCCACCTCGGTACCAGTACCCGGATCCCTGGCAGCAATTACGCCAAGACGACAGGCATCTAAGCGAAAGCCGTTTAGGCATAGCGTTCCAAGAAACGTGACCAGGCAAAAATTGGCTGACTGTTGCCTTGCCCTGTTTTAGCATGACGCACAGCACAACTCCCCGCGCTACCGGAGCTTCACCCTGCTCAATATGTGACGAGCGTGGCGCGTGTGGATACCCTCATGAAGCTCCCACGGGCACCTTTACCCATTAATGCAGGTACGAAACGGTTACAGCCTTCTACATATGTCTCCTTAAGCTGAAACACACATAGCACGCTTTGGGGGAGTGGGTCTCACTGCGGGATGTGGGGGTCACATGACAGCACATCATTTGTTTCATGAACACACCGATGATGCGCGAGGACGTAGCTCTTTGCAGTACTGCAATAATGACTTTGGCGCGCTAATGCTTCAAGAGGAACAAAGTGCGTGTGGCCTTGTATACCTTGCTCCATCCTCCGCTGATAGTGCTGACCAGCCTCCGCAATGAGCGCGCGCACAATTAACAACTCAAGTCCTTCTGAGCCTGTACCTGTCCACAGCAGCACCGACATCCAGCCCCACGCACATGTTCCCACTCCTCGGCAAAGAAGGCCAAACGGTACGTTTTCGCAGTGCCAAGTCCAGCACCGTCTAACGTCGTAAAAGGTTGCTTCGAGTGCTCGCAACGGCGCATTGCGTGTGATAGGGCAGAGCCGCGCTGCCAAAAGTGTCGCGACAAAGGTCTGGAGTGCTCAGGTCAAGGACTTCGTGTTCGATTCACCGATGGACTAGCCTCGCGGCGGAACCCGATCGTATCGCGCCCCACGAGTTCCCGTTCTCGTAAAACTCCCTCAGAGCCGTCACCGATTACCCTGCGATGGACGGCCTTCTCCACAAACGATATCAAGAGACGACAGCCGCGGAAGAGGCATTTGACGTGGACCGACTTTGTGGATGCGGAGCAGCGAGAGAAGCGCGCCGATTTGCCACAAGGTCTGGAGTTTGGAGTTTTGACCGCCGAACCAGCATCTCCGACATGCGACCGTTCAGACATCAGCAGTCCCTTGTCCCAGCCCGAAAGCACGTCAGACGATACTGTGCAGATGTGGCATGAATTTTCACCGTCCATCCTCCCGCACGTTGACTTCTCCAGCCCCCAGGTCCGCAGACTACTGCAGCACTGTAAGACCGATCCATTCAGTCGCTGAAGCCCAAACTGACGACCAGGTAGTTTCGGAGGAAGTCGCTCCAGCAATGGTAGTGCTCGATCGCTGCTCCAACGGGTATCGCGAAATCATCCTCCCGCTGGCTGTGGAAGACGCAGCAGTCCGGAGAGCGTTGGTCGTCGTTGCTGCGCATCACTTGGCACCCAAAGTGCCGGCGCTACGGAAAGTGGCTATGGACGGCCAAATGGCCATCGTGCATACACTCCGAAGTGACTCCGTACAGGCCGACCAGAACAAGGTTTTCTCGCTATCCAACCTCGCCATCGTACTGATACTGCTGGTTGGGGACACGGTGACGGGCTCAAATGACCTGCTGCACCTGCTCGGCCTCCTCAGGTTCATAATGCAGTCGAAGCGAACAATGGAAGGCCTGACCGCACCCGTCCGCGAGTTCCTGACGCGCCAAGCACGAATGTAAGTCGAGGTCGCCTTGTCTCACCACTCGCCCCGCAGCCTTGCGCTGAGATGCTGACTCCCGGACCAGGTTCGAGCTCTTCGGGTTCCCGCTCTCCCAGGACCGCACGGCGGTGCAGACGCTCCGACAAGACCAACAAAAGCACCTCGAATTCATGGACTACGCAACCCCACTCGACGCCACGCACTCGACCTCGCTGCAGAACCTGCGCGCCGCGACCGAAACGGCGTGCGAGATCTACTGCCGGCGCGCCGAATCCAACCTGATCCGCGCCGACTCGTGCGTGCTCGTAGAAGAGGTGCAGCAGCGGACGTCCCACCTGAGTCCTGACCTGGAAGGCAACTACCCGCTGGCGTGGACGTATTTGATAGCTGCGGCGGAGAGCTCGTTGCCCGCGCACCGCGCGTATTTCACGAGCAGGCTGGGGAGTCTGTTTGATCGCACGGGCTTGCGCAGCATTCTGGTGGGGCTGAGCAAGTTGTCGGATCTGTGGCTTGCAGACACGGGGTGGACGAATATGCTTGTGACGAACGAGACTGGGCCGCTGGCTTCGCGTTGAGAGGGGTGAGGGTGTGGGAACAATACCATGTTGCAGGAGAGGATATGGGAACACGACAGGAGAACAGCAAAGAGGAGGAGATTTCTCTAATTGCACGTTAGACCTTGAGGAAAGGCCGACATCAAGATGGCGGGATAGAAATTGTATGGCGCCGTGCTCAGGAAGGCTGGGCGAGCATCTCATTCGGATTACGGCGACATGCCCTGGAACCACGTATGCATACGTTCGGATACTTGTGGGATCCTTAGATTCGTACACAATTGTAATATCATGGGGCAGGGCGGTGGGAAACTCTGGCTGAGCAAGCCACGCACGGGGGGTGTGTCGATATTCGACTCTATAGGATACACTTGGACGGCGGAGATGTTAATACATGTCTCTGAGGCACGCTCAATGTCCGACTGGCCCAGTGAGTGTGACATGGGCGGCATGATGGCTTTCAGCAAGCAGCACCTTGTCAGGGACGTGGTGATTATGCGCGTACACACTCTATGCTCTCGCTCAACAGGCCAGTTCTCCTCCGCGCCTGTGCCCTGGCTTCCAAACCTCCTGACTGCTTTGTAGGTCATGTGCCTTCTCAAGTCCTCCCTCTCCCTTCTCACGCTCCCTCTCCCTTCTCATGCTGCCTCTCTCTCCTCATGCTGCCTCTCCCTCCTCATACTGCCTCTCCCTTCTCATGCTCAACTTGTCCCTCCTCAAGCCCTCTTTGTCCGAGATGTAAGCGCGATCATGACGCAGTGAGGACGGATGGCAAGTGTCCACCATGCTAGTAGGAACTGCGTGTTTGACAACCAGCTAGAGGCCCGGCGCCGGCTCGGTGGGAAGATATGGAGGGGCTCGACTCGCTGCGGCGACACATGGGGCGGGCGCTGGGCTAGTCGAAACTACGAACAAGTCAGCCGTGGGTCAAGCATATTTTGCGATGTGGGAAGGTTACCAGGTCTCAGCCGTCTACTGCTCGCCTCACGTGTACACAGACAGCGGCTTCTGGTTCTCAGTCGCACCATCGACGTCCGCATATACGAAGGTACACCGGCATCTCCAATCATGAACACGGACCATTTCACGCACATGCACAGCTTGGTGTAATGTCTGAATGGGAGTGCCGGAAAGCCAGAGCGCCGTTCAGTGGTCGATCAGCGCTGGAACAGAGAACGAGGGCGGGTCCAAGGGACAGCGGGCCGGAGATGGCGTCATCAATGTCGTACCGCTTTACGAACCGCCCACGGTCTGCGCTTCGTTGACCCTTGGAGACCGTGAACAAGAGCCAAAGGGTGGCCTGCGCGGAGACTCTCAGAAGGTTTGCGACGGTGCATTGCGTCTGACGCCGAACAGGCGAAGAGGACCGGGTCGCGCGACGAGTGGCGGCGACCGGCGCCGCGGGGTGGGGTTGGCAACCGTTGGTTGAACCGTGGGCCGGGTTACGAGTGCGAAGGGGCGGAGAACCTAGGTGCACGGACGCAGCGCGCTAGCACGTGAATTGGACGGCGCTACCGTCTAACGCTCATCACCCACAACTCTAGGCCACCCTGATATCGCCCGCAAGCAGTGCTCCTCCAAAACCAAGAGCCCTCGGCCGAGGAGCCGCTAGACTCTCATGACCATGTCGTCAGCAGCTCGTTGCTGCAACGCTGGAGCCTGCATCATCCTGGCAGTTCCTGGGCAACGTGACACTTCGGTCAAAACCTTCGACGACGGCTGGACCGGGATCCCGCGCCACACCTAGATCGCTTCTAGAAACTGTCTCGCAACCAGTGGAAGCTTGAGGCGAACGACAGCATGCATGCACCGCGCGACTCGACACCACCGACGACGCGGACAACCAAGCGTCTGCGGCAGACTTGCCATGTCCAAATAGACCGAAAACGCCTTGTGGATGTGGAGCGCAGAAACTCAGAGTCTGGTAGATTTTCTGCCTAGTCATTCACAAGGGCTCCAATGCACATGGTTGCAGGCAAGACGAGCAGAGGCTAGTCCTCGCTCGAAGGCCAGCTTGACGAAGTTCACAGCCACGGCGCTAATGTATCTGACAGCAAGGTCAGTGCCTTGCAACAACTGGAACAATCGTGACAAGCGCGCATGAATAACATGTGCCTCGAATCGGTACCACCAATCGACGAACATAGCCCCTGCGACAGACGTGCATTTGCTCTGCTAGATGGTCAATCCTTTCATATCGATCGGAGCAAGCCCGCTGAACTGGTGCCTAGAAGCAATCTCTCCCCGTGGACCAAACTCGAGGCTTCAGCTGAGAACGAGCTGAGTGATTAGTCGCCGTTTGCAGAGCAATGACGCATGTTCAACGTTGAGGTTTTGCTCCAGTGCACACCTAAGACAACATACTTCATACCGCTCTCGGCTATTCATTCGTCCGCAATCTTGCTAATGGTTTTAACGAAGCACATCTCGAGCTATCCGGAAGACTTTCCTGGCAGCTGCTGACTACCTGGTGACGGTCGCACTTGACTTTGCCGTTCCATTGGGTGGTGGGATGACGTCATACTGTCAGGCGCGTAGTTATGGGCAACGGATCTTTGACATCGAGAACTTCGGTTACGCTAGCATAATGGCTGGGATCAGTCAACACCACGGTTCCCGCCCCACATCCAGCTGTCAAAATCCTCACCTTTGCGATCGCTGCGACGTTGAGCTGCTTAACTCTAAGGATAGCTTCAGCCAGCGCTTTGTGGAAATGCATTGAGAATGTACGTGCTGACAGCTGAAACCCCCAGTATTAGCGGTGGAGAGCGAGTGGATTGGTGCTTTCTAGCTCCGTCTGTACACCGACAGTTATAGAGACTGCCTGGGCTGAGAACACCAGAAGGCAACAGGAATGCTACTAACTCCCGGCGTTTATCGAGGTGGCACGCAATCAGGACACTGCTTGGCTATCGGCGCACAGCTATTAGATGAGTGTTACAGCCAAACATAGCCTCGTTGTTGCCTAAATATCCAAGCTGAACCAATGTATCAATACTGTTGGGGTGGGATTAGTACTGTGCGAGCGCTGGTCGGACTTCTGAGTCGGCTATACAAGGCAGCTGGAGTCCTGCTGAATGCGCAAAACCAGTCTTCCTTGGTATGTGCTAGATTCAGATGAGCGGGAAGGACGCAATGCAAAGAACGCCATTACCATTGGTCAACCCTTGACCGAGAATTGCATGGCAAATGAATCATACGGATAGCTCTCACTATCGCGTTGGATAACAACATCAGACTAGAAAGCGAGGGGTTGGGTAAAGTAGTTACTACATCGCTATTGAATTTCTGAGTACGTGCACTTATCAGTAGAGAGGTAAGGAAGCGATCTCTTGAGCGCTATAAGCCATGTGCGGAAGCGCTGCTGTGACGTTTTGGTCTTGGACCTCAACGCACAGTGCTATGGAGTTGCAGCAATGTGATCGCCCTGACTTTTGGTACAAGTTCTTCGTAGCTTGTGGCTATTATCTCTTAAGTCACTTCAGAAGATAATTTTGAGTGTGACTGCTTGCGTCTACCAGCCTTGGAGGCCATCGGCGGTCAAAACCATACTGGGCGTATTCAGTCCCAGAAATGGTGTGTTCTCGGTCTTGCTTTCATTTCAACTAATGATAAGATGCATGCCCTATGGAATCCAAACGATCTGGGCCGCTACAGGGCAGCAAGAAAGGACTTTAATAAGATACTTGAGCTGAATTTTAATGTAGAGATACTATTGGAACAAGGTCCCACTAGTAGTATGACTACTAGTGATAACCGAGTAGGCGGAGGGACAAGGCGGGGTGGCTGCAACGTATTGTATTGACTATCGTGTTGTGTGTAAGACTCACACTGTCATTGTGAGTGCCATTGCCCACCAGGCAGTGCCTGCCACAACAGCATATCATGTGACTCCCGAACACCTTCCACCCTGGACTGAACCCAGTTATTCTCAACAGATACTTTGATTCTTTATAAACGGGTTTTAAACACACACTCTCACGTTAAACTTATCATGCAATACATTAAGCTGAAAGGTAAAATGGTTTTAACAAGCTCTAATACCCCCGTTTTTCGTCACACACATTTAACAGCTAGAGAATCAAACATAAGCACTAAAACAATTGGCAAGTTTGTAGATATTTATAAAGGCTACAAAAGATTGTGCTTTTACAGCATAACATTGTATAAGCAGATCTGGGCACCAACGATGACCTGTCCGAGGTCTCTTTCAAAGTGACCGACCCTAGCGACTCTACTTCCACTTCCTGCAAGGCGAACTGGACCTGCGATCAGAGCAGCGCTGGATACTACCCCAGTGAATACGTACGTTATATACCTGTTTTGCACTGCAGATCCTCGCTTTGGTGCTAATTGTTCTTTTAGGTGTCCTGCGAAGACCCGAGCTTCACTTTCAAGCTTATCAAGTACGAGTCAATCTCCGACTTCACAATTGATGTAACGCACACTAGGTAAGTCTACTTGGATCAATAACTCCTCTAGCATCATATTAATATGGTACAGCGACCCTCTCACAAAGTGGGCCGAGGGCGCCATGGTCGAGCGCGGGAATGTACGATGCAGCCATGCTTCCAGCGGCTTCACCCAGTGCTTCCAGGAGGAGGGCCTTCAGGCGTTCATTCTTGCCGTCTACCAGGCCACTGCTTGAGGGACGCTTGAAGCGAATCTTGCCAGCGTGGCAAGGTTGAACGGTTGGCGCGGAGATAGAGTTATAATAAAAAGCGGTGTCTAGTCAAAATAGTATTACAGACACCACTCAACGATACATACTTGTATCACGCACATGAAATTTTCTGTTGTTGGGAATCGAACCTGCGGTAGATAAGGCAGCTGGTTGCTGCATGCACGAGCTTGGATTACACGGCTGACTAAGCCGTGGGGTCCGAGCTCTAGCTACTGCCTTACCGCCGATCTCCCTCCACCTCCATAGAACAACAATCATAATCACTTCAACTCGTTGCAACGAAGGTGATTCCGATACCTTAGCCGTATCAACATCTGTGACCTTTATACCCGGTGCTTTTTACATCTCTTCCAACTAACGTAAAGCACCACCGAGCCAACAACACCACCGAGCCGGCAACTTTTCCTTGGCATTGCGAACACCATGTACAAAACAAGCAATTACTTACTACCCTCTGCAGAACCCGCGTACGACGCACTTGTATTAGATGCAGAATCTTCTTCTGCATCTTTTTGGCACGTACGAGCGTTGTGCCCAGTCTTTCCACAGTTGCCACAGTGCCGTTGACCTGGCTGGGCTCTTTCTTGACCACTACCACTGCGCGCTCTCTTTGACACCGTACGAGCTGCAGCTGCGCTCTCAGCTACAGACAACGCTGCAGCACCATACTCTATTGTCCCACCATACTGAATCTGCTTTCTTTTACGCCCTTTGCGCTTAGTAACCTCTGCTAATTGCTCCTCAAGCTCTCGTACACGAGCCTTATAAGAACATTTTCATGCAGCATCTCCTCAGCTCCTTTTACTAGCTTTGAGAACCCTTCCTGAGCAGATGTTGGTGACCGTACGAAGCGCTCGCTTACAAGCTTTGACTGCGACCCAAATTCGTACGTATTGCTTGGTGTTTGGGATTGCCATGGTGTTTCTAGTAGAGGTACTGGTGGAGGGGTATGAAATTGCACTTCAAGCCGATCAATGACTACCTGCGCGTCAGTAGGCACTAGTCCTGATGCCTGAAAGGCCTTCTTGCAGTTATTGTACGTAAACACGTCGAAAAACGCGTCTCTAAAGGCTGGGAGGAAGCCTTCCTTGTTAATGTGGAAGACGCGTTTGGATGCCAAGGCTCGTACGCGTTGGGAGTACTTCAGTTTCAACGGTGAGAAACACACCACATCAAGTGGCTGAAGTATGTGTGATGAGTGAGGAGGCATACAGAGGGTTAAGATTCTGTTCTCCAGGCAGTAGTCCTTAAAATTCTGGTTGAGATGGCTCTCATGGCCGTCCAAGATAAGCAGCCTGTACAACCCCTTCTGACGCGCTCTTGTATGCACGTCAAAATGCTTCAACCACTCAAGACCAAGCGCGTTGTTTGTCCATCCGTTCTCAGAGACAGAGAGCTTCCAGTCGTACGGTATATTAGTCTCCTCATACCAGGCAGAGATGTGGACACGCCCCTTGTAGATAATGAAGGGTGGGATAGCATACCCAGCAGCGCAGATGCTCTGGATAACTGTAACCCACTCCCGATCGCCTGGCTGAATAAGGTTTGGTCTTGTACGCCTCTCTGAGCCTGTAACAACCTTCATTGAGCCAATAACTCCCATCTGGAAGCCGGTCTCATCAAAGTTGTGGATGTCCTCATCTAGGACCCCATACTTGTCTTTTGTCTCCTGTACGAGCTTGAACCACGCGCTGATAACCTCTGGATCTTCCTGGAGTATTCTCTGACGGTCCTTTGCGCGATTGAAAGCCATCTTGAGTTCTTCCGTACGTGACACAAATCGCTCAGCCCAGTTCTTGCCAATAGGTTTCCCACCACGTACAGCCATCTAACGTCCCATTCGCCCAGTCTGTTGTAGATGCTAGCATGCACAGCGGGTCAGACCACGAGACAATAGTAACCTCTGTCTCTACTTCCACATCCGGTACTCCGCACCTAGACCAGTATCACTACAGAGTCCCAGAGACAAGCCTACCCAAGTTCACTGGGCTAGTAGAGATAGGCGTCCAGAACATCCCAGACCCGCTTAGGGCACAAGATGCAGCACAACTAGACAACTGCGTCACGCTGCTGACAAAGGCAGTTCGACATTCTATACAAACGGCAGGCAAGCCAGATCGCAAGCAAGGACGCGCTGCGCCGTGGTGGACTAGGGAGTGCAAGACAGCCTACCAAGCCTACAAACACGCTAGACAACACTGCTCTAGCGGCGCCCTGTTAGAAGAAACACGAGCTTTCAAGACGACAGTCCGACAGGCTAAAAGGCAATACTGGAGACATGTTATTAACAATGCTAAGGATGGCAAGGATCTGTTTAAGGTTATCGCCTGGCACAAGCTTACACCAGACCACCAGGACACTCCTCTCATCGTGGATAACAGGACAATATCAGACCCCCTAGAGAAGGCAGAGGCCCTTCGAGAGCAAGTCCTCAACCGGTACACAGCAGAGGATGACCTCAGACACTGCCCAGACCAGGAGAATGCAGATACCCTCCCATGGAGCACACACATCTCACTAGAGGAAACTGAACGAAACACAATAGGGGTCTCTAGCACCTCCCCAGGCACTGACCGCTCTACAGTGCGATTGCTCCGCGCCTGCTGGGCCCAGGTTGGAGAGCTCATACGGAGGATCTTCCAGCGGTGCCTCGAACTCAACCATTTCCCAGCACAATGGAAGCTCGCAGAGGTAGCGATGATACCCAAGGCAGGGAAGACAGATCGGACGTCGCCTCGATCATGGAGACCTATCGCGCTCCTCTCCTGCGTTGGGAAAGGACTTGAAAGAACAGTGGCGAGACGAATAGCTTGGACTGCTATGACCTACAAGATCCTCAGCCCCCAACATGGAGGCGCCCTCCCAAAGCGCTCTGCTGTAGATCTTACTGCAGCGTTTACTCACGACACAGAGGCTGCGTGGGCAAAATGCCAGCATGTCACAATGGTCACCTTAGATGTGCAAGGCGCCTTTGACGCTCTCCTCAAGAACCGCCTGCTGCACCGAATGGCCCAACAGGGATGGCCACAAAGGGCTATCCTCTTTGTTAACTCTTTCCTCACTGATCGAAGGGTCCAAGTCCGCCTAGGCCAAGTCACTACCCCTAGCTACCCAGCCGCCTGCGGCACACCGCAGGGCTCACCCCTCTCCCCAGTCCTGTACACACTGTACCTGGCAGAGCTGCTGTCTATGGACACAAAGAGGAGATTCGGATACGCAGATGACATATGCTTATACCAGGCCTCACACTCCCTAGACGAGAACGTCGAGCTCCTAGCAGCAGACCTACGCCAGATCAGAGCATGGGGCACAGCTAACAAGGTCACCTTTGCCCCGGAAAAACAAGAAATGATCCACCTCACTCGACAAAAGAGCAGCTACGCGCCGCCCTGTGTAGTAGACGAGCAGCTTACAATTAATCCAATCTTGCCAAGTAGGTCAAGAACCCAGCCAGCCCTCCGATGGCTAGGGGTCTGGTTCGACCGCAAACTTACCTTTAAGCGGCACGTAGCCACACACAACGCAAAAGCGGCCAAGGTAGCCTATCACATCCGCAGCCTAGCAAACACGGCGTACGGACCACCAGCCAGCTCCCTCCGTAAGGCCACCATTGCCTGCGTATACCCGTCCCTTCTGTATGGGGCCGAATGCTGGTACAGAGGCCGCACTAAACCTCCACGCTCACTCAGACCTGGCAGACCAGCCGAAGTCAGCACCTACGTTGGGTGGCACATAGCTGTCATGGACAAAACACTGGCTATAGCAGCAAGAGGCATCCTCCCAGTGTGGCGAACAACCCCTACTGCTACTCTCTTCCGAGACGCCGGACTTCCCTCAGCTGCTACGGCGCTAGAAGAAGCCAAACTCCGCTTTGCGACACATCTACGCACAATAGATGGAGAACACCCACTTGCCGGCCGCATGGCAGCCATCAGGATGAGCATAGGCAGGACAGCTGGAAAGCTGCAACGAATGCGGACCAAAGTCCAGTATCTAGGATCTCTTCTGCCTGAGATACCTAGGACACTACTGACAGCCCCTCACTACTCGCCTGGCTGCCAAACAGACCCAACGATGGGCATAGACAAAAAGACCGCAGCGAAGGCTTTTGAAGAATGGTGGGCCCACCTCCCACCACTAGACGTGACTATCTTCTCAGACGGCTCTGAACAATACACAAAGGGGAAGGAGAAGCGCGTGACCTACGGCTTTGCAGTGTATCAGGACGGAAAACAACTTCACACTGGACGTGGGTCACTTCACCCTACCTCACACGTCTTCGACGCGGAAGCAGTAGGGGCATGGAGGGGCCTCCAGCATACCATAAGACAACCAGCTCTCAACACTCGCCGAATCTGGCTGTGCATAGACAGCACCTCAGTGATATGGTGCCTCAGGGGCGACGCACCCCCTACCTCTCAGTGGGCCTTCCTGGAGTGCCACGGTGCCATGGAAACACACGACGTCTCTATCAAATGGGCCCCTGGACACCTAGGCATCGAAGGAAATAAGGCAGCAGACAGACTAGCCAACCTAGAAGCCCAGCACCCATCACCCCCAACTGGAAAAGCTGCTATGCCTACACTCTCAGGCATCAAGACAATAGCCTGCAAGACACTACAGCACACACAACAGACCTGGTGGTCTGACAAGAAGACTAAGCTCTCAAAATGGTACAAGAGCTGGGACTTGGACTATGCACCACGCAGCGGTCCAACGGAGCTAGACTTACCAAGAGCCACCTTAGCTAGACTACTCTCTATCCGATCTATGCATGGAGACTTTGCATGGTATCACCAGAGGTTCCATCACAGCGATGCAAATCTCACCTGCTCATGCGGGCGCGACAAGACGCCAGAGCATCTTGCGCTCTGCCGCAAGACCCTAGGGGCCTTTGGCCGGTGGCCACTTCGACCTTCCATACCACCATCCAGCCGGAGCGATGGCCTAGCGTATACTGCCGTGCTGATTGGGGATCCAGAGGCCTTCGAAGCCTTCACCCAACTCACACAGTACTACACCAAGGTCTGCCCCCGGTAGCTTACCCTGTGTTGCAACAGCAGCAAATAACCCTACTCTTTCCCCTAATTTCTTCCTCTAACTCTCCTCCTTACTCTCCTTCTCTCCCTCCCACTCTTACGGCACTTAACTGCCTCTGAACACACACAAGGGACTCACCCTGATGTACTCATACGGCTCAGTCTCTCCAACTGGAAGGGGAGCTGTAGCTTGAAATGGTAGCAATACCCGCGTACGCAAGAAATGCTTTCTAAGGTAGTGTAGCAGCACTGTAATTCCTTAGCTTAGCACGTCCTATATGCCCTTCGGGAGGCGGTGATGGTGGACTTAATCCCCATCCTATGGACGAAAATCGAATACCAACCAACCAACCAACCACGTACAGCCAACAGTTTATCTGCAATATCTGCCACCTCACAGAGCCGGGGGGCAAATCCACGCGAATCAAGGTCAAGGATGTATCGTACGATCGTTTGCTCTTCTGTCGCAGAGAGCTTTCGGCCGTTGGGCGTAGCAGACAGCCGGAAGGTGATTTTGTTCTGCCGATCAGAGAGCCGTTGATGTGGGACGTTGTATGCTAGAGCAGCAAGATGCACGCTCTTAAATTGACCTGATTCGTACGCCTGGAGTGCGAGGTCTATCCTGCCTTCTTGCTGGAGTAGCTTAGCTTTGCGTTGTTGAGCCATTGTTGTTTGTACGTGGTGTTCGCAATGCCAAGAAAAAGTTGCCGGCTCGGTGGTGTTGCAGGCTCGGTGGTGCTTTACGTTACATGTTTCCGGGTAAATTGGCTTATGACTAAGGGGCCATAATTTCACTTCCTTGGACAAACCCTGTCAATTGACCAATGACTTCCTTGCTCGCAAATTCCCCATTGAAATAGTACTACGAGTGATATTGCTGGTTTATCGCGCGCCTTTTGAACATAAACGCGACGGAAACTTTGACAGCCCCAATGCTGATACTTCTGGATCTATTTCAATCACACGCGGCGCTTCACATTCCGGGAAAGTTCCCCTACACTTCAGAATTTGATACAAGCCTGCTTTTGGCTACCATATGGTAGAATTTGTCGATTTGTTTCAGTGACGAAGATACCTGAAGCCCAGGTGTTGTATCTATCATCACACTTCTATTGATTGTGACGAATCCCTGGAGGAATAGCATATTTATACTGCTTCTTGAGCGAATCACCTATAACTCTCAGACTGCGATTCAAGATGAAGATTTAGAAAATGCGAAACATCACGTACAGTAGAGAAGGCAGAGCGAAGGGAAGCTAAGAGACATAGGTGCAGAAGGCTTTTTATTGATTGAGTCATTACAAAATGGCCATCAAGGGCACAGTTCCGCACTCAATATCTAGTTCGATATTGTGATCCCCAATTTTCTTCCTTCTGCTATAAAAGGTCTTTGTCCAAGATGTAAAGAGTAAAGTAAATTCCATACAATGAATTGAATCGCTGCAAGCCAGTGCAGCACCGCATTGGGGACAGCCCTCGGCCTTTGCGAGACCCGCCTCAGATGCAGACAACCGCGCTGCACTTATGCCTTGCTGTTGCTCCCGAACTAACACTGGAGCGGCGCTGGGCCTGGGATCTTGTAATCACCGTTCAGGTTGTAGATGTTGACCTGGATACCGGGGTCGGTGGACGAGTATGCGCCGGGGAAGGACACGGTGTTGGAGCCCTGGTTCGATCCGCTTCCAGTGACCCGGATCTGAGCACACTCCATGTAGAACTGTGCTCCTCCGACTGTCGAGGCGCCGTGCAGAGCGAGCAGTTCGACGCGCATAAGGTAATTGCCCGGGGCGACGCAGGTAGGCTGTGTCGGAAGTCAGTAAAAGTCGCTTGAGAGTAAGAGCGACCAGGCTGTGCAACGGATGTAGGAACTCACCATGTTAAAGTAGTGCCAGCCTCCGTTCTTGATCATAGTATCCACAGCCCAGACGCCGTTAGACAGCCCATCGTGGGCTACCTTGAACCACTTCAGGTTGGCTGTACCAGTCGTAGCAGCATTGTCCACCTTAGCGAGGTAGTATTGAATAGGACCTGTTTTGAGTCAGTCACTGTGTCCCACAGTCCCCGTCTTGCACATTGATGCTCACCTTTGTGCGATGCGGCGATTGGGTTGTCCGCGTCGTTGGCGCTTGCAGCACCACCGATTACATGTCCCCACCAAGCACCAACCTTAGCACCAGCTGGAATGGTGATGACAGTATCGTCCTTGTGCTTGATGTCTTTGTTGCAAGCAAACTCGCCATCGTACACGTTCTGAATGGGATAGTCGCTGTCAGGAGCGCGGACGCCCTTCAGTTGGCCCTGGTCAACGCCGTTCACGGAAACTTTCTGGAAGATGGAGTGGCCAGAGACACCAGCTGCAAGAAGAGCAGAGCTAACGATAGATAAAACCCTCATGGTGAGCGGTGGATAAGTGAAGAAGTGAAGGAGTGAAGAAGTGAAGGAGTGAAGAAGTGAAGGAGTGAAGAAGTGAAGGAGTGAAGAAGTGAAGGAGTGAAGAAGTGAAGGAGTGAAGAAGTGAAGAAGTGAAGAAGTAAGGAATGTATCGCCGGTGCGTGATGATAACTTTCAATGGCCACAAGACCACATTATATGTCTTAAGTCCCCCTGCAAGCTCTGTTATTTTCATAATTTCATGTCGAGACGCTATTGCAGCAGATTGATGCCATTGCAGGAGGATTGATAGTAGCAGATGCTGCTGTGACACCTAGATGCAGGATCAATAAGGCAAGATTGCAAATCTGTATCAGCAAACCTGGTCGACAAATTGTTTTCAGATCTTGACCTGCAAATGTTGCCTAGCGTGGTATCTGCAGGTGGAGCTGTTGTTTGAGTGAGATTGCCGATTGGTGATAAAGTGGGCCTGCGGGGTTGATCAGCCGCACGGCACTCTCACGCCTCATAGCGAAATTCAAAGCGGCCCGCTACTGTAGTGTTTCAACGTGCTTTCCGAATGTAGTAATTGCCCTATGCGGACAGAGTGCCCCA
Organism: Lizonia empirigonia; assembly: GCA_009982855.1. Lineage (NCBI taxonomy): Eukaryota > Fungi > Ascomycota > Dothideomycetes > Pseudoperisporiaceae > Lizonia > Lizonia empirigonia. The sequence goes on along the minus strand of JAADKA010000039.1, from coordinate 341,359 downwards.
CACGGTCGCTCCGTTGTGAAGTTCGTTGTTGTATAATTCGACAATAGATTCACGGATGGGCGTACCTGAAGGATGTTTGTAAACGCACGGGAAGAAGGTCTGCAAGGACTGATCAGCTCCACGTAAAGAAACAAAAAGCATTCACAGCAAACACTGGTGTTTCGAGGATCGACGGTTGCACAATACCTAAGTACCGGTAGTGCAGATGCATCCATCCTCATGCGTGGATATTGTACAAAGAGTCAGCGCAGGTGCGAAGCTGTGTTAGATGAGAAGGAGAAGCTGAAGCAAGGGTTACCTAGGTAAGTGGGTGCTTTTAGGTCTGGCCAGACCCTCCAAACTCTTCTCATGACACTTGCTCGCGTCCCTTCTTGAGTCATTAGGCCTTCATTCCATCGCTGCTCCATCTGTCTGCTTCATAAATCTCTAGTATCTTTTCACTTGCAGGCTGCGTCAACGAAGCCACCCTTGAGACGAGTTGCGATCAGCGCTTCTGTGGGATTACGAACTCCCTGGACGCGCGGCTACCCAGGTTTCTTCTAAATCAGATATCTATGTAATTTTCCATGAATCCCGCTGCAACTATCATCTCGAAGCTTGCTGCATCTACGGCGTCTCGACGCGCACGCCTCGCGAGTCTTTTTGGACCTTCACTCCCCCCTTGCTCGCCATTCTCCTTAGACGTCGATAGACGGTCATTGCGCATCATGGCACCTTCCTGCTTCTACCTGTGCTTCAACCTTCTTTGGCTTGCTCTACTATCATCTCAAATGCCATAAAAAGATGTACATTTCTCCGACATCTGATGGCTATGCTATTAGCTAATGACCAGCAAGAAAGGTGATCACCTCATCCTCACTAATGTCAAATGCGCTCACTTAGCAGCTTTGGTGGAATTTCTGCTCTTCAGCAAGTTGCTTAGTGTTTTAGTTACGAGTCAGGCCTTAGGTGGAAAGAGATGCTAGGCTGCGAAGTACTGATTGATAAACGAGTAATTCCAGGCCTCTACCCAGGCAAAGTCCTTATTAGGTGCTATTGACGCTTTCTGAAATTCTCAAACTGTAAGAGCCCTTAAAAAGCGATGGCAATATTTGGTAAGAGGATTTCTCTTATACTGGGGACCCACTCCCCGCCCAAAAAGAGTTCAGCCGTCAGCCCCTCTTCTAAGGGGAGCTTTATTGTTGGCTCAATTTTACAACGCAAAGTCTGTCCCAGCTAGATGTAGGTGACTAGCATGTGGCCCTTTGATTTAATGGATGTTTGAGTGGCAAATGCCTAAAACTTCGAGGGCGCCCGCGGAAGGGGGGGGGGCACAGTGGTATGCATGACCGAGGTTTGTAATCGGCTGCTAATCTTCGAGGCATACGAGATCTTGTGTTCAAGGCAGTAGTCCTTGAAATCCTGGTTGAGATGGCTCTCATGGCCATCTAGAATGAGTAGCCTGTACACCCCCACCTTGCGCGTCTTTGTATGCGCGTTAAAATGCTTCAATCACTCTAGGCCAAGAGCGTTGTTAGTCCAGCCATTTTCAGAGACTGAGACCTTCCAATTACGCGGGATATCTGCCTCCTCATACCAGGCAGAGATGTGGACGCGCCCTTTATAGATGATGAAAGGTGGGGTTGCATACCCAGCAGCGCAGATACTCTGGATGACTGTAACCCACTCGCGATCGCCTGGCTGACTAAGATTTGGTCGAGCACGTCTCTCTGCGCCTGTAACCACTTTCATTGAGCCAATAACTCCCATCTGAAAGCCTGTCTCATCGAAGTTGTGCACGTCATCGTCGTGGATGCCGTACTTGGCTTTGGTGTCCTCCACCAGCTTAAACCACGCGCTAATTATCTCTGGGTCCTCCTGGAGTATTCTCTGGTGATCCTTTGCTCGATTGAACGCCATATTGAGCTCATCTGATCGCGTTACGAATCTCTCAGCCCAGCATTTGCCAACTGGCTCACCACCACGTACACCCAGTAGTTTATCAGCCATATCTGCTACCTCGCACAGCCGGGGCGCAAATCCTCGTGAGTCAAGGTCGAGGATATATCGGACAATCGTCTTCTCTTCAGTCGCAGTAAGCTTTTGGTTGTTGGGGGTGCAATCGCGTCGTGCAGAAATTCCTTGTACGCGTCGGTTGAGGGTCCTTGGGCGAACGTTGAAGGCGTCAGCAGCAGCTTTTTGCGTTCGGAGTTGGCCAGATTGGAAAGCTGCAAGTGCAAGTTCAACTGCACCTTCATGATAGACTGAGTTCACGTTGTTTGATGAAGACATGTTGTGTTGAAGGTAGATGGTGGTTGCCAAGAGAATTCTGCGACACTCGCCGATGCGCGCCACTCGCTGATGGAATACGTTATCCATAAAGTTAGCGAGTGTCGCGCTGTACGCGCAGCTGAGTGGAGAGAACATCACCACATCAAGTGGCTGAAGAGTATGAGTACTGTGAGGTAGATACACTGCAAGGAGTATCTTATAAGCATCACAATACTCAATAAACTTCATCGTAACATGACTCCTATGGCCGTCAAGTATTAGTAACCTCCACTGCCGCCTTGCCTTCTCTTTTGTCTCGCGATCAAAGACTTGTTCAAGCCACGCGACGCTAATATCGTCGTTCGTCCAGCCACTTGGTGATGCCGTGAAGAAGCACTTGTGTAGTGAGGGATCAAAATCCTGGAACCACGAGTCCTACCGTAACTAATCAATGAACGGGCCACCTCAACGAACGGGTCACCCCACCAACTTTCTCACCTCCACGGAAGTGAGGCTACACCACCACGTAGAGTAATTATTATTATACAAGAAGCTGTCAGAATATAATATTAACTATTGCGAAACTTTTGGCTATCTCAGTTTTTCTGTAGGACGTGTGACACGGCCACTACGGGTCTCAACTCCTCGGGGTGCGGAGCTGGGCTCATGAGCCACCTGTGGACGACGCCTCGCTGCACCACCACCACCTTTTGATATTTTTGACTGCGGCTTCTTTGAGGTCTTCTTCCTTGCCTGTTTAGGCAATTTGGATACTTTCTGCGCGTTCTTAAGCTCTCTCACGCGCTCCTTCTCAGCATTATCTGCCTTAGTCTTCTCTCTTAGAAGCTTGTTGTTATACCGTAGTTGCTTCTGATCTGCCTTTGCTGCCTCTTCTGCCATCTCCTGCTTCTCCGCATCCCTCATACGTCGATCAGCACGTGCCTTGGATAGAGGATCATAGAAGACTGCACCCCCTTGTACATTAGGGTCGCGCGGTGACAGTGGTAATACCTTCTTCTTCTTACTCCGCTTCTTCTTGGCCTGTATAGCCTGTTCAAGGTCTGATATCCTGTGATCCTTGAACTCATTCTGCACATGAAGCTGATGTATAGCCTGTAGGGCTTCATTGGCTGCCTTTTGATCCCCATACCTCACTGCTCGGTCAAAATTTGACCTACAGCGTCGCCAATTAGGTGAGGAGGCAGCAGGCTGAGGCTCAGTTTGCTTAGGAGGCGTCACAGGTGGTGGTGGTATTGACTTTTTGAAGCGATCGAGTATGACGTCAGGTTCAAGTGGGTTGGTTGGTTGGTTGGTATTCATTTTTCGTCTAGTTGATGAGGATTAAGTCCACCATCTCGCCTCCCGAAGGGCATATACGACGTGCTAAGCTATGGAATTACAGTGCTGACACACTACCTTAGAAAGCATTTCTGGCCTGCGCGGGTATTGCTACCATTTTAAGCTACAGCTCCCCTTCCAATTGGGGAGACTGAGCAGTGTGTGTACATCAGGGTGGTTCCCTTGTGTGTATTCAGAGGCGGTTTGAGTGCCATGAGAGAGAGTAGGAAAGAATAGGTGGGTGTGAAGAGCCGGTGCCCTGCCGAATCGAAGCCGTGGCTCTGCGCGAGGAGAGCCTTTGTACTAGGCTTGGCCATGCCTGTGTCTGAGGAGATAGGTGTAGTAGGAAGGCAGAGCCAGGCCTGTCCTTCTTCTTTATCCCCAAGGGTCGTGAAATCTAAGGCCATGCTGGCTGCCTTGTTTGCGTGTTGTGTCAGGTCTGGGACGCTGACAGTCGGTCTTCAGAGAGCTGAAAGCAGCTCTCATCGTTGTGGGTGTGGAGAGCCGGTGCTCTGTCGAATTGCGCCGTAGCTCTTCGCGTGGAGAGCCTTGCGGTAGGCCTGGCGATGCCCTTATACTGCAAGAACAAGGAGTGGCAAAACTGTCTCCTTGTCTTGCTGGTGGTTGTGGCCTTCGACCGAACGTGAACAGTGCTGGCAGAAATTAGCCAATCGGAAGCAATTCGATATCGGCAAATTGCCGATAATTTGCAATCGTGATTACCAATTATTGGTGCACGGACAGTTAACTACATCTCAAAATCTTCAAATTTAATAGATACATAAAAAAGCCTGTCTTAGTTTCGCCTCGTACGACTACTTATCCTAGACACCACGTAATAGTACGTACCTTTAGAACAAAACAATAGCATTGTGGAGCCCAGCCCCAGGCTCATCATCATCATCCTTAATTAATATCGGCCGCTGTCTTATCCCATCTCTACTATCTGGCTGAGGAGCTAGACGCAGAGAGCCGCCATCATGCTCACCACCATTCCCTCGTACGGAGCAGCGCGCTGCATGGTCTTTCCATTTGCAATTAGCACATGCCCCATCAAAGTGCCCAGCTACCCTGCGGCACTCTAGGAAGGCTGGGCGTATAGAGCTGAGGCAACCACATCCGTCAGCCACAGCCTGTCCACGAGATTGTATAAGGATAGCGTTGATGTACGAAGGACGATGCGAGGCTATTTGATCTGGACGTACGTTGCCTTGGACGATCTCCACATCCTGCCCTAGAAGAGCTAGCATTGCATGTCCTTGCGGACTGTGGACAAATGGGGCCATCTGCTGCCCTCCGACACGGAGAATGGGGTTGGGATTGCCACTAGCCTGAACGGCGACGGCAGCGGCGGCGGCGGCGACAGCGGCGTTGTAGATAACAAGGGCCCTGAGAAAGAACTTTAGCTTCGTACGATTAAGAGATAGTGGGGCAAGCTTACATTGTAGTGCTGGTGCTGGTACTGGTATTGATGCTGGTGCTGATGCTGGTGCTGGTGCTGATGCTGGTGCTGGTGCTGGTGCTGGTGCTGGTGCAACAGTTAGTGCTTGTACAAAGCAATAAGACGTAGCAGTACGTACTGAGTGTGTGGGGTGTGGTGTTGCGGAGTGAGAGAGTGAGAGAGGAGATGTTGTTTGTGTTAGACTTGGCGCGCCAAGCTATGTAAAGGAAAGTTGCGATAGCTCTCTAGCAGTTACAGCGATTCAGCTCGTACGCTATCTTGAACAGTCACAAGAAGAATTATATAGAGATTTAGTTTGTACGACTAAAAGTTCTCTTCAAGCAAGTCTTCTCTCTTCCAATCTCGCCCGCATTCAAGCTGCTCAAGTGTCGCTGCAGACATCGCAGTCTTGTCCCATGAAACTGTACGGCGACCACCTGAGAAGATCCGCTCTGGCTTATCACTCATAGACGGTATTGAGAGAATCTCAATTGCCCATGAGGATAGCTGCGGCCATCTCTCCCTCTGTGTGTCCTGCAACCACCAATTGATCGGTGCCATTTTGAGATCGTACGAGACAGGTTCATTGCAGTAGTTCTCAAATTCATCTTGACTCTGCGGTCGACCGTGTTTCACTCTCAGGTTCTGACGAAGCTGCTCAAATCCATTGATTGGCTTTGACTGCTCTTTCTGAGCACGAGCAACTGTAGCATCGTACGAAATCATGCAATTCTCTCGGCGGTACTTCTCCCAAAGATTTCCAACCTTAAGGTTGTATGCTGTATCTTTCAGCCATGCTGTACGAGCCTCAGGGTTGAGAATGCGAGCAGCCGCATAATACGGTGTTTGGTCAAGCTTAACTACGTACGATTCTAGCTTTGCTTTGGAGTTCTCAATTCGGGGCTTTAGTTGACGTGCGTTTTTCTATATAAGTTAGTATACGAGCTAAACCCTTACTTGTACAACATACTAGTGATACCTCTAAGTGCTCTTTGATAATGTCAATTGCCTCAAGAACTCGTTCAATTGTTGAATGTTGACCTTGAAGCCAGAGACATGCACCATCAAAAACTCCAAGAAAGTTTGCAATCGTACGAAGGAGAGCAATGTCGGTGTTGCTTAGGTCATCTTTCTTGTCAAGTGTTCCTTGAGCAATGTGCTTTTCAGTGTAGTTTCGTACAGCATTCAGGACTGGTTCTTCTAATGTAGTCTGAAGCATTCGAAACCAGCTATTCCATCTTGTACGATTGTCTAGAGGAATTGTCTTTCCAGCAGCTGCTTTGAACTGAGAGATACGCTGTGGTGAAGCGCGTATATGTACGACAATATTATGGACTTTGCCCATAACACCCATCTTTGTACGAATCTTTGCAGCTCTTTCTCTTGCATACTTCTCCCTTTCCCCTTCTTCCTGCTCTTCTATGTTCTCTTGATCGTACGACTCCATCTCTTTCTCATCCTCACTATTTGTAAAAAGAAAGGCTTGAACAACTAGGTTTAAGATATGACCTAAACACCGAAGCCGCAAGTGTGTGTGAGTCCAGTTTATTCTCTTCTCTGCAGAAAGATAATTGGCTATCGTACGACAGAGTGTGTCGTTTGTACCAGAATTGTCACCCACAACTGCACCGATCTTTTCTTCAATTCCATACTCTTGAAGAACTGGAAGCAGAGCCTCCCATTGATCTAGACCGCTATGTTCTCGTACAACTCGAAGCCCAATAAGGATATTGCGAAAGGAGCCCTGACTATCAACAAAGCTTGCACAGACTGCAAGCAATAGGTCATTGCTTGGAGATGTCCAGATGTCTAGAGCAAGGTGGATACTTGTCTGAGATGATTGAAGCCGCTTTCGTACGATGTCCTTTGCTTGAATATACCAGGAAGAAATTCGAGCCTTCAGTGTATTGTGGGACAACGGGATAAAGGTGCTAGCCTCCGGATTCAATGCTCGGACGAAGGAATGGAATTCAGGCCATTCTACACATGAGAATGGAAGCCGTCGTACAACAACTAGATCCAGAAGGGTACTGTCAACTACTGGCTGTGACACAGTGCGCCGGAGGATCTCTTGGTCAACGTTGTCTTTGTCTCCAAGCTGAAGAAGAAGTTTGTCGTATAGGGCGTCAACTGTCTCAGTCGCTCTTGTACGATTTGATGCGGCCAAGAGGACATTAATATCATGGACTGATAGCAGGTGGTTTTTTATATTCGTTGTAGACTGAGCAGCGTACGAGCAATGCTTGCACCATAGCCATCTTTTGTCTGGCTTTTCCTCCTTTTCTTTTGCTGTTGGCGTACGACAGTGATCATGGACAGGAGATGACTTTCGTGATTTCTTTGCTAAAGAATCTGCGGATAGAAGAGATAAGCTCTCGCTTTCGTCTATAATAATAATTTAATTTAGAGTGCTACCTGGTTCCCTTTCGGGTCTATAAACACTATGTTCTCGTCTCCGTGTACAGGGCCAACATGCTCTAGTCGAGCTAAACACCCCTGCCTCTTCCCTCGCTGCGTTTCTCCGTGCAAGTTCCGCTCCTTCCTCGTCGGTGCTGCCCTGTTGTAGGGGAGCAGAAGGGCTTGTGTGGTTCTTAGCCTATAGCTGCAAACGGGGACCACCCCCCGGTATTAGTCTGTTCTACCTCAAGGGCTACTCTGAACTGCTCTAGTAGCCCCGTGTCCAGTAGCCATCTCCCTGCCGCCGCGACTTTCTCCCAGTCACGGAGTAGTCGGGGAAGGTCCGTCGTGCCTGCCCTCTCCATCAGTTTGAGCCTCGCCTCCTTCTGGTCCGGGCAAAACGAGAGGATGTGTGTGAGGGTCTGCCTCGAGTGACCGCATGTGCAGGCTGGGTCGGCACCTGGCACCCCTATGCCCGCTAACCATGCCTTAAGTCCCAGTACTTCCGTGCGGAGTAGCACGATCGCTGTAGCCACGTGTTTAGGGACGTCGTCGTACAGGTGAAGGGGTTGGAACTCCCAGCCCTCTTTCCATGTAGGTACCGATCTGCGTTGCTTCGCTGCCGCGCGTTCCCACCTCTCCTTCCATTTCTCTGTGAGGTCACGGGCTATCTCCTTGACTTTGCTCCTGGATTGGATCTGCCGGCCGCGGGTCCTGCCCTCTTTTCCCATGCTGGCCAGCGAGGCCTGGCGTTGGGTCTCTCTTTCCTCCACGATCGTGGCGCCGGCCCGGCGCACACCTTCTATGTCCGTCGCTGGCTGGGCGATGTGTCTAGCTGGTCTGCCCCTTCTCGCTGCTCGTCCTCCTGTCCTGGCGGACTGCCACACCTCTAGTGCTGTCTTGATTTGCCTAGTGACTGAGTGGTTCGCTGTTGTGACTGCCCACTGTAGTGCCACTGTCCTGATGTACAGGGCCAGTGGTGGTGTGCCACTTTCCTTCTCGATTGCTGCTATTGGCGTCCTCTTATAAGCCCCAAGTGTCTTCCGTAGGCATTTGTTCTGGACGATGAGGAGTTTTCGAAGCGCTGTCTCACGGATTCCGGTACCTCCCTTGCCAGCGGACCATATCTGGGAGCCGTACACCATGATTGGCCTCGTGACCGCTGTGTAGATCAGTCTCGATTTGCGTACTGACGGTCCCCATGACGACGCCGTGATTCTGGACATGGCTTGGAATGCTGCCTCCCCCTTCGCCGCTGCCTTCTGAATGTGGGTCTTCCATGAGAGTTTAGGGTCCACCCACACTCCTAACACTCTCATAGATGTGACCAACTCCGCTGGCTGGTCTCCTACCGTGACCGTGGAGAGGAGGTCTCCCCCCCTGTTCCGTCTCCTCGTGAGGTGCATTAGTTGGTATTTCTCCGGCGCAAACCTAGCTCCGAAGCGCGATGCCCACTGCTCGCACCGCGTGTGGGCAGTGGCGAGCCTCCGGCAGTTGTCCGCGGCGGACGGTCCCCACGCCATGATGTTGGTGTCGTCTACAAACCCGAATCCCAGACATTTGTCTTGGACTGTACCCAGGTCCTGGAGGAGGTCGGATATGAAGAGGAGGAAGAGTATTGGTGAGAGACTCGATCCCTGGGGAATGCCAGTATTGGTCTCTATCCATGGGCTGTCGAAGTCGTTAAAGCTTATCTTCGTCCGTCTGTTCTTGAGGAACGCCTCCACATATACTACTATCCACTCTGGGAATCCCTTCCGTCGGAGGACCCACGTGAGTCGGTCGTGGGCTACGTTGTCGAAGGCTCCTGCTAGGTCTAGCGCCAGTACCGAGACCACTGGTTGCCCCGCACCCCACGCCGTGGTTACTGTGCCTGTGAGTAGTTCCATCGCCGTGAGTGTGGACCTGCTCTTGCGGGCTCCCATTTGGTTCCAGGGTGTGAGCTCCCTGTCTTCCATCGCGGCTGTGATCTTGTTTGCGACAATTTTTTCGACGATTTTTGCCATCGTGTTTTCGAGGGGATAGGCCGGTAGCTGCCTGGGAGAGAGTAGTCCTTTTTCTTCTCCTTCCTAAGTACCACTGTGGTTGACTCCTTTAGGCACATGGGGACGTCTCCGTCCCTGAGCATTTGAGTAATCGCGGCAGCGGCGCTGTCTGCTATGTCTTCTTTGAGGACCTTCCACACCTCGTTTTGGATCTGGTCAGGGCCTGGGGCCTTGTTGTTGGGAAGCATGGCTATAACCTCCGTGAGCTCGTCTGGGGATATCTCTGGTGATAAGTCGAAGCGTGGGTGCGTCTGGTTCGGGTCGATGTCTGATAGGTCCGCCGCCCCGCTCGCCGGGAAGAACCGTTCTCCCAGGATTTGGGCCTTTGCGCCGTTTGAGGTCTCCGCTTCGTCTTGTTCGTGGCTTCGGAGTGGGGGTACGTTCACTGACTGCCCCTGTCCGCCTTCAACCTTTCTACTCCATTTCGACAGGTTCCACAAACCCTTGTTGTGGGCGTTGGCCTCGTTGTCGTCATTTGTCAGGTCTGCCACGACTTTCCTCCACCGCGTCCTTGCGTTCGACCGCAGGGTGCGCTTGAGCTGGTTGCGGAGTGACTTCCAGTTCCTTTCGCTGTCCTCGGTGTGGTCCCGTTGGAAGGCCCTTCTTGCCCTTTTGATCTCTCCCAGGATTTCTGTGGCTTCTGGGGACCAGTCTGGCCTGGCCTTGTCACTAATCCTTTTCCTTGGGCAGTGGTTCTCCAGGGCAGTTCCGACCTGTTTGATCAGTCCCTCGAGTGCCCACCTGCCTGTGGCCTGGGCCCACTCCCCGTGGCCCACCGCAACCTTGATCTTGTCCCAGTCAGCTTTTTTCAGGGCGAAACGTTTGTTCGTCTTCCTGGCTATCGGTCCTGTGCCTATGCGGATTTCGATGGGGATGTGGTCGCGGGTAATAGCCCAGTCTTCCCTTGGCCGGTACATTATGATTCTGTCTGCTGTCGCCCTGCTGGCGAATCCCAGGTCGATGACTGTGTGGAGGGGTCCCCTCCTCCACGTTGGTACTCCTGGTTCGTTAAGGAGGCGGAGCCCCCATTTGACCATATTTGCCCTTAGGCGTTCCGCCTGCGGTTCCCCGGGCGCAGCCTTTCCCGTCCACTCTGGGTGGTGTGCGTTGAAGTCCCCGATCACTAGTGTTGCAGTTGTTGGGTGGGTTCCGTGGAGGAGGTTCTCGATGTCTGGCCATGCTTCGATGTCCTCCGCTGTTTCCCTACCCGCTCCTATGGGTGGGCTGTACACGTTGATCAGGTGGGTCCATGTTCCCTGCGTTCTTATACGGATCCCCTCTGTGAGGTCTGTGGCGACAGTGCCTTCGATCTCTGTCTGCGGGATCTGGTCATACACTAGGAACACTACCTTCATTCCTTGGTGTAGGGTCCGACTCAGTCGATAGTTCTTGGGACAGTATGTCTTCCCCCTCGCGTTCTCTCCAACCATGGGTTCCTGGATGGCGATCACCGGGAACGAGGCCGGGTCGATCGAGTCCAGGAATGGCCTCGCCGCTCCTCCATTCGCGTTTCCGCAGTTGTATTGGATGATGTTCAGACCACTCATTGAGTGGATCGGATCACATCCTCAGTCTGCGTGTTGCTGTCCTCGGCCTCCGCGCGGAAGGTAAAGATTCGTTGTTGGCCTGGGGCGTTGGCCGCCCGGCTCATGTGGGTGGGGCGGCCAACCGCGATCCTCCTCTTGTTACTTCCTGCGACGGGGATGGTGGTCCATTCTGCGTCGTCTCCCCGGCTCGACCCTGCTCGGCTGGCGAGGGTGGAGCCTCCGAGGCTGTGGGTTGTGCTGGCTCCTCCGGCTCCATGGTTGGATTGGATCTGGAGGGTTTGCCACTGGAGCCCCTTCTTGGTCTCCTCGTTCTTGCTTCGGAACGCCTGGTAGGCCCTGCACTGCCGTGTCATCCATGCCTTGTGACCCTTCTGTTTACAGCACGCACAGCTGGCCTTCGCCTCTTCGGTGTTCTTGCATCCCCTGGTGGCGTGGTCCTCAGTGCAGTGGCCGCACACTTCCTTGGGGGCGTTGCGTACGGATTGGGTGTGTCCCCACTTCCAGCATTTGAAACACTGGCCGTCTGTCAGCGACACGTCCCAGAGCTGGACTGGATGCCACTCGGCTCCCATCAGGAAGCCTGATTTGACCAGTTTTTTCTGGTTCTCTTCCGTTCCTACGTTCATCAGGAGGGACCCCTTCTTTTGCTTGCCTCCTTCCCTCCTGGAAGTGAGGTTTTTGTCTGAGTAGAGCCATGCGACTCTTTCAATCCTGATGTTCGGGTTCCTCGTAGGGGCCTGGTTGATCCATTCGTCGTTTTCTGCGCACTTGCTATTTCTGACTGGTGTGTTTAGCGGGATGCCTGACACCATGACCAGGTGTGGTTTCCGGATGAGCTTCATGCCCTCGGCGCCCTGTAGGCCCGTTTGGATGATCTGGTCGCGGCGGGCCGCGTCCCTGACCACCACCGACACCTTGTGCACGGACCTTGGGTGGGTGATGATCGCGCGAGCGTCCGGTATCGCCACCCGGATACGCTCCAATTGGGCCTGTGGGGACTCTCTTTCTGCCCCCTCCATTCCCTCCATCCTCAGCTCAATCTTCGCCGGCTGGTTTGTGCCCTTGGCCGCCACCTGGCTCCAGGTGCGCGGCCCTTTCTGTTCCCCTTGTTCTCGGGCCGGGGCCCCTCCCATTCTCTTTTCCATGGCGTCGAGCCTCCTCAGCACTGCCTGCAGTGCCCCAGTCTCGTCGTTCCTTCCTCCTGTCGCCGTGGTGGTGCTCTTCGACTTGTCGGTGAAAATTTTTTCCACTCGGCGAACCGCCGCCAGGAGGTCGTGGGCGACCCGCGTCGCGTCCTGGACAGTGGTGGCCTTGCGGAGCCCTTCTGCTCCCGTCCTCTGTGTTTCTTTCAGCCATTGTAAGATCTCCCTATCTGTGTTCCCCTGTATCCTGTTCTGCTGTTCAGGTTCCCCTGTTGCTCCCTGCGTGGCGTTGGGGGCATCCCCGGCTGGACGCGCTGGCACCGCGTCTGGTTGGCAGCCCCCTTCTCCCTCGCGCTGTGGTCCCGGCATCGCGCTGCCTGCGGTGTCGATAGGTACAGCTAGTTCTGCTAATCTCTATAGCAGTGTTTTTAGGTTGATTTAACCAATATCTTGGATTTCGATAGAATGGTGTTCTTTTTTTACATCAAAAATTAAGATTTTTGCACCTTAATAACTCTACAACCAGATAATAGAATTGTCTAAAACTTGAAATACTATGCTGCATCTACGTAAAGATCAATTCTATAGAAGCGCTAGGATCCTGTATCAGTCGCACCGGAGTTATTAAACAAAAATCAAAATACAGGGATTATTTTAGCGTACTTTCTAATAACTCTACACACGTTAAGGATAGAGCTTAGATCTCCCGGGCAACTGATCTTGACATAGGTAAAGCATAGCATTTTGATTTTTAGACAATTCTATCATCTGGTTGTGGAGTTATTAAGGTGCAAAAATCTCAATTTTTGGTGTAAAATTAAGTGACCGGCTCGCTTGGGTGACCGGCTCGCTTGTGGAGTACGTTAGGGAATATAACTATAAAGGTAACGTACCTCACAAGCGAGCTGGCCACCTGCGCCAAGACCCCACCAAACATACTATTGCGCATAGTATAATCGCGATGAGCCAACAACCAGACAATCTACTACCTTCAAAAGATGCTCGACTACAGCTTGCTCTTGAGGCTATCAAACGCGACGCGACGCTATCCCAGAGACGTGCTGCAGCTATCTACAACGTCTCTCGAGCAACACTCAGTAATCGCCTTGCTGGAACACCTTATCGACGCGATTGCACGCCCAACTCAATAAATCTCCTTAAGACAGAGGAGGATGTAGTTACTCAGCATACCCTTGACCTCGACGCGCGAGGATTTCCGCCCCGGCTTGCTGCTGTGAAGGATACGGCTGATTCTTTGCTGGCTGAGCGTCACCGTGATCCTGTTGGCCAGAACTGGGCTGCAAACTTTGTCAAACGTCGCCCTGAGCTCAAGGTCAAATTCAATCGCAAATATGACTATAAGAGAGCTCTCTGCGAGGATCCTGAGATTATACAAGGCTGGTTTCGGCTTGTAGAGAACATGAAGGCTAAGTATGGTATCCTTGATGACGACACCTACAACTTTGACGAGGCTGGCTTCATGATGGGCATGATATCAACTGGAGCAGTAGTCACTAGTTCTGAGCGTCGAGGACGGCCAAAGAGCGTTCAGCAGGGCAATTGAGAGTGGACTACAGTGATCCAAGGGATCAATGCGATGGACTGGTCGATCCCACCCTTCATCATCTTCTAGGGCAAGCACCACCTCTCAAGCGTAGATCGCATAAAAGGAAGCGTATACAGCAGCAGGGTATCTTAACGATTGAGGAGGGCGTACGACTGACGACCCTTAAGGAGTTTGAGGCGCGTAGTGATGGGAAGAAGGCAAAGAAGAGGGTGCGCGTTGAGGCAGGTGAGCCTAGCCAACGACGCTGTGGACGCTGCGGCGAGGCAGGGCATAACGCACGTACGTGTAAGCAAGAAGTATTAGTAAGCTCGGCCATATAGTGTTCGGCCACATATAGTGATCGGCCACCCCACCAAAACGCGTCACAGTCTTTGAAGTCGTGATATTTTCAGCTACAACGTCTCTAATTGCCACTCATTACACATAGACTGAAGCGTGAGAGCTGCTGCTGTCTCTGCTGCTTTTTGAGCTTCTTGTTCAACTGAACGTGATGCCTGCTCAGTCTGTAATGCCGCCGCTCGCTCAAGCGCAGCCTTGATAGCTTCAACGTTACTGAAGCGCTCATTTAGGTTAGGTTGAACACGCTTCCTTGAGCGGGTAATCTTAGTACTATCTAGTTGATATTTGAGTCGTTGGTTTTCAGCTTGGAGCTCAGCTGCTCGAGTATTTGCCTTCGCTATAGCCTTGCCTGCCTTGCCAAGCACTGCCCGAGTGCTCCGTGAGAGAGATTCTGACTTTAGAAGCTGCCGGTGAGCCCTATATAGAGCCTGTGCGCTCTGAGGCGTGCTGAGGATCGAATTTGAGAGCTCTGAGTCCTGCGTATCACGTGGTGGTGTTGCTGGACGGCCGGATACCTGGGATGAGAGTAAGACGAGGTCTGGGTTATATGGGCAGAGCCCTGAGGCTCTCCACCCAGCTCGGATTACTCGCTCAGTTAAGCCTTCCTCTCTTGCCCTGTTGTAGGATACCACAAAGCGCTCTTTCTTGATAGGTGCTGCGTCATCAAGGGCAGAGAGAGCCCGGATCTCAGATCGATACTTCGTCTTGACGACAGAGAAAGGAGCAAGATCCAGAGGCTGAAGCACGTGTGAGGCGTGAGGGGGAAGGTAGAGAGGCCATATCTTGTTCTCCCGGCAGGTCCACATGAAGTCGATAGGGATATGAGAGCCGTGGCCGTCCAGAACAAGGAGTCTCCAAGTGCCTTGGCGTGGAGTTGTATTTGGTATAAATATACGCTGTAACCACTCCAATCCAATCTGATTTGACGTCCATCCATTGTCTGACGTTGTATATAGCCAATCGGGTACTCCTTGTGCTGGGAACCACGTGGTTTGGAGGTGCTTGCCCTTAAAGATGACGAGGCATTGAAGCTTAACGCCTGTAGCGGATATCGTCTCAACTATTGATACCCACTCACGATCCTCTGGGGATTTGATATAAGCCTTCTTCTTTGATGAGCTAGCGACGACTCTGGTGTTTGTACATACCCCGAGGGCGACCCCAGTCTCATCCATATTCCATATATCCTCATACTGTATACCCAGCTCGATTCTGGTACGCTCAAATAGCTCAAGAAAGGCACGAACAGTCTCATAGTGAGCTGCTGTAGTCCTCGCCGTCTCAATCGTCCGCCCGACGATAGAGGCGACCTGTGGATTGCGAGCGATAAAATGGGGTACCCACAGTTGACCGAGCGGAGCGTGGTCCCCATTCATCTGAAGTATTCGGGAGGCCATCTCTCGCACGCGCGGATGGGACGGGGGCTGAGCACGTGAGTCCTCTTCAAGAATCCACTCTACTAAGAAGCGCTCTTGCTCCGGAGTCAATCGCTGCTGTTGGTGATGTGCTATTGCGTTTGGTTGGCGACCTTTGAGGCGCTCCTGGAGCGATGATCTAGGGACTCCGTACGCCTTGGCAGCCTTCCGTTGACTTGTAAAAACACCAGAATTAAGATCACGGATAGCTGATTGTATAGCAGCTTCACGGGCGTCCATTTTGAGCAGGTTGTGTTGAAAACATCACGACTTCAAAGACTGTGACGCGTTTTGGTGGGGTGGCCGATCACTATATGTGGCCGAACACTATATGGCCGAGCTTAGATTCTGAGTAGAATAGCCTATTACGATTCTTAATTACTATCCTTGACGGTGCTCTACGGTCGTGTACAGTACTGATTTTGGTAGGGTCTTGGCGCAGGTGGCCGGCTCGCTTGTGTGGCCAGCTCGCTTGTGAGGTACGTTAGAGATTCTAAAGCTTTAACTAGGACAACTATTATAGGCTGCACCCTATTAAAATCTTGAATTTGCAATCCTCCACAGACAGTATAAAGCAGTACTTTAAGGTCGTAATAGATAGAGCAGATTAGGACTTCTTATTTAAGCTATCAAACAGCTAATTTGGACCACAGGTGGTGGAGATATACAGGGTTGAAATTCAGCGTTGTTGTTCGTGGAAAAAAGTATTTGCACGAAGTTGGTTACTAGTCCACGGTAGTGAACTCATTTAGGAAGGTCAGTTCACTATAGACGGCTCGTAGTTGCATAGCCTACTATTGGTGGGTCGCAGCTAATGCACCACTGCGCTAGGTAGTCTTCTCTGTGCTCTCGTTTTGCTTTTTGGAGACAATACAAAAGCTCAGAATCCCTGAGTGTAGAGACTTACCACACCCTCATCTTTCTTAAGATCTTAAATCGAAAATGCAGTTCGGAAACCTCCTCGCTCTTTCTGCTCTGCTCCTGGCACCCTTCGCCAGCGCCGTGCCGCTCGACAGCGAGACATCGCCAGTCTCGGTGCTCCAGAAGCGCAGCCACGGAGACTGTGGCGCTGATCCCCGCTGCTCGGTCAGTCAGGGCCAGGCCATTCAGGATCTCGTGAAGCAGACATTCCGCGATGGTTTCAACTACAATCACTGTGCGTATGAATCAATGCCGAAATTCATCCTTATAGCTGACACCATATAGTGGTCCAACGCACTTCTGGCAACAATGTCATAGCATATGCATGCGACAACTTCTACCCTGCAAGGCTGGGCCAGGTTATCAGGAATATGTTTACAGACGGACTTTACGGAAAGGCTGGCTGTAAAGCTTGTGGCTAGTAAGTTCGAGCCTTGCTCCTTCGGTGGTGAACCAATTGGATAGTACACAGTGACTAACGTCTTCGTTTAGCTGGTATCTCGACGATGCCGCCGGCTGCAAGGTCAAGGCCGACTACTGCATTGGTTGCCCTTCGATCGGTTAGCCGTGGCAAGCATGGACATATCGAATCACGACTTGGCGGGACATGGAAGTGTGGCAACGTGCAGGTGTGGAAGCTTTCATAGAGCCGGCAGGAGGAGCACAAGAGCCACTAGAGCTCTACAAAAATTATATGATTCATGATGCACGGTCTTTCCTTGGACAACTTGTCACGGGTTTCTTATCTCACGAGTCAGACGCTCCGCGAAATGTAGCCAATCAGCGCTGATTACGTAAGCGAACGCGCTTCTGTCGCGGAGCGTCTGATTTTTATTTTGGTGGTACTCCAATAAAATTACCGTAGAAATAGTAAGAGTGGCCAAACGCTAGCATACTATGGTATCATGCGTAAGTTTTGTGAGTGGGGCGGCACGGTGGAGATGTTCGGCTGTATTATTCGGGTGGCCAAATCTTGGCTTTGTCATACTTTACATACAATCTTAGTACTTTGTGTGACCACCTTGAGCGTCAATGACTGCCTGGCAACGAGCTGGCATAGTCTCAATGAGGCCCTGAAGAAACTCAGGGGTAATTGAGTCCCATGCCTCTTGTATAACCCCCCTGAGTTGATCGTACGTGTACTACCTCCCTCCAGGCAGGTCAGGATAGTGATTCTCAATATAGTCTTTCATCTCATCCCAGACTGGCTCAATTCGACTGAGGTCTGGTGAAAATGGAGGCCAGTATGTAGGCGTTATCCCTCTTTCTTGTAGCTCAGAAAGGGTCAGCCTTGCAGAATGACCTGGGGCTGAATCCTGCATAAACTCAAGGTCTGGATTAAGGCGTAGCCACCCATGAATAAGTGGTACAATCCTTTCACAGTACCTCTCTTTGTTGATACTCTTCCACTCTTTCTCCCAAAAAAGGGAGGGACCTTTTGTAGTACCAGAAAAGCAGGCCCAGAACATCCAGCCACGCTTTCTTGGTACCTTGTCAACAGTACAGGTAGGATCTAACTCCTCTCCAGTCTTCCTTGTTACCCATACTCGACGGTGCCGCCCTCCAGTTACCCACGTCTCGTCACTCCAGAGGATCCTCCACCACTGCCAAGGCTCCCAGTTGACATGCTCACGAGCCCAGGCAAGGCGCAAGTCCTTATGGAGTTGGGTGAGAGGTGGCTTGGCTCGGGCAATGCGGCGTGTGTATCCTCTAGCAGTCAAGGCACGGCGTATCACGTACTCTGACACCCCCCATGCGTCAAAGGGACCGTACGCAAGTTGATGCCAGCTCATCTGACGTGTACGTCGTGATGATCGGACGTACGCCTCAAGCTCGTCTACTTGGGCATCTGTAAGGATACGTGGGCGACCACTACGTCGTTTTGGAGTGACAGAAACACTAGTAGCTGCCCACTCAACTTGTCGCTCGGTGACGTGGAGGAGGTTGGCGATATATCTGTACGTATGACCAGCTAGCCGTAGAGTCTGTACCTGCAGGCGCTGGTCCCGTGATAAATGCTGACTATGGGGTGGTGTTGATGGACAAGGAGTAGCCATTTTAGGACGGTTGATCGATGGGATACATGAGATGGATAGGATAGATGAGATGGATGAAATGGACGAGTAGTAGACATTCTGGGGGGCACACAGAGATGCTTCTCGAAACAGGTTAACATTGTATTGTATACAGAATTAGGTAGGATTTGATGTAATTTGGACGATAGAGAGGTTCCGCATCATCCGCCAAGCACCCCCACCGTGCATCTCCACTCACAAAACTTACGCATGATACCATAGTAGGGCGAAAATGTAGAGAGACCTATTGTAGCTGTGCATTAGGTGGAGATTGCACTTGCCTAATTAATTATTTAGATCTGCTTCCTCCTGTGCCCTGCTAGCGTTTGGCCACTCTTGCTTATTTCTATAACGTAGGAGACGGGCGAGTCGGACACTGTGCCAAGCCCCCACCAAAACCATCTTAACTACTACTATACACGCGATGTCTCAACAACGCCACGATTTACCAGCTTCAAAGGAGGCTCGAATACAGCTCGCAATTCAGGCTATCGAACGCGACGCGACACTATCTCAGAGACGAGCTGCATCAATCTACAACGTCTCACATACAACACTAAGCGACCGACGCGCTGGAAAGCTGTTTCGACCTAATTGCACGCCCAATTCAATGAAGCTACTTAAAACAGAAGAGGATGTGATTGTCCAGCATATACTCGACCTTGATGCGCGAGGATTTCCGCCTAGGCGCGCAGCCGTTAAAGATATGGCTGATTCCTTACTTGCTGAGCGTCACCGCGACCCAGTTGGCCAAAACTGGGCTAAGACCTTTGTTAAGCGTCGGCCAGAGCTCAAAGCCAAATTCAATCGAAAGTACGACTATAAGAGAGCCTTATGTGAGAGTCCTCAGCTTGTAAGAGACTGGTTCCGGCTGGTAGAGAATACGAAAGCCAAGTACGGCATCCAGGATGAAGACACCTATAACTTCGACGAGGCTGGCTTCATGATGGGCGTTATATCAACTGGCGCAGTAGTTACAGGTTCTAAGCGTCGAGGGCGGCCAAGGAGCGTTCAGCAGGGCAACCGGGAGTGGACTACGGTAATCCAGGGCGTCAACGCAACGGGGTGGGCAATTCCACCCTTTATCATCTTCCAGGGCAAGAACCACCTCTCTGCCTGGTACAAGGAGGAGAATCTACCTCACGACTGGGTTATCGCGGTCTCTGAGAACGGCTGGACGACGAACGAGCTTGGTCTCCAGTGGTTGAAGCACTTTGACAAGCATACGAAGGGGCGCACTGTTGGCTCACACCGACTGCTTATAGTTGATGGTCATGAAAGCCACGACTCGCTCGAATTCCAGCAATACTGCAAGGAGAATAAGATTATCACTCTCTGCATGCCTCCTCACTCATCGCATATCCTGCAGCCACTTGATGTGGGTTGTTTCTCGCCGTTAAAGAAGGCGTATGGGCGCCAAGCCGAGATCCTGATTTGCAACCGGATTAACCACATCACTAAACTTGAGTTCCTACCATGCTTTATTGCTACTTTCAACGCTGCGATTACAAAGAGCAATATGCTAGGAGGCTTTCGAGGCGCTGGCTTGGTTCCGATCGACCCAGAGGTAGTGATATCGCAGCTTGACATACGGCTGCGCACCCCTACGCCACCTACCGTCGAGGACGGTCCCTGGCAGTCGCAAACACCAAGCAATACCCTAGAATTTGGGTCGCAATCAAAGCTAATTCAAGAGAGGATTCAACAACATGTAGATAGCTCGCCAACCTCAATGGTTGATGCCCTTGCAAAGTTTACTAAAGGCGCGGAGATAATGGCGCATTCTTTGGTGTTAATCACTAAGCGCAACGCTGAGCTTCAAGCCGCTAACGAGGCCGCCTCACGCCGTAAATCGTACAAAAGAAAGCGAGTACAGCAGGAGGGAACCTTAACAGTTGAAGAGGGCATACAATTAACAGCGCTCAAGGAGTTTGGGGCGCGCAGTGATGGGAAGAAGACGAGGAAGAGGGCGCGCGCTGATGAGGGCGGCCAGCCTTTAAGGCGCTGTGGACGCTGCGGCGAGGCTAGGCACAACGCGCGCACGTGTAAGCTAGATGTAGAAATAGTTTCTAAATAATATCCTATACTATACATCACTATACAGCACTGTCAAGGACCGTAGTGTTGAGAAATTAAGATGGTTTTGGTAGGGGCTTGGCACAGTGTCCGACTCGCCCGTCTCCTACGTTAACGTGCACGGTCACCGTATGCGCGCCCGCGCCGTGTGCGCGAACATCAAAATAACGCCAGTTTTCAACGCGCCACCACTCCACCAATATGGACCCTGTTCAAGCTGCGATCGAAGATTATGAATCGCAAGAACCTGGAGAACAATCAGTACAAGCGGTGGCAGATAATAATGGCGTGTGGCGGTCTACCATGCAGAGGAGAATGGATGGCCAAACAGTTCCACGAACAGAGCACACAACCAACACTCAAAAGCTCAGCCTACAGCAGGAGGATGAGCTTGTCCTGTATATTGAGAGTCTTACTGCTCGTCGTCTTCCACCCACAAGAGCTATGATCCAAAATTTTGCCTCTGAGATAGCGCGCGAGCGAGTCTCAGAGCGCTGGGTTTCACGCTTCTTGATCCGACACAACAACAGCCTTACACCTCAATGGACCGACGCCATGGACAGGGATCGCCACCAGGCTGATTCAGAACTCTACTCTTTAATCTACCTGGGTGAAGGATATCAAGGCCACAAAGCACTTAGCTCATATTGGATCATCACCTACTGGATGGAGTAATGATGAGATGGGCTTAGATTGGCTCAAGAATGTATTTGATCGATATACAAGGGAGAAAGCTCGAGGTTCCTAGAGAATGCTTATCCTTGATGGCCATAGCAGTCACCTTACCTCTACTTTTATCGCCTACTGCTTCGAGAACAAGATCCTCTTGATTATATATCCACCTCACGCTACCCATACCCTCCAGCCACTTGATGTGGCCATCAAGGATAAGCATTCTCTAGGAACCTCGAGCTTTCTCCCTTGTATATCGATCAAATACATTCTTGAGCCAATCTAAGCCCATCTCATCATTACTCCATCCAGTAGGTGATGATCCAATATGAGCTAAGTGCTTTGTGGCCTTGATATCCTTCACCCAGGTAGATTAAAGAGTAGAGTTCTGAATCAGCCTGGTGGCGATCCCTGTCCATGGCGTCGGTCCATTGAGGTGTAAGGCTGTTGTTGTGTCGGATCAAGAAGCGTGAAACCCAGCGCTCTGAGACTCGCTCGCGCGCTATCTCAGAGGCAAAATTTTGGATCATAGCTCTTGTGGGTGGAAGACGACGAGCAGTAAGACTCTCAATATACAGGACAAGCTCATCCTCCTGCTGTAGGCTGAGCTTTTGAGTGTTGGTTGTGTGCTCTGTTCGTGGAACTGTTTGGCCATCCATTCTCCTCTGCATGGTAGACCGCCACACGCCATTATTATCTGCCACCGCTTGTACTGATTGTTCTCCAGGTTCTTGCGATTCATAATCTTCGATCGCAGCTTGAACAGGGTCCATATTGGTGGAGTGGTGGCGCGTTGAAAACTGGCGTTATTTTGATGTTCGCGCACACGGCGCGGGCGCGCATACGGTGACCGTGCACGTTAACGTAGGAGACGGGCGAGTCGGACACTGTGCCAAGCCCCTACCAAAACCATCTTAATTTCTCAACACTACGGTCCTTGACAGTGCTGTATAGTGATGTATAGTATAGGATATTATTTAGAAACTATTTCTACATCTAGCTTACACGTGCGCGCGTTGTGCCTAGCCTCGCCGCAGCGTCCACAGCGCCTTAAAGGCTGGCCGCCCTCATCAGCGCGCGCCCTCTTCCTCGTCTTCTTCCCATCACTGCGCGCCCCAAACTCCTTGAGCGCTGTTAATTGTATGCCCTCTTCAACTGTTAAGGTTCCCTCCTGCTGTACTCGCTTTCTTTTGTACGATTTACGGCGTGAGGCGGCCTCGTTAGCGGCTTGAAGCTCAGCGTTGCGCTTAGTGATTAACACCAAAGAATGCGCCATTATCTCCGCGCCTTTAGTAAACTTTGCAAGGGCATCAACCATTGAGGTTGGCGAGCTATCTACATGTTGTTGAATCCTCTCTTGAATTAGCTTTGATTGCGACCCAAATTCTAGGGTATTGCTTGGTGTTTGCGACTGCCAGGGACCGTCCTCGACGGTAGGTGGCGTAGGGGTGCGCAGCCGTATGTCAAGCTGCGATATCACTACCTCTGGGTCGATCGGAACCAAGCCAGCGCCTCGAAAGCCTCCTAGCATATTGCTCTTTGTAATCGCAGCGTTGAAAGTAGCAATAAAGCATGGTAGGAACTCAAGTTTAGTGATGTGGTTAATCCGGTTGCAAATCAGGATCTCGGCTTGGCGCCCATACGCCTTCTTTAACGGCGAGAAACAACCCACATCAAGTGGCTGCAGGATATGCGATGAGTGAGGAGGCATGCAGAGAGTGATAATCTTATTCTCCTTGCAGTATTGCTGGAATTCGAGCGAGTCGTGGCTTTCATGACCATCAACTATAAGCAGTCGGTGTGAGCCAACAGTGCGCCCCTTCGTATGCTTGTCAAAGTGCTTCAACCACTGGAGACCAAGCTCGTTCGTCGTCCAGCCGTTCTCAGAGACCGCGATAACCCAGTCGTGAGGTAGATTCTCCTCCTTGTACCAGGCAGAGAGGTGGTTCTTGCCCTGGAAGATGATAAAGGGTGGAATTGCCCACCCCGTTGCGTTGACGCCCTGGATTACCGTAGTCCACTCCCGGTTGCCCTGCTGAACGCTCCTTGGCCGCCCTCGACGCTTAGAACCTGTAACTACTGCGCCAGTTGATATAACGCCCATCATGAAGCCAGCCTCGTCGAAGTTATAGGTGTCTTCATCCTGGATGCCGTACTTGGCTTTCGTATTCTCTACCAGCCGGAACCAGTCTCTTACAAGCTGAGGACTCTCACATAAGGCTCTCTTATAGTCGTACTTTCGATTGAATTTGGCTTTGAGCTCTGGCCGACGCTTAACAAAGGTCTTAGCCCAGTTTTGGCCAACTGGGTCGCGGTGACGCTCAGCAAGTAAGGAATCAGCCATATCTTTAACGGCTGCGCGCCTAGGCGGAAATCCTCGCGCATCAAGGTCGAGTATATGCTGGACAATCACATCCTCTTCTGTTTTAAGTAGCTTCATTGAATTGGGCGTGCAATTAGGTCGAAACAGCTTTCCAGCGCGTCGGTCGCTTAGTGTTGTATGTGAGACGTTGTAGATTGATGCAGCTCGTCTCTGAGATAGTGTCGCGTCGCGTTCGATAGCCTGAATTGCGAGCTGTATTCGAGCCTCCTTTGAAGCTGGTAAATCGTGGCGTTGTTGAGACATCGCGTGTATAGTAGTAGTTAAGATGGTTTTGGTGGGGGCTTGGCACAGTGTCCGACTCGCCCGTCTCCTACGTTATAGAAATAAGCAAGAGTGGCCAAACGCTAGCAGGGCACAGGAGGAAGCATCAACAGTCATCGTGGTGGTGAGTTGGTGTGGGGGTCAAAGTAAGTGTGAAAGTTGGTGGGGTGACCCGTTCATTGAGGTGGCCCGTTCATTGATTAGTCACGGTACCTACGTTAAGAGATAGTTTTCCTTACCAAAGCTTATCCAAGTACTACCAAAATCAGAACAGTTTTCCCTCAGACTCTCCGCGACCTTTCGGCCGCCTCGCTGCTGATTGGTTAATCGGAGAGACTGACTCGTGAGATAACGGGTTTCCGGATTCGTCTCCGATCATGCAGCTAGGACGGGTCCGGGCCACACGGGGGCCGTGACGGGTACAGGATAGCCCCCGGCTGGCGTCGGAGCATTACTGACGAGTAGAAATGAATCCCATCAAAGTAAGCATTCTTAAACCGCATTTACCATGGTCGTAGCTTGGGTAGCGTGGTGAAGATTGCATCGTACGAGGCGGGAATAAGCAACAAGCACCGGTGAACAATGTAGGAAGTTCAAGTGATCCACCCCAAAATGTCAATTGCAAGCTCTATAGCCGAAACCGTATGCTCTTAAGCCCATGAAAAGTGCTCAGAGTGCAAATACACCCCCCGGGACTTGGAGCCTCCGAGGATGCCCAAATTCTCCTTCGCAACCGCGTTCCGTACTTCGTGCTGCATGGTGGTCGGCCCGCAAACATATATACTTAGTGACCGGCCTTCCTCTGCCGCTACTGCTCCTTCTTGGCGGATGGTAAGAGGCAAATCGGGTCGGCCGCGAACTTCTTCGCTTGGTAACGTGGTGTAGTTATCCTCGGCCTTGACTCCGATGTCGTCCGACGACGAGGACGAGGCGCATTGGCCTGTCGTAACGTCCATTTGCTTCGAGGTGTGAGCAGACTCTTCCACCTTGCCGGTCAAATGGACATGGACCTCGACGTGTGGTGTTTGTTGTGGCGCTGCATGCTCAGCGAGCAATTTGGCCATAGCTTCCAGAAACCAGGTGCGACTGCTCGTGTCGCGCGTAGCCAGAACCACACGCAAGCTACGATTTTGCCGGTCCCGTTGGCTTTGTGTCTCTTCGTCTTCGGATTTGGCTTCCTTCTCGAAGGCGCCGTCAACTGCAGCAGACCACTGTCTGCAAAACAACTCAACAAAGGACAATATCCAGCCAGCGCCCGATCCGCCCGCAATGATGAGCAAGCGGTCTGCCTCATTGAATCTCTGCATATTGATACCTCCATACGGACCATCTATCATCACTGATACAAGTGTGTCAGGATGCTTCTGTGCGTGATCGTACAGCTTCTTCGTCAAACCATGGGAATGACGGATATAGAACACAAGCTCGGACTGATCTCCCACGCGCACCGATGGCAGAGAGCATATAGTGAAAGGATGCGACGAGAAGGCCTGTAGGCCTAGACTTGTGAAGCGCAGAAAGCAGTGCTGTCCGGGCTTCCACTTCATGTTGACAGTTGGGATTGTGAGGCGTATGAAGTCATTATGTTCCACTTGTATGTAAGCCTTTCGTGTAAAGCCGTACTCGAAGGCAGTTCGAAGCCAGGAGTACGCGAAGCAGGGGACGTATATGGCTGCTGTGGCTATGAAGTAGTGCCTTTGGAGTTGTCAGCACTTGCTAGGGCTTGTAGGAATAGCACTCTGTGCTTACCAAGATGTGAGCGTGTTGTCGCAGTGCCAGAAAAAGACTATCATAAAGATAATGATGGCAAAGAAATGAGTTGCCTTGAAAAACTCGTAGCCGAGATTCCTGCTCTTTATCAGTCTTTTTTTCTATGCCACCTGTTTCTTCTGGCACTTACCTGATTACACTGTGCGATGCAAATGTAAGCCAGGCCTGAAAGATGAGCGCGACAATACCAGTCCAGTAGACCAAGGTATTCTTCATGGTCACTTGCATGACCATGTCGTGGAATCGAATATGATACACGATGAAGGGAAAAGTGTGCATGAGCGCGAGAACAAAGAACGCGTATGCAGTCCAACGGTGAAAAACTTGGATCTTCTCATGCGAGACTCCTGTCGTGAGCGTGATCCAGTTCGTCTTGCTTGCTGTTGCGCTGCAAAAGGTCAGTGACATAATAGACTGATGAATACCTCAACGACTTACAAGACAAATGGCATGCAAGCCAGAGCCATCCATCCTGATCTGGTCCCTAGAGGTGGTGAGCCTCCATAGAGTTCGCTTGACCAGTAGTAAGGCTGAGGAATAAAATCCATGCCTGTAGTGAAATGATGTTAGAAATGCAGCGTTGGAGGCACGAAGGGTGTAAGGCTCACAGAAGAAGTACGCTGCACCAGCGGCTCCCAACATCAAAAGTCCAATTGGCGCTGAATTCCATTGCAGCTTTTTGACGTAAAATCCACGGTACGATAGGTATCGGATACTTGCAATGACCTTTCGCCATATCCCAGGGCCTTGAACATTGCGATATCCCAAAATTTGTGAGGACAAGAAGTGCCCGATAATGAAGAGTCCAAGGACGCTCATAAAGAATGCTACGGTCGGCAAGGCGTAGACGTAGTCAGCGATGTACCTGGATCACTGTTGTCAGCATAATGTGCAAATGCGTCGCAAGATGAGCTGAATACTCGCTTACCAGAAATGCCACCGCTGCATGTAGAAGGCGCATTCTTCTACAGTAAACTTCTTGCAGGTGAAATGGCGACTTCCAGTAAGTTGAATTGGCGCAGTGAGCCAGCTAGCCATAGCGGGTGATGATACTGCGGTCCTGACCAAGTGGTGAGTGTCTCTGCGGTCTTCGTGGTATGGAAACAAAGGCAACAGCCGTGCGGTTGAACTTCAGAAACCGGAAGGAGAGTAGAGCTGTCAAACCAAGACTTGTCCAAGAAACTCAAGGTAGATCAAGACTCATGCAAGAGCTTAATTATGAGCTAGCGGCCATGATGCGACATCCGTGTCGCGAAGAACTCATGTGGCTGACGCGACGCACACACTTTCGTACGCTTTATCTTGCAATGAGCAAGATCTTTATCTTGCAATGAGCAAGATATCATTGGATGGATGTAAATCTGACAGATCTTGTGGAGGAAGTTGCGTCGAATGCCCGGCCCACATCATGCTGGCCTAGTCCAGATTCAGCGAAAGCGAGCGTTCCGAGCGGGATTGAGCAAGTTAACGCGTGCGCATGTTGAGCGCCTCGTACCCTCCGGACAAAACACCAGTTCTGTTATTGCCGGTCGCATATACGCTTTACCCACCTCTCACTTCCTGTTCGCTATTTTCCAAGGTCTCCCAGAACAGTTCGACTCATCGCTCAAGTCCTACTTCTCCTCTTCGATACTTTTCCGGGTCAATCAAAGACTGCTGCCAGCGTTCAACATGGATATGTCGACGACAATGGACATGACCTCCACGGCTACGGGTGCCATGTCTATGGCAAGCTCGACGCCGACCTCAGCCTCATCCTCAGACATGACGATGACCGGATCAGAGTCCATGATCATGACGTTTTTTGTCTCAGCTTCGACATCGTTATGGTCCACAGCTTTTACGCCTCACAACACTGGAGAGTACGCTGGGATTTGCATATTGCTCATTGCGCTCGCGACCATGTTTCGATTCTTGTTGGCAGCAAGGGTAAACTTCTTCGCGGTACTTGCTGCTGCGAGGCAGCGACGATACAAGGGTCTTATACAGACGCATTCGACAGAGAGCAAGCCGCAGGTTCGGCCTTGGAGAGCGGACGAGGCGGTCATGGTAGCGGCTTTGGATGTTGTAGTCGCGGGTGTGAGCTATCTACTGTAAGTGTGCACACTCTGATCCATAATTGTCGGCGGCTGACTTGGGCCCAGAATGCTGGCGGTGATGACTTTCAATGTCGGTTACTTTCTGTCAATACTCGGTGGTGTTTTTCTTGGAAGCCTGGTTTGTGGACGATTCACTGGCAGTTCCGGAGCGCACTGATGGCGGTAAGCCTGATGCGACATTACCTGCCTATTCAAGCTTCACCTCAGTCTCTCCGCATCCTTTCCCGATACTCTGCCCAGACCAATCCAAGCTCTTTGCGCCACGCGACCCCACCTTTCCATGCCACCCACAGGATCTCGGAGGACTTGCATTGCCAGTCAGGACCTAGCAAGCAAAGTTTTGGTCGCTATTGCATGGAAAGTCCCTATTGCAGGATGACTCCTCTCGTGGATCGTGCTGATGTAGGTCCTACGTTGATAGGTCCAGAGTTCTGGAAGCACTGGGAGACCATTGAACCTCCTGCCACCGATCAAGGTCAAAGATGACAAGGTCAGAGCTGTACGCAATATTTCCCTGAGACTTTGTGAAGTAATGCCAAACTCTAATATGGTAACGACTGCATTGTCGCAGCCACATTTGAATCAGATCTCGGCTCCTCTCGCTCTTGGCAACAAGCCCAAATTGTCAAGCCCTTCGTATGTTGACGTGAATGATTCAATCCGACCAGCGCAGCCTGAGCAGTATCGTTCAACATGGCCTGCTCGATGTCGCACGGAACGTATTTGTACCTGCTCCGCATATACCTTTTGGTTTTTTGGCTGCGCGGACGGTCGTTCTGTGATCCTTGCAAGCAAGCGTGTCCATGATCTCGCCATGACAATCGATAGGCCTCAAGTCCGCCGTGTGCACAATGCTTGACCCTTCTTTGGGTCAGTCAATAAGTGACAAAATATTCTCGAGGCAGGGACTTCTTTCGTCGACCTCGTCTTGTGTCGTCCACCTTACGAGCTACTCGGAGGCGTGGCCATCACAATGTCGGGGGAAGGATATTGGGTGATCCTGTGCGAATTCGATAGCCCTGAGATTGCCCCAGTGAGAATCTGTTCTACACTTGAATGAGACTCAGAGGATTATACGTTAGTACCCGAAGGAAGGCGCGCGCGAAGGAGCGAGCATGAGCTGTTACCAATCACATGCGGAGACATTGACAAGCGTGGGGAGCTCCCATTGGTACACGGACAGACTTCACTCGTCTGTCGCACCTAGGAATATGATCAGTACCGGAAAACAGGTTACAACCAGCCCTTATTATCATATACTCTTGTGAAGGACAAACAGCTTTCCGACATGCTGTGTCAGAAAGTCTTGCGAGAGACCTGCCGAATGACCACGTTGTCAAATGAGGAACAAATTCGAATGGTAGGTATATTTGGTTTGCGAGCCACGAAGAATCAGGCCTTCTCCTTATCAATTCATGCATTGGCTCTACGACCAAGCTGTCCCAAACGCCAGATTATGCTGCCTGCTCCGTATACACCCCACACAAAGTTGTAAACAGGATATTGTACACTCTTCTGCTCCCTCTTCTGCTCTCGTGCCTTTCCCTTCTCTATCTGAACTCGGCCTTCCCTGTGATGTCTTTGATCTCTTCAAACTTCGTGCCCATCTTGACGATCGAGTACCGTATCAGACGGGGGTCGAGCGACATGGTCTTGCGCAGGGAATGCTGTGTGCGGGAGCTCGAATCGAAGCGCATGATGAAGTGGTGACCGTAGTGGTGGGTGGATTGCAGTTTCTTCGCAGGCTTTGGGAGGAGGAAAGTGCCCCAGTTCGAGACGCCGCGCACAACGCCATTTCGCTCGAGAACGATTTTGCCAGCAGTTTTGGCAATCCTGAATGCCGTGTATCAGTATGAGGTCCTGGATATGCGCTTTCGACCTAGGGGCGGTGGTGCATACTCTTTTACTTCGGAGAGGCGGCCAGGCCGTACCTGCAGCTGTCAGTCCCTCGTCATCCCCATCAGTCTCGTCGCTGAGGTGTACATACAACTCCAATCATTTCGTACAGCATCTTGACGGTATTATTGGTGTTGCCGTCGCCGTCGCGCTCTTTCCCTCGCAAAAAGTGGTCGCTTTCGGAAAACGTTCGCGCGACTTCCCAATCGCAGCTCCGCGGTCTAGCGCGTCTTGGCACTGTCATTCGCACCTGCTTCCACGAGCTTTTGAAGCTCTCAATTGATTCTCCCACGACACACGGCATTTTTCGCACTATGGCTTCTCGATACTCTGTTGCCCGCGCTGTGCGCCAATTTACTTCTGCTACTGCGAAGAGACCAAACCCTTTCGTTTGCCAGCAATGGAGGCAGACAGCTCAGATGCCCCGGCTATTCACGGTGTCCGCTCAATGTATGCCCTCAAGCTTCACAACAAGCATTTGAGGAGAGAAAGAGCTGACGTGTGGCAGTGAAAGAGAAGAAATACACCGAAGACCACGAGTGGATTGAGATGTCCGCCGACGGAAAGACATGTACGTTCGAAGGCGCTTCTAGAAGCCCTCTTATCTCGAAACATCACAAACCTAATCACACGATTATGAATTTGCGCAAAGCTGACCCTCTGCACAAGGCACTCTCGGTATCTCAGAATACGCTGCAAAAGCCCTCGGAGACGTCGTATACATTGAGCTTCCCCAGACCGACCTCGAGGTTGGCGAAGGTGACGCTATTGGCGCTGTCGAGTCTGTCAAGTCTGCATCAGACATCCTTACGCCTATCAGCGGCACTGTCGCCGAGGTCAATTCGGCTCTCGAGGGGAAACCAGGCAACGTTAACAAGGACCCCGAGGGTGAGGGTTGGATTGCCAAGATCATAGTGTCAGGGGAGCCAGCAGGCAAGCTGATGAGCAAGTCTGAGTACACTGAGTTCACGGAGGAGGTGTGAGCAGATTGGGGATTTGCGGATGTTTTGCGTTTGAAAGCACAACGAGCTTTGCCATTGGCGTTATACGGCCCTCAACGGCCCTCACTTCATGTTCCTGGTGACCTGAGCACTACGGTTAGCAAACAAAACTCAACGACACCATATATGGTACACGATCGAACAGCATTGAGAACACAAGAGCATTGATGAGAACCACAGTACATAACATAGGGTTGGTTGTCTGCTTCGCGAGCGTCGTTTGCTCTATGAAGAACACTTGCAACTGGTGTCCCGGTACGGCTGATGCCTCAAAGGGGCTTCTAATCGGCATTGCAATACTGGCTGCACCTCCGGCACAGCTTTTCGACATGTCGTTGTCTTTCACCAGTTTCAGCGGAAGAAACTTTGGAGTGATACTACCCCGTCGCGGAAGATCAACATCCCACAGATGTGGTGGGCATAATATTGAAGAAATTCAAAGAGCTGACTCCTTTACAAAAGAAAGTTTGCAACCGAGATATTGTTGTTAAGTAAGGTACTTTCAAGGCACGTGAGTTGTGATGGGGCGCGTTCCTGAGGCAAACGATGCCCCACCTTTTCCCCGCCAAGGACAGTGAAACCGCAGGCGAAACCGACCAAGGTCCGCCCAACGCTTACATCGCCTTTTGCCGAGACGCGATCGCCGAACTTTGCCCAGCTGTCTGCGGAAAATCTGGCTAGAAGTCGCTTCGATGAGTTTCAAACAAGCATTCGGCCCCTCCAGTCAAGCCTTCTGGAACTGTGCGCGGCCTCCAAAGGGCACTCGACAAGCAATTGAGACGTCTTACCTCGAACATGTAGCATGCTTGTGAAACCTGGGCTCCCGTCTTCCCGTGATGGAGTCTGGATCGATGCTTCTGCTATAACAATGTAGCTCTCCAGCATCAATATGGAACCAGACTATCTACTCAAA
Source organism: Lizonia empirigonia (assembly GCA_009982855.1). Classification (NCBI taxonomy): domain Eukaryota; kingdom Fungi; phylum Ascomycota; class Dothideomycetes; family Pseudoperisporiaceae; genus Lizonia; species Lizonia empirigonia. The sequence goes on along the minus strand of JAADKA010000039.1, from coordinate 309,811 downwards.
ATGCCGTTCATCAACTCAAAAGGCGCATCGACACTAGGCCACACATTCAGGTAGAGATAGTCTGCTCTTGTGAGGTATATGGCTAAGCAGCTAACAAGGGGCAGAAACTTCGACCAAACTATCATCACCGTACAGGTTGGGCCAAAAGACTACCAGGAACCGTTTAGCTGCCACAAGGAGTTGCTGCGCCGATGCTCAGCGCACTTCGATCAATGCTTGAGCGAGGAGAAAGCGTCACCATACAAGAGCTCTGGCACATCATTGGAGCTCGAGGATGTAAGCCCTGATGTCTTCGATGCCTTCATGATGTGGCTCTACACTGGGTTCATCCCACATCATCTTATCGAAGGTGGAAAAGAGATCCACCCGCCGACACACGCCATCAATACGAACGGCAGCAACTGCATTTCAGCAGACCAACACGAGAGTGAGGACGTTGACACAACCTCATGGGGCATTAGCCTCGACAACGATGACATCGCCAGCCAAACCTCAAACGGCAAGGAACCCAGCATCTCCGAAGCGGCAAGCGCAGACAAAGTCTCCGGTGAGACAAGTGACGCCGAGAAGCCCACGCCCTCGCCACCGGTCCGGAATCCTGCCGAGAAACCAGAGATACCCAAGGAGACATTATGTCCCTGCTGCTCACGTCCATACAAGTGGCGAGGTTTAGAAGGCTTCTTAGAGCGCCGTTTCATCGCCCTCTACGTTTTCGCACACCGCTACTCCATCCCTGCCCTCCGACGCTCCGTCCTTGTCGCATGGCAGACAAATGACGAGATCCTGCAATCCATGCCCGACCACAGCAACGTCATCGCCGCCTACGCCGAACTACCCCCGATTCACCCCTTTGCCGGTACTTCCTGGACATGTACTCCGTCTACTGGAACCCGGACAAGGACAATGACTTTGCTATCCCATTAAGGAGTCAGTTACCACAGGCCTTCTTATTCGAGCTCGTGACGATGCTGGCAAGAGGGGAGCGGCCGAAGACGGAGAAAGAGTGGTGTGAATTCCATGAGCATGAGAATGAGGAGGAGAGGAAGACATGTTGTGAGAGACTGGGGAAAGACCCGGTAGCAGGAAAGGCCTTGAGGAGGATCAGGGATAGCAAGGGGTGGAAGGGATTGGTACTGAAGAAGGGGAAGCGTTGAGTACGCAATATCTCCGAGTATTCTTATGTTGAGCGAGTCGACCCGCTTGTGCCCAAATTCGTCGTGGCCTTGTGGTGTTTGCAACATACTCGCTATACGGCGAAATAATCTCCTTATCGCAAATCACCTTTTCTTGCAATTATTGAGTCTCCAACCCAGATGTTAGGTGCAGGTGAAGAGTCGCTTTAGTAGAACAGTCTACAGTACAGCAGTGAACCAGGCTATGCATCGATTCAGACTCGTCCTGCCTGTTCCCGAGGTCTGTTGCGCAGCCAAACTAAACCTGTTCCGATGGCTGTCACCATTGCCCACAAGGCTGACCAGAACAATCCAGATTCAAGGGATAGTTCAGGTTGTTGCCTTCCTTGTCGCAAGCTGCAATCCTCTTTCTTTTGTTTTTGCTGGCGTCTGCGCGCTTAGCGCACGCAACGATCAAAGTACGCAGCAACTCAACCAACGAAGTACCGGGGATTATCCTGGCGGCATGTGAGACAAACGCAGAACCCTGAATGATCGTACTTCGTATCTACATCCGGATTCATATGCCCTAGACAGCTCTTATTTTAAACTGCGAGGTTCTCGCGAGCATGATCCTGGGTACAGGCGTTTAGGTACGCAGATTCATGTTTCGTTGCCCACATCACTCGAAAAGAAAAAATTGGGAGTATAACGCAAATCCCATGCTCGGTGCATATGGTAGTGGTGAAGCCTCCGATGAAAATAAGTGTGCCATTTGCTTCAAGCATTGCGGTAGCATCAGGCTGGTGGTATCATTGATCCGACTTGAGTTGTGAAGGGATACAAGTGAGTATTAGACCTGTATGATAGGGATGCAATGTTTCTGGATATGTTGGAAAATATTTACATGAAGTGAAGATATGAGCTGTCACGACCAAGTGAGACATCAGGTAAAAGGCCTGCAAATGGATTCGAAGCCATACAAACAGCTGCCTCGAAGACAGCGCTTTGCAGGATCCGTTTACCAAAGAAGAGCATCTATTTAACTGAGCCCGGTAAATGACTTTGTTTAGTAGTTGTACTTGTAGCACAACGTTGTTCCTTTGGTGTCGAGGATGTCGCCGATGCGTACGTCAGGCATGAAGCCATACACGTTGACCGTGGTCTGAAGGGTCAGGGCATGACCAGCAGAGTCTGTACCATCAACAGTAGTGATACGAGCATTACCGCCGTTGTTTTGCCAGATGCGGAAGTTGCGGTCGATAAATGCGTGGTGCTGTTAACTGATTAGGATGATAAAAACATCAGACTTGGAGTCACATACCAAGAAGAATACAGGGTCTGACGGAGATCCATACACATCTACCATGATAGCTCCGATACTGTTGTGACCCCACGCATGGGCACCACCTTCAGTGCACGAAGCCATATCAGCATAAGTAGTACGGCTGTTGCAAGCGTCCACCATCGCGTTGCCAGTGTTGATGCTCTTGGAGTCATCGTTGTTTCGCGCCAGACAGTGAGGTGTGTTACTGGTACCCGGTCCATAAACGCAAGCCAGGTTGGCGAATTGCTAAGATCGTGTCAGCAAAGCATCAACACCAGTAATCTGCATACTCACGCCGTCTGTCACACAATTGCCACCAACGTTGATACTGCCAAACCACTGAGAGCTGAAGATGGACGAAGCAGCAAAATTACCCGCATAGCGAGTCTCGTCAAACCAGGGTAGGTTAGCAGTGAAGCCGCACTCGTTCCTAAGCAGCTGCTCAAAGGTCCACAAGTAGTATCTGTGCCATAACAGAAACTTTGCGTTACCGTGAACATTGGGCGTCAGCTTCTGATGAAGACCAACAAGATCATCATAGCGGTTCCTTGACACGCTGAATTGACCCGACGGGGGCTTATTCATCAAGCACTTGATAGAATCAATGTATGATTGACGATCGCTGTCTGAATAGCTGTCCCACTCAGTTCGGGTTCGAGGGTTGGAGCAGGTGACTCTCTTCTCGAAACGCTTCAGCTCTTTGTCCAGTTCCGCCGTGGTGTTCGGCAGTGTCGAACTGTTGGGGATAACAAGCGCGGGCAACGCGTCCTTGGCAGCTTGGAGATCTGATTCCGCGATCGTGGTTACGGAGGCGTTTGCGCCAGACAGAGCCATGTCGAGGGTGAGCGGTCGCGCATATTTGGGAGTGTTGAAATGTGCGAGGGGAAGTGGCGAGAGTGAAACAGGAATATTTGATCGCGTGGTCAAGGGAAGGGTGAAGGCATTGCACGAGGCCGTGAATGCCGCGGAGGCAAGTAACAGGTGGTGCATGTTGAATTACGATTGATATTTAGAAGATGGAACGAGTGAACAAGAGTCGGTTGGAAGTTGAGACTGCAGGATATACGCGGGCGACAACAACAAGCTTATATGGATGAACTTAACCTTGAAAGTGCCAAGGCACGCTGATAGTGCTGTCGATCTACCAGCTGGCCGTCCCTAACACGAGCTGGAAAGGAGGTAATTACCGTACGTGCGCACAAAGAGAAAAAAGATGACCAACTCGCATGCGCTGACCATGATACCCACTGTTGCTTATTTCCGAATTTATCTGTCACGACCGTGCAGGTGTACGAAGATTGGGAAGCCTTACGAGCGTCCTTACGGTCATCTTCACGAGGCCACACTATTGACTCTCATCTCTGCGTCCTCATCTCCTACTTCTTCAAAGATCAATGTGCCGGATGCCGGCACTTAGTTGGAAGGGCGCACCACCCAGAAGGAATTAATCGGACGGTTGGTGTGGCTTTGTCACCTAAAACCGTCCGATTAATTTCTTCTGGGTGGTGGGCTAGAAGCCCATCAGAGCTTGTCCTAAGCGCTAAAAAGCTTAAGCGATGCTTAGCTCTTGCAAACCACGTCTAATTATACCGCAAACGGTTGAAGGGCGCTTTCGCAGCATGTCGCTCGCAGCTTTTCGCTCGCAGTTTCCTTTCTACCATCTTTCTGCACACCGCACCTGCCTTGTTTGTGGCTGTACGATGGCTCACGTCCTTCTGGGGCCCGCAGCTAGGAGCATAGCAAGTCCGAATACGAACTTAAATCCCAATTAAACCTCGGCAATAACTGACAGCTCGCTGATTTTGCGGAATTGATCATGATGCGCCCGACTCTGGATTGAGGGAAACTTCGAAGTCGCACTTGCATTTATTGCGATCTCTGGCCTTTCGCAGGTTCCATATTAAGTCCAACAGGTCCCACGACTCGTTCGCGAGTAAATCAAGATTTCTTTTTTCAAGTAGCCGTCGAGCGTTCGCTCACTCATGGCGACCTCGTTACCGGTAACCTGATTGACATCCCACGAACCCATCTTCACACCGTCCATGGTACCTGAAAACAATTCTATAGAGGTACAGCCGCTGGTCGCGAGGACAACGTGACAAGGAGTCGATATAGTCCCTAAAAGACTGAGGTGTAAGCACCTTATCTTCTATTCATAACCCGGCGACTCAGCATCAATGAAATTCTCATTTGTAGTACTTCTTGCCTGCCTCGCAATCGTTACTACGTCGTCTCCCGTGGCATCGGGGATCTCTTGACATCCAGTAAAAGCGCGGAGCTGAACTTCACCACCTGGATCTGCAATCTACTGGTGCGTTTGATTTGACTTGTCAAATCACACGTCACGCCGATTATCCTGCCCACAAGTCAGCGAAGTTGAGATTACCTCTGGTCTCCTTTTGCGCGCGACGGACCTCGGTAGATTCACATTGCGCTCGAAACCAATGTACTTATCGATCAGCCAATTGCAAGCGCCTGTGTCGGCCTCAAAGCCTCCTCACGACTGTGCCTTCCAAAGATAAGGAATACTTCCTACTTGAGTTTGAAAAGGTTGCGATGCATCGGCGATTTTCAGAAATACCGTAGCACTGATTGGTGCTATACTGAGCTGGATCTTTGATTCGAAAGGGCGCAGCCGTGCAAGTAATACTACCTGCAGGTTCACCTTCAGATCACCATTCAGTCTAAACTCACCGCAGTAGCTCCGGTAGGACCTGCTGTGAGGTGATGGACCCACTGAGTGTACCTATGGCATGTTCAGGCCTCCCACCCCGCGTCGGACAGCCATCACCAGGTCGAATACCGCCGGCAGCATGATCACCAAATCTTCGTAGAAGTCGTGTAGACGTAAGGTCTTCTGTTTTATTTTGAGTGGGAGACCGATGATGTCTTGGACTTGGTTGTGGTTATGATATTTAATATGACAGGAGACAAAGCAAAGCGAACTACCTGCAACGCAGTACAGATGGAATTGCACGTTTTCCAATGCTAGGGTGTACAGTAGCCCCAAACTCAAATGAAGTAATTACCTAATACAGACAAGAGTACTGCCAAGCCACCGAGCCGCGTCGTGTTCATCTAGCTGACGTGTGAGCTTTGTCTGAGTACCGACGAACGTGCCGAAGTGTCCGTGTAGAGTCGATCAATCTTAGTGATGCGCGATAAGATACTAACCGCAGCACCACATACACTTCTTCGTCATCGGGGATGGCCGCCAAAGATACCGATATCCCCTGGATGGAAACTGCCTTCGGTTATGTGTAGCCAATCTGAAATCGCCTCGGCGCTTACAAAATCCTCGACTGACTAGCGTCTGTGGGGCGCATACCCGTTGCAAGGGGCATAGCACCTACTACTTTGTAAAAAAACTATATATCTATAAGATATAATAGTAGTAGGCAGAAGAGGCTTGCTAGGAAATTATTATTAAACTTTAATATTAAGATCTTACGTAGTTGTTAAACTGTATGTCCCTTTACAAAGGGTTGAATTAGGCCTCCCATATGCTGGTTGGTTGAGGATTATCGGGTGCAGTATGAGTGGTTGAACTGAGCTAACACGCGATTGATTTTGTAAGCGCCAAGGCGATTTCAGATTGGCTACATAACCGAAGGCAGTTTCCCGCCATCCAGGGGATACCGTTTCTGTCGCACACGTGCTCGTACATACGGCGTTTGAATCATAGAAACAACATGGATAAATCTTAGCAAGAGACTTAGCAAAAGAACTAGACAAGAGAGGGTGTTAACTTACGCACGGAGGTACACTACGCGAGGCTACTTAGTCCTCATGTAGCCATCTTCTTGGCATCAATACGATACACCTAGCATACGGTACCTACACAGTAGGTGTGCAAGCCTTTTCGTGATACCCGTGCTGAGCTCCTAGAAACGTTTTTCAAACAAGCGCCCTTCCAGGAGCATTAGGCCCCTGTTGATCAGGAGTCGAACGCAAGACAGATAGGTACCATTGCGCACGCTCTCGGGTCGTATGCTGTGCCTCCACCTTTGTTCCCACCGCATCTACCATGTCTGTGAGCCAGGTGGTATCCATCCCCTCACTGATCGGGAGCCTGTGTTCTTGTACCGCATCCGCTTTCGTGCTTACTTGCTACGCACTGCTTCCTCCACAGCGGCACTTCCGCCATGCTCTGATCCTCAACCTGATGATTGCAGGTAAGCTCTGTCGTTTGCGGATTCGTGGGTGACAGATGCCAAGGGACTGCGGTACCTAACGATTGTTAGACTTCTTCAATTCTCTCAACAACTCCGTTTCTGGTATAGCTGTACTTGCTCGCAATGGTCGCATGCTTGAGGTCGGCGCAGCTTGCAATCTGAACGGATGGCTCGGGCAGTTTACCGTGCAAACGGTCGACTTCTCCATCCTCGCTATCTCTATAGTGGTTCTAGTCACCATCAAGCGGGCGCAAGTAGTCGAGCCCCCTTCAATCTTGCAGGCTGCTCTATTTTGTCTTACAACATGGATTCCTGGAACTATCACCAGTGCGTAACAATTCTACACTCTCATTTGTCCCAGTTTGAGATCGCATCACCAGTCCGCGCCTGTAAATAAACTCCCTGTGCTGACATTTCGGATCAGGTTTTGTCGCTTTAGGTCTTAATTTCTACGGTCCAGTTAGCGGAAACTGGTGCTGGATCAAACCTCAATTACTGCTTCAGAGATATCTTCTCGGGCACGGCTGGCGTATCGCCATCTTCTTTGTCACCATTTGCATCTACATCGTGATCTACGTGTCACTCCGGCGCATGTACGGTAATTTCAAACTTGTTACCAGCACAGAGTCTAGGGCTACCGGACTTTCACAAGGACCTGGGGACTCGCAATTTCACTTACAATCCAACTCGGAAGACCTCGAACTACAAAATGCAACGGGCACCATCGCTAGGGAGCATATCAGCGTAGTGATACACAGCGACACTGGTCCTCTCGGTGCGGAAGAATCAGAACGCAGGTATAGCTCAAGGGAGATGGTAACCTTCGCGGCCAACACCGACTCTGAGCGGCTAGTGGAACCTACAGTGGAATATCATGATGATAAAAGGCCTTCTGGACTGAAGAAGATCAACACAAATGGCACACGGGACCGGAAGCGCAGCAATGCAGATCAGCACACATCGTCGAGCGATGTTGCCACTGTGCGTCGGCGGCAAATTCGGCGCATCCTGCTACTCAACGGCTATCCAGTCATGTACGTTGTGCTATGGATACCTGGCATCCTGAATCGAGTCTTGGAGTCGGTGCAGGGGAAGACACCACTGTGGCTGGAGGGACTGCAGGCTTCAACGCAATTTATCGGGCTAGCGAACGCGCTGACATATGGGTGGAACGAAGGTCTGAGGAACCAGCTCGTTCTTGCGTGGAGCAAGAGACGTATGAGGATTTCCGGGCGTTGAGAGGCCCACACTTTTAAGTTTTGCTTTACGATTTTCTAGAAACTTAGCCGAAGAAGACAGCGAGAAACCATTATTAAACCCCAGCCCATTTCAGATTTCCATCTCGACAGTGAACCTTCCAAAAACCTTCTAAGACCCCCCCGGAACTCTAATAACGGAGGTTTCTGTAGTCGTTTCAGCTGTGCGTCAGCCAACCCACCCCGACTCCACTATGTATTCTTTCTGTCAGCTATCCAGGAGGCTCAGGTACCTAGCGTTTCAGATCTGTCTATGTGACAAGAGGATATATATTTCACCTGTTACCTTGATAGATCTATCAATCAACGAAAAGCTTCCTCGGTCATCTCTTATGATGTTGAAATTCTCCTCTGCTTAGCACCTGGAATTCCACACTATTTCTATCTGTAGAGCTACTTGTCGGCACTACATTAGATGTAGCCTTTGCGCATTAATTGGACGGTTTTTGGTGACTCCACATGTATCGCAGGAACTCACTATCATGAGATGATGAGAGGGATAACACTTCGGCATCATGCTGTTGTCAGCTTTTTGAATCAAATCCTGTCCTTGAAAGGAGGCACGGAAGCTCCGGATTTTGTTGCAAACCAAGCATAATCCCCTTGCACCTCATTGTCGTATCCCTCATGCAGCAACGGTTAGACGATACTGCTATGCTGTACCTAGGTAGGACTTTCCGGGATTCTTGTGGCAATCACTCTGCATACTTTGCAGTGTTCTTCAGTTCGCCCGCGTCGATGATATCCATGGATGCTGCCAGACGCGTGCACTGTCCGAACTGAGATGGAGCCGTACGGGGAAGCCAATCTTGCTGTGTGCTGCGGGCATGCTTGCAGGGAAATCAGAGAAGCTCGATGACGCAATGAGCAGGCATTCATACCTACGGAGCGATAATTGTTGCTTCTGGGAGAGGCCAAAGCGTGAAAAAAGGCAACAATAGCAGTTCCGTGGATCAGAGACAGCTCGAGAGGCACAATCAAAGACATGGCTTTCATTAGCCTGATCTGATTCTACTGTTGGGTTCCAAGGTTGCTCGTACTCATCTACAATACGCAGTGGGGTAAGCATGCTGCCACTAGAGCTCGGTCCAGTGGCGTGATACCGGTACCTATGGTACAATATGCATTTCAGCCCCTGGCCCCTCTCGCCGGCCATCTGCACGCGACGGAATGACTCTGTCTTGGCACGGCCCTCTCTCGGCGGCTCGCTAGCTCCCTATTGCGTAGGCTCTGCGCCTATGCCCGCCTCAGAACTAAGGAGTTTCACGGAGTGCAGCAACGGCTTGCGGTAGGGAATGGCGCACTCCTCACGCCCGGGCCGCGACCAGGGCTGTGCCAGATGCCATACGCAATTGCATAGGTAGGTATGTACCTGCAGCACGGGGCCTTCGATCATGAACCACGAGTCTTCCCAGGATAGGATGAAACACCAACCCACGGCCGAACGCAAGTCCCTAAGCCTGCATGCCATAATTAAGGCCTATCGATCGTGATAACATTCATGCCGCCGAAATAGTCAGCCTTGGAGATCTCCTTCCTGTCCTGGTGGCTCTTGCCGCAAGCTGCATTACTAAGCAAACCGAAACGTGCATTTGTATTTCGCTGATAGCCTGTAACTCCCTTGTCTTGCTCTGTTCATCGGCTCGCGCTGCGCGAGGGTGCAATAGATATCTTGGAAGCATTTAGGTACCTACGCTTTGAAGTATTCTGTCCTCTTGACTTTCAGACTGTCTCTTAAAATCACACCTCCATTGCCAGGGTGTGCGATCACTGCGGTCCTGGCTTTTTCGGGCGTATCTGCGCAGCTCAGAGAGAAGGGCCGTCGAGATGGTGTACTACCGTATAAATAAGTAAGAGTGGCCGAACGCTAGCATGGGTAAAATTGTGAAGAGACCTATCGTAGCGGCAATGGGTAACGTCCACTCCTATATCAGGGTAACCTCCACCCCCATAAGCAACTAATGCAGCCAAGGGCGCGCGGCACGTCAGGCCATACGAAAATAGTCAAATAATAACGTGTTTTATAAGCGAGTCGGCCACCCAAGCGAGTCGGCCGGCTGAAAACACACCAAAAATCCACTTTTTTGCACCTTAATAACTCTACACCTACTTGTTAGAATTCCTTAAAAATTTAAATATAATAACGTACTCCACAAGCGAGCCGGTCACCCAAGCGAGCCGGTCACTTAATTTTACACCAAAAATTGAGATTTTTGCACCTTAATAACTCCACAACCAGATGATAGAATTGTCTAAAAATCAAAATGCTATGCTTTACCTATGTCAAGATCAGTTGCCCGGGAGATCTAAGCTCTATCCTTAACGTGTGTAGAGTTATTAGAAAGTACGCTAAAATAATCCCTGTATTTTGATTTTTGTTTAATAACTCCGGTGCGACTGATACAGGATCCTAGCGCTTCTATAGAATTGATCTTTACGTAGATGCAGCATAGTATTTCAAGTTTTACACAATTCTATTATCTGGTTGTAGAGTTATTAAGATGCAAAAATCTTAATTTTTGGTGTAAAATTGAGTGACCGGCTCGCTTGGGTGACCGGCTCGCTTGTGGAGTACGTTAAGGCTAGTAACGTATAGAATGGCGAAGTATGTAACTAAAATCGCAACACTAAACACTGTGAACGGTCTCTAGGAACTGGATTCCAGCTACCTAGTCAAGATGCTATTTACAATCAAGGTAAGGAGAAAAGGAGGAAGCTGGGTAGCTTTCTGGCGTTGCGAAAGCTGGCGCACGGTCCACGTGCTCGCGGGAAAGGCGGCTAGGCCACAGGGCCTAGTCATATGACCTCGGGCTCAGCCCGTTACATTACCCCCTCCTTTCCTCTTCGCGCGTGTCTTAACCCACTTCTTCCAGGCGTGGGTCTTGCGAACGTTGTCTACAGGCTCCCAGGTTGGTTCAGTGTAGTCCTGCCATTTTACATGTGCTTGTTTAAGTGCATTCCTCCCATGTTTTGTTGTTCTTTCGTCCAGTATTCGTTCAACTATCCATTCTTCTTCTCCATCTACAAGAATGGGGCCTGGCTGGGTGTTTCCAACCTTTTGAGATGGAAGAGGGTCGTTTGGCGCGTATCGTAGCAGGTCGACATGAAAGACAGGGTGGATCTTTCCGGGAACGTCGAGTTCATAGGAGTGCGAGTTGACTTGTCGTGTTACCTGGTACTTCCCGTGAAGCCAGTCTAGTTTCTTAGATGGCCTTGTCGTCTTTACGTTTCGTAGGTTGAGGAACACCCAATCTCCCTCTTTGTACTGGGGTGCTGCTGTTCTTGTCTTGTTAGCCTGGCGTTGCTGTTTCTCCTGCGCCATGGCTATTGCAGCTTGAGCCCATTCTGTTGCGTTCTGAAGTCTCCCAAGGAAACTCTCTGCCAAAGCCTCACCGTCCTTCGTTGCTCCATTCTGAACCATACGTTCTTCCACCAGCTGGATCGGCTCGTTGTGGTATCCGTGCATGAAGAAGAAGGGGCTCAGCCCGGTAGAGGAGGCTTCACGGTTGTTGATTGCTCCTATGATAATTGGAAGTAGTAACGACCAATTCTCCTGCGTGTAGGTGGCCCAAATGCGAATCATCTTCTCAATCTCTTGGTTCATTCGTTCGGTAGCACCATCGGTTTGCGGGTGATATCCAGTCGACAAGCGTTGTTGAATGTTTAGGAGCTTACAGAAATGCTTCCAAAGGTCGCTTGTGAATTGGGGGCCTCTGTCACTTGTAATTGCCGTCGGGATGCCGTGGGTAGGGTAATGGCGCTCAAAAAGTCGTTGTGCAACGGCCTCTGCTGAAAGGTCATGCATACTTTCCAGTTCGATTCCTTTCGTCAATCGATCAGTAATTACCATGCAGTTTGTAGCGTTGTCTCGTCCTGATGGTGGTAGATCGGTGATGAAGTCAATCGAAATCTCTCCCCAGATGCGTTCAGGGATTGGCAGCGGTTTAAGCAAGCCTTTTTTCGTTTCTCTCCATATCGTATTTCTTCCGCAGATTTCGCAATTCCGGACAAATTGACGCACGTCGCTTGCAGCGCCTGACCAGAAGAATTGTCTCGAAAGAATCGCGTAGGTGAGATCTCGTCCAGGGTGACCGGTGATGTGCGAATCGTGAATGTCTTGGATAATCTGTGTACGTAACGGTTCGCCACTTGGAATCCATACTCGACCTCTAAACCGCAACAAGCCTCTCTGGTCCAAAGTGCACTCGGCCATGCTCACTGACTTCTCCTTCTGTAGTTCAGTTGGGAGGTTGCGCTCTCTGTTTGCCACTAGAGTCGTAAGTTCCTGGTAGAGTTTGTCTTTCTGACGGTTCTCATGCCAGAGCTTTTGCATGCTTTCGTCCTCGAATAGTCGTACTTCTCTCGTGAAATCGATATCAGCCAACGTGTCGAGAGAACGGATCTGTGTACTCCGTAGGTGCTTGTTTTGAAAGAGTCGAATGAATCGGGATCGAAGTCGTTCATCGTCGTAGTCTGCAGGCAGGTCCTGTTCTCGTCGTGAAAGCGCGTCTGGCTTTCCCATAGTCTTTCCTGGTTTCCATTCGAGAGTAAAGTTGAACCGTGAGAGGAATTCCGACCAACGCACTTGTCTTTCCGATAGCTGTCTCTCTCGATAGAAGTACTTCAGGTTCTTATGATCAGTCAAGACAGTGAACTTGGCAGCCATGTGTAACTCTGGAGTCCAAGCCTCTAAGCAGCGAACGATAGCGAGGAGCTCCTTGTCGTGGATGGGGTAATTAGCTTCGGTTGCAGAGTGCTTCTTTGAGTAGTAGGCAACAGGTCGCCAATCGTTGTTTGCATCTTTCTGTAAGAGCAGGCCACCGGTTGCATGTCCTGATGAGTCGGCTTCTACCAGTGTTTCCTTGTCTGGGTCGAAGTGGGCCAGTATTGGTGCTGTGATGAGGAGTTCCTTGATCTTCTCAAATGCTTGATTACAAGCTTCGTCCCAGCGGAATACAACCTCTTTCTTTGTCAGATTGAGGAGCGGCTCGGCAACATCAGAGAACTCCGGGATGAAAACTCGGTAGAAATTGGCAAATCCAATGAATCCTCGAACAGCTTTTACTGACGACGGCGTAGCCCATTCGCGAATAGCAATGATCTTGTCAGGATCGACTCGTATCCCGTTCTGTGCTTCGATGATGTATCCAAGGTACTTCACTCTCTTTGTCTCGAACTCGCATTTGTCGATATCCACCTGAAGTCCCGCATCGGTGAGGCGCTGAAGTACCTTGCCAACCTTCTGCCTGTGATCCTGGAGCGATCCTGACGAATAGATCAAAACATCGTCAACATAAGCTGAAACGAAGTCGTCAAGGTAGTCTTGTAGTACACTGTTGATGTAACGTTGGAAGGCGGCAGGTGCTCCCGTCAGTCCAAAGGGAACTACGCGCCATTCAAACAACCCATATCTTGTCCGGAAGGCTGTCTTCCATTCTTCTCCTTTTGCCAGTCGAATCTTATGGAAGGCCGCGATAACATCGAGCTTCGTGAACCATTGCGCCTTAGCAACGTTTCTTAGTGTCTCGGTGAACAATGGTAGTGGGTAACGATCCTTCCTGGTTATATTATTCAAGGCCCGGTAATCTACGCAGAATCGAATCCCTCCTCCAGGCTTTTTGACCATTAACACCGGTGCAGCGGCAGGAGAGTTGCTGGCTCGGATGAAACCCTTATCCAGAAGCTCAGTAAGGGTTTTTCTGAGGACAAGTAGCTCTTCACGGCTCATACCGTAAAGAGGTCCCCAAGGAATGGTCTTCTCGTTTCCGTTCTGGTCTTTCTCAAGCTCGATCTGTAGATCTACTCCTTTACGATGAAGCGGCAGTTTACTGGCGAGATATTGGTCGAAAGCCGTCAGCCACTTGTGGTACTGGGGTGGGAGCTTAGTTCTTGGGTCTGATCGTTGTCGTGGCTTCAAAGCTTTCTCAATGTCTGCTATCGAAACGGCGTACACTCCCGTGTCGAGATCGATGCCGTTTTGTCGGTTCGTTTTTCGACTTCTTCTCACTTCAGCCATAAACGCAGCGGCCATAACCTGGGTAGCTTTGAGTTGCGGTGGATGGTAAGATGTCTTCTTGCGATTCCAGACGCGAACGTTTGATACGCCAATGTCTAGACAGCCTCTCCTCGCAGAGATAGTGACGTTAGCGTCTTCCAGCCACGGTTTCCCAAGGATTACGTCGTATGTAAGGCCAGGAACGACGTAGAAGAAAATGCGTGCTTGTTGATGTCCGTCAATATCAATTGCGGCATAAGTGACAGTGTCCAAGATCGTAGTCGACTCTGTGTTCTTCCCAGCAGCACCTTCCAATCGTCGTGGTGTTATACGTAGGGATGGCAGTCTCAGAGATCGAAAGAGTTGTTCGCTTATAGCGGAGTAGCAAAGGCAGCCTGAGTCAACAAGTCCAGTAGCAAAGTCTGTCCCATTGATTCTGATGTCTACAATGAAGGGATCACCGTCCATCTTAGCTTCTCCCAACTCTTTCCATTCTCTCTGAGCTGCCGCGTCGTCCCATTGATCTGGATCAACTTCTTCGGTGTCTTCAACGGCAGCGTTTGATACCAAAGTGCTTGAAGCAGCTCTGATCGTGGAATGTGATGGTCGGATAGCAGCTGCTAGCGGGCAGGTAGCCATCCGGCATCCGCTACGACCACACCTAAGGCAGCGCTTGTCGCGGCGTCGGGCATCAATCTCCTCCTGGTCCACCCACTTGGCTCGCTTTCCAATCAACAGCTGGTCCTCCGGACGCATGGAATGATAACCGTTTGTGTTTGTTCTGTTACCAATGCGAGTAGCGTTGACTTGGGTCTGGGCTGCAGGTGTTGGTTCCCATTCCATCATATCCTCACGGGAAGCTGACATGGTCGCTCTGTCGCTCGACGTCACCGGTAGCGCAGGGAACAGGTTGTCTTCGGTCGTACGATTACTGTGACGGCTGGCCTTCTTTGTCCACTGACCAAACAGTTCCATATCATTGCTGAGATCTACACACTTCTGAGCGAATCCTGCGTATGTGCTTGTCTCGGTTCCTGAAGTGCCGACAAGCCTGTCCTTCATCTTACTGCTCAGTGCATTGCGCAAGTAAGAGATTTTGGCATTTTCGGGCCAGCTCTCTGCGTCAGCGTTTGCCATTTCTTTCTCAAACCGCGGGTAGAAGGAAATAAACGTCTCTTCGTCCTTCTGGCGTATCGAGTAAAGGTTCTGGATCGCCTTCTCCTTCCGATTTCGTTCGCCGTAGAGGAGCTCCAGACGGTCGAGTAGCCCGCAAGGGTTTGGAAATTCTTGTTTGACTTGCATCTCGCAGTATGTAGTCACATTCGTTTTCGCTGCTCCTTCGAGGCGCATGTAGACGTAGCGCAATTGAGCTTTGAGGCTTCCGATTGCTTGCGCATCTTCCTCAATCTTGCCCTCCATCTCCAACCTCCATCCTCGCCATTGTGATTTGTTGCCACCGAACGTAGGAGGGTGGGGCAAGCTATGGCGTGGCTTTGTGGTCATGGGGACGGACGAGTTCATGGGTTCTGGCCTCGGCGTTGGGACGGTAGCGGCGTCTGTCTCGTGCTCGGATACTTGAGATGTCCCTTGCGGTAAGGTTTCCAGCCTCTCCATTCTGCTGTTCATGTCTTCGAGCTTCTGTAGCAAGAGCTGTAGCAACAGGTTGGAGTCGTTGGTCAACATGGCGGTGTCTTCGGTTGGGTCTGTCATGGCGCTGATTAATTTTTTCTTCGGTAGCTGTGGCAGGCCACGGTTCTGTAGGTTCTTCTTGACCTTGATTGTATGTGAACGGTCTCTAGGAACTGGATTCCAGCTACCTAGTCAAGATGCTATTTACAATCAAGGTAAGGAGAAAAGGAGGAAGCTGGGTAGCTTTCTGGCGTTGCGAAAGCTGGCGCACGGTCCACGTGCTCGCGGGAAAGGCGGCTAGGCCACAGGGCCTAGTCATATGACCTCGGGCTCAGCCCGTTACAAACACTAGCTGTGTCAACGCGCCTGTGCCACGCTCGGCTAGGCACAACAGTGTCTCGTTTTGTATAGAAATACAGTAAAAAAGACTCTATCATGCCCAGCCAAGTCTCTGCACAGCTTTACTGCATAGAGCGTTACTTGCTTATAGGGGTGGACGTTACCCTAATATAGGGGTAGATATTACCCATTGCCTATCGTAGCTGTGCGTTGGGTGGAGATCGCCCCTGCTCAATCAATCATTCAGATCCGCTTCCTCCCATGCCCTGCTATCGTTCGGCCACTCTTACTTATTTATACGGTAGTAGTACAGTAGTTTGTCGAGAACAAAAGCAGAGCCCACTGGAAGTTCAAAGCAAAGCCAAGCCTAACCAAATCCTTCTTGACAAAAGTTAGCTAATTAACTAGTTACCGGCACAGCCGCGGCCTAGCTTGTAAGTTACCCAGCCTGCACACCCTTAGCGCTGCCCAGGTGAGCCAAGTCTCTCCGAGCCGAGCTCAGCGCACGTCCGGCAGTGCCCCCAGGAATGAAGAGGCACCGGAGAGATTGCACTGCATCAGTTCTGTGCCTGTCAGACCAACCTTGGAAGTTCTTCGAGATGAGCGCGTGCGTAAACCATTCCGAAGAGAAGCCGATGCCGTACCTAACTTACAGGGTCTAGTGAGGACGATGAGAACCTCTGGAAGCGTCTTCAGGGATGGAGTCAAGTCCCGATCCCCCAGAGGCTGTGCGATCAGGTGCCCTGGCCCCAGGGTTTTATTCCCCATTTCGGCCAGTCTCCATGCAATTCACCGCGATCAATGCTGCAGCAGCAATTGACAGCTACATGATGGTGCAAATTCTCCTATGCTGGAGTCTGGGCGGCAACTGTTTCTCTCGGCTATGTGTAATGACACGGAATTTTACCACGTGCGACTGGCGGTTGCATTTCAAGTCAAGCACTCTCTGGCTTCCAATATCTGCAGTGCTAGACTAGGCAACACTGCTTCTTCTCTCGTTTGAAACAATGGGGTCCACTGTTTTGTGGCGGAGCTCATGAATGATGAGCTGTGGTGAGAACGAACTCGCCACCGAACAGCAACCTCAAGGCTTGTCCGCCCGCCACTGCGAGCCGGCCAAAAAAGATTAATCCCTAGTCCGCAACATGAGTGAAGAGCAATAGGCCTGGCTTAGCTCCATGGTGCGGTTTTCCTTCCACACATGCCAATCACTGTATTTAGAAATCATGGCGTGTAATCCTGGGACCATAGGGCTTGCTATGCAGACGTGAAACGCATCGACTTACGCTACAGCGATCTGTGCATGGAGCAAATAGCAGCGGAATGCGCACGGACACGGCGAACCTCAATGGCCTGAGAGAGGTTCGATCATGAATCTCCCCCAGCGATCGATGGCATGCGGTGTTTGTAGAGGAGCAGACTCCATGAAGTTAACGGTGTGCAACAGCCAGTCTTGCTTCAGAGCAAACGGAAGTGATATGAAAGCATCCTCTGCCTCAAATTTGCGACGTGTAGATTGTGACCATATCTCTTGGTTTGGACTACTCCCGCATCATGCCCGACCAAAGTGAGATATCATCACACAGGTCTCCAAGCCTTGCTGCGAACCATGAATGAGGCCGAGCCGGAGTTGGACACTAGTCTCTCGACGAGGCTTTGGAGAGTCTAGAGTGGAAGTTATCATAAGATTGATTGGGAGAGAGCTACAATCCCAAGATGAGAGCTGTGATGAGGTTCATGCGTGCACGGTAGTGTATCGGTGATAGCAATGATCCGTGCGGTGCAGTATGAATCAAAATCCTCTCAGCGGTAAATCTACACCAAATGCGGTAGGAGTTGTGAGAGTTACTGTAGAGTTCCTATCAATTGTGGATCCTTCACTGACTGTCGTGAGTGACTACTACAGAGTCACCTGCTCATGGTGATTTAGCGTGGAGGAGAACAACTTGTCAGGAATGGTATAAGAACAACTCTGCGTCATTACATCGTCCTCGAGCTGGCTCCTGGCTTCTTTCACATATACTCTGCCACCAATCGTCAACCAGTCGATCGTGACATCAAGTTTGATCTCCTCGAACATTGTTAAGACAAGAAAAGTAAATTGCCATTCAGTCCATCTCTTTGCAGATTTGAGCGCTGATTTAACGCAGTCTATTTTAGTATGTGCTTCAAAACACGATGTGCTCTGGCCGCAATGCTATTGTGTATGCGCTCAATGCATGCCGTCACGTTTACTGGGGAAACGACTTGTGATCCGCCTCATGCTCCTGTACTTCGAGACAGTTGTTGCGCAGTACCGTTGACCGCTGAAGCTGCAGCCCTTGAGGGCCCTATTCTAGATCTCTGCAAAGCGCAGGTTTGCTTAATGGTTAGCGTAAAGGAAGCCACAATTAAAGGGGCGATTTGTGCAATCGGACTTTTGACTCCATATGATGGGGGAGGGTGGAGGATATTCTGTGATATGGGGGGTTGTCCGCCCTGCCTGCCCGGCAGTAAGTGCCTTTTTTGAGTGAGCGCAAGAAGGAAATGCCAGGGACCAGCTAGTTTATGCTATTACAATGGGTATCTTTCAGATTGGAGCTTTTCTTTGTTTCGTTGCGATAGGTCATGTTATTAATGTTGTAAAATCATCAGCCCAGGATTTCCTTGCCGATGTAACTGTCAGTATACACACACCCCACTTCCCGGCTGCCCAATGTGCCGCCTCGATCCTACTTCGGTCCGACTCGCACCAAGCTCAGGTATACCTTCGTAGTACCCACGTTCATAGAGAAATCATACCAATACGAATACCAAGACACAAGGAGAACCCCGTTATTGTTATCACCCCGTACGATCGTACAAAGGCCTACCAACAGTAACCCTAGTTTCTCCATTATACTCTATATATTCTTCTCCTTCTCTACGGAAATACAGAAATTGAACCTTGCAATAGGTTTTTTTAATATTGTTATATTGGTGTAGAAATCGCTGTCTAGTTGCTCTAGTTACAGTGAACGCTGCCACATACCTCAGGGCCTGATAGCACACTTGTATGCAGTGTATCTATTCTAATCAAGCAACTTTCTAACTAAAGTATTAAGAGGGATCTAGAGACATTATTGACTAAGAATGTAGGCTCTGAACACTGCTTGGATTCAGATGTTACCTAAAGGTATGATATCATTGCTATGTGCAGATTTATCTAGTCTAGTAACCTCTACTATTTTCTGCTATCTCGATCTTCCAACACAGCTTTACAAAACAGCCTTATCCAGATTAGGGACAAAGTTAGCGTCCTTGAAGGGCACCTTGGCACTTCCAAAATCAGTGGTCTCTAGCGCGGTCCTTACAGCAGGAGACAAGGCATCCCAGTAAATTAGAGGAATGTCAGCCTTGCCCTCAGTATCGGTGAACTGCAACTCATGGTTTGTCGGGAAACCGGTGAAGTATTCGACCTTGGGGCGGGATCCTGTAGACTGCGGGGTTGCCGTCTTCTTGTATTCACCATGGCCAGAAGCAGCAGCGCTGACGAGATTGGCTGCCTCGGGAGAGTCGATGAAAACAACGACATTTTCCCAGTCATGGCGATGCGCCCCGATTGAGATACCGGAATTGGGCATGTCTTTTGGCATGTACCACGAGTACATGATTGCAAATCTATTGCCATGTTGGGTCGCACGAACATATGTTTGCCCCTTAGTTTTATCGCGGCATCCACCAGTTGACGAGCCGGTATCTTTGAGTCCTCCGCTGATACATGTGTCAATGAAATCCCTTGCCTCGATCATTCGAGTTCTTAAGGCTCACCTCGTGTTCCCAGCTTCGTCTACAGCCGGATAGCTTTGGCAACCATGGGCGATGTGCAAGAATGGTGCAAATTTTTGGATAGCATTTCCGGTTGCATTATTGGGGACATTCTGGGCCAAGGGTGCAATGGAGTCGTGAGCGACAACAGCCCGCTTCTGAATTGGAGTTCCGTACGCGAGGGAGGCGATTGTAGCAAGAGAGAGAACGACGTGAGTAAGCATATTGTTCAGGATTGAATTGAATGATTGGTTGATTGAAAACGAGTGGAGGTAGAAGTTTATAAAGAGCCGATCAGGACTGAGCTGCGAGAGAGTGAAGCCGCTAAGTGCTGAAGTGAAGAGCAGTCTTACAACGAAAAGTGTTGCTCCGCATTATATACCCATAACTTGTACATCTGGAATGTAGGAAACGCTCTATGTTTCTCGGTTTACTTACTATGCAAGAGAGAGACAAAACATTGGCAATCTTACCACTTCGTACTGCATAGATGCTCTCCTAAACAGAATCTCAGGGTTTGTCCGCCCACGTGACACTCACGAAGCAACCTAGTGGAAATTACAATCCCACGCCCAGCTCCCCGGTGTTTTGAGCAGGCTTGTCAACAAACAAAACAAACAATATTTGAAGCCCGGTTTTGATTTGTTTGACGATTTCCTGGTGTTGTACTTTGTTTGATTGGTTTTGATAGACTATAGGAGCTGTTTTGTTTGTTTGATTGTTTGATTATTAAGAATTGTGAGGCTCTACAAGGCGACTTGTATAGCAATTACTAAGGTAGATCCTCCCAATCCTTGATCCCAAACTCCTTCACGAGCGTCTCTTCGCAGTACTTTGCCGCTGCCGTCGCGCTGGGTGGTTTAAAGCCAGCGTGTATCCACCGTTGCGTACAAATAAGAGCAGATAGTAAATGTGGGTTCATCTTTCGCCTCTGTGGCTCTGAGATTTCGCCAGCAGCACTGAAGACTCTCTCACAGTCGCTCTCAGAGGCAGGGATTGTTAGTACGTCAATCGCGAGCCGCGCGAGGTTGGGGTACTTTGTTTTCAGCGATAACCAGTATTGTATAGCTGTTACGCCGTCCTTGTGTTGTTGAGCTGTCCACGCAGGCTCTTCTAGCCACTCCTTGTATTCATCTTTCTCCATCGCGTCGCAATCACTATTGCCAGCGTCAAGTATAGAATCGATCGCGTCGTCAAAGCTGCTCATCGCGTGCTTTGGTAGGGAGATTGGTGAGGTTGTAATCGCGTCTGTCGGCTTGTACGGTGCCCAGAGTTGTAGGAAGCCTGTATGCGCAACGTGGAGAAGGTCGGGTTTGTTGCGCCAGAGCCGCTGGCAGTAGGTCTTGTAGCGCGGATGGAGTATTGTAGCGGTGTAGTAGACAGGTGACTCTAGTAGTTTGTCAAGGTATTGAGTCGCTTTCCGCCTCGCGGCTCGTAGGTTGATCGGCAGGTGGTCTTCAGGCGCCTCGGATGGCATATAATCAACGCTTCGGTATGGCTCAAGGCGGCTATCTAACTCATTAATTATAGACTCCAGCACAGGGATAACCTCATATAGCGCGCCGTGACGTCCACTCTTATCACGACCTTGTAGGCGATCAGTAGCAAACTTGAGAGGTTGTAGGATAGCAATATAGTCGTTGATCACTGCCCAGTCAGCAGCAGTAAGCCCAGTTGACCTCATCCAGGATGGTACTAATGGGAGCTTGTTGTTGCGAGTCCGCGCAGTAGAGTCAGCGACTTTGGTCTCCGTTATGTGATAATCGGCGTACGACGTGATGGCTTGTTGAAGCTCTACACCACGCTCAAGTGAGCTACAAAAGCTATTCCAGCGTGTGACAACAGGCTTGATAGGCTCGCGGATAGCAGCTGTAGCAGAGCCAGTAGCCATCTCCTTCACGGCCTGTCGTTGACAGCTCGCAAACAACGCGTACTGATTTGGCGTGTTGATGTAGTTAATAACGCTGAAAAAGACGCCTAATGGTCCATCCTTCCGCCACTCTCTCATATAGTACTCTTCTTCCTTTATGTTCTCAGGCTCGTTGTTATATGCGTCAGCGTCGCGACAAAACATGATTGTTTGGCCGATGAGGTTGAGTATGTGGCAGGCGCAGCGGAGACGGCGATTGGTGCTGTTGAAGTTGTACATTGCAGCAAGCTTGTTAACAGCAGTATTGTTGTTAGCCGCGTTGTCAAGTACAAAGTACCCAAGCTTGCTACGACCAATATTGAAGTACTGTAAGATGGCTGCTACAGCGTCAGCTATAGCCTCGCCAGTGTGGGCGCCGACAACCTGTGGCAGCGCGATAGGTAGGTCAACTATCTCAGCGTCCTTGTTGGTGTAGTGAGCAACCACAGCGAAGAAGCCAGGTTTGCCGCCTTTAGACGTCCATCCATCAAAGCTTATGTGTATCTGACTCTCCACCTCCGCCAACGCGCGTGTGACCTGTGGTTGCATATAGCTGTATAGCTTCATCACAAATCGTGAGACGCTGTTGTGGGACCTCCACAACGCCGCCTCTGCCTCTGGGTTGGCAAACCGTATCATGCTACGAAACGCTGGCGTCTCAAACTCTCGGAGAGGTCGATTGTTCTCAACTAGCCATAGCACAGCAGCCTGCCGAAATCCGTGTACGTCAAAGTTACCTAGTTCATTGAAGGTAGATGTAGTGTAACTGCGTGAGCAGTGTCGGTCGGAGACTGTAGATCAACGCTTGTATTGCTATCTGTTGTCGTGTTCTAATGTTCGTCTACAGGAGCTCTCGACTTATGGGTAAGTGCACTTGCCCACCAGGCAGTGCCTGCTACAATAGGATGTCATGTGACATCAGCCACGTGGTTACATGTAGAGACCTGAAGGCCGCCCTGAGTAGCAAATCGTAGCGATTGTTGACCAGGTTGCCGTCGAGGCTTTGGAGCAATTAGACCCGCCTTGCTAAGTCGATGACCAGGTTTATCAAGAGCGAGGTGTTGTATAGCAGCGCTTGTTGATCTGGTAGTCTGGTGTACTGCTCCAGATAGCTGATGTGTGTGGCAGTATTTACACACAAAATAGAGCAACTCCGGCTCAAACGTGTGCTCTTTCCACACCCGCCAGCCGTGTTTATAGATCCAACTGGCGTTACCTTTCGGACCTGCCAGCGGCTTTGCCATGCCTCGCAATCGACTAAAGTCAACGTCGTCGTAGTTGCTAATCCACCTATTGCTATCATTGTTGTCATCAATTGTAGCCTCCGTTGCTGCGTCAGAGCCAGCCAGCGGTTGTACAATTGCCGCCTCAGGCTTGTTATGCATCAATTGTGACTCCCAGGTATTATTGTCGATGATTTGTAAGGCCTCCGGAGTGGCTAACTGTAGGTCTCGGCGCGGGGATGTACGTCGGGGTGAGGCATCTACAAGTATAGGCTCGTTTAACTGAGTTAAAGGTGTAGATGGAGGCTCAGGTGTAGTGTTGTGATGGATAGAGTGGCTCCCGTCTCCTTCGCGCTTCTTCAACGAGGGCTTCGGCGTACGTTTTGGGTATTTAGCAGCTGATTCAGCTGCGTCGGCAGGCTCGTGTGTACGCTTTGGAGGCATAGTACATAGTGCACAAGCCGTAAGTGTAGCGAGATAGATGGGGGGGTAGGTGTTGACGCGTTGTGTACGCGAAAAGGACGCGGCTGGCCCATCAACATCACCGCCTCTGCCAAGGGTTGATGCAAAAACGCTATACAATCTGCCACAACAGAGATAGAGTAAATCTAACAAGTAGAACCAATTTAGCAGCATTACTTTAGTTATTACTAAGCTTAGTTTATAAATTTACCACGTGGTTGTGGCTGGCGATTTTTTGACAGTTAACGTGGTTCACCAGCGAGCGGGCCACCCCACCGAGTGGGCCAGCAAACCACACCAAAGCGCCTACGCAGCGACGTAGCGCAACACCACAACAAATTACTGTACTGTACATAATAGCGTAATATTATTCAGAAGCGTCGCTATCATCTACGTCCTCTATTTCTACCTTGCAGGTGCGGGAGTTATGCCCAACCTCGCTGCAACGGCCGCAGCGTCTCTCTGCGCGCACCCTCTTCGCAGGCGTCTCGCCCTCCTCACGACTACCACCCTCCTTTTCAGCAATTAGGTTAGATACCTCACCAACTGTAAGAGTCTCCTCTGCGCGTATATACCGCCTTTTACGGGTTTTGCGCTTTGTAAGCGTATCAACAGCGTCTCGAAGGCGGCCTATTTCCTCCTGCACCAACACCATATTATAAGCTATCTGCTAAGCGCCTTTACTTAGCTGCTTGACCTGCTCATCTAATGAACTTGCTGGAGACCCCTGATAGTTTTGTATGCGATTTCGAATTAGCGTAGATTGCGCCTCTATCTCGCGGGCGTTGCGCGGTGTTTGCGCCTCCCAGGCGACAGTGCCTGGTGTAGGTGGCGTTGGCGTACGTAGCTGCACATCCAGCTTCAATAACACAACGTCAGGGTCATACGGGGCTAGCCCAGCGCCTCGAAACCCTGCGCGGATATTCTCTGGTGTAAATGTCTTCTTAAAAGCTGCTTTAAATGCTGGTAGGAAGGTTTCTTTGTCGATATTGTGGATGCGGCTGCGTGCCAAGAGCGAGATCCTGTCGCCGTAGTGGCGCTTCAACAGCGAGTAGGGGACAACGTCAAGAGGCTGCAGGAGGTGCGATGAGTGTGGTGGCATACAGAGGGTAATAATCTTGTTCTCCTTGCAGTAGTCCTGGAATTCGATTGAGCAGTGGCTGTCATGGCCGTCAATAATGAGCAGCCTGTATGCCCCAGCAGAGGACGCCTTCGTATGGGCGTCGAAGTGCTTGAGCCACGCCAGCGCGACGTCGTTGTTGGTCCAGCCAGTAGGAGAGACTGTGACAACCCAGGTGCGAGGTAGACCAGTGAACCAGGAGGAGATAAGGACCTTGCCTGCAAAGATGAGGAAGGGTGGGATAATGCGCCCCGTCGCAGCGACGCCTTGGACCAGGGTAACCCACTCGCGATCGCCAGGCTGTAGTTTCTTCTGTTTCCCAGGTTTCTCTAAGCCTGTAACAACAAGCTAAGAGGATATCTTGCCCATCATGAAGCCAGACTCATCAAAGTTCTAGGTGTCCTCATCTACGATACCATACTTCGCCTTCATCGATTGAACCAGGCTGAACCAGGGCCGGATAACCGCTGGGTCTTCGCAGGCAGCTCGCTGGCGATGGTACGGACGACTCCATCGCGTGCGCAGCTCAGGTGTACGCGCGATAAACCTATCAACCCAGTTCTTGCCTGTAGGCTTCCCGCCACGCTCTCGCAGCAGTCTATCAGCCATAGCTCGTACGTGTAGCTTCGAGGGCGGTACGCCACGTAGACTCTCGTCAATTATCCGCTGTATAATCACCTCCTCTTCTAGCTTTGTAAGGCGCTTTGAATTCGGCTCGCAATCGCGTCGATAGCGTTTCCCGTCGCGTCGGTGTTGCACAGTTGTTCGAGGGACGTTGTAGATAGCTGCAGCGCGTCTTTCACTTTGGAACTGGTTTCATTGGATATCAGAGATAGCAAGCTGTATATCAGCTTCAGTATAGGTTCTGGGAGCTTTGCGTTGTTGCGACATTACGTGTTGTTGTCGCGAAGGCGCTTTGGTGGGGTTTGCTGGCCCACTCGGTGGGGTGGCCCGCTCGCTGGTGAACCACGTTACCGCAACACCACTATTACTTACTATTGAGAAGCTGGCACTATTAGTAGTAGTATGACTACCTAATAGAGCGCTCTTCTAAGGCACAACGGTAGTGGTGGTACGATTCGTGTTGTATTGACTTCAGAGCTATTCATGAGTTCGAAGATCCGTGTTACGTGCAGCTGCGTCCAAGCTCCCCGCTAGGACCCACCTACACGTGCCACCAATCATGTGACTACTCCTCCGCCTGATACCACCAAGTCACTTGCGGACTGTATTCTCAACACTTACTGCAATTTGCAGGCAGTGGAAATACTATCCAGACTCGTCGCTTTCAGATAAATCTACAATTTCAACTGCGCAGGTGCGAGCATTGTGGCCAGTCTCTCCACAACGTCCACAGCGCCGCTGCGTGCGCACCCTCTTTCCAGGCTCTTTACCTCCCTCCTGCTCACCACCCTCCCTTTCAGCTATCAAATCAGCTACCTCACCTACTGTGAGGGTCTTATTTGTCCGAATATACTTCCTCTTTCGACTTCTGACCTCTGTTGCTACCTCTACTGCCTTTCGAAGCCCTGCCATTTCCTGTCGCATCAACACTGTTTCATGCCCCATCAATGCAACCCCTTTATTGAGCTGCTCAGCTGCCCTAAGAAGTGGAGAAGGTGGATAATCTCTGTGCAGCCGTACACGCTCGCAAAGCAAGGTTGATTGGGCCTCTACCTCATGAAGGTTGCTTGGTGTTTGGATTCCCATAGGGTGTCCTCTGGCTTAGGCGGTGTTGGCGTACGAAGGACCACATCAAGCTTTGAAATCACTGCTTCTGGGTTGTGTGGGACCAGTCCAGCACCCCTGAAGCTTGCGCAGATATTCTCCTTTGTAATTGCCTTTTCAAAAGCTGCTTTAAAGGCTGGTAGGAAGGCCTCCTTCTTAATCTGCTTGGTGCCGTACCGTGCCAAGCCACTGATTTCATCTCCATATGCCCGCTTCAAGGGCGAAAAACAACCCACATCAAGTGGCTGCAGCAGGTGCGACGAGTGAGCAGGCATACAGAGAACAATAATCTTCTCCTCCTCGCAGTATTTGTGAAATTCATGTGAGTTGTGGCTCTCATGGCCATCCACAATTAGCAGTCTGTGTGCACCCATACTACGTGCCTTTGTATGGGTATTAAAGTGCTTTAACCAGGCGAGACCAAGCTTATTTGACGTCCAGCCATTGGGACTAACCTCAATAACCCAGTCCCAGGGTAGATTGTGGAACCAGGAGGTAATAAGGACCTTGCCAGGGAAGATTAAGAAGGGTGGTAGAGCCCATCCCTTTGCGTTGACTCCTTGGATATCTGTAACCCACTCACGGTTCCCTGGCTGTATTCCCTTTGGGTTTCCTCGCTTTTCAGACCCTGTAAAGACCATTTGACCCTTGATTGCCCCCATCATAAACCCTGTCTCATCAAAGTTGTATGTGTCTTCATCTGTGATGCCGTACTTGGCCTTAGTGTTGGCAACCAGCTCAAACCAGGGCGTTATAACGCGTGGGTCTTCGTTGAGGGCTCGCTGGCGATGGTATGGACGACTCCTTCGAAGCCTAACCTCAGGCGTACGCTTCTTGAAGTTGTCCACCCAGCACTTGCCAACAGGCTCTCCACCACGCTCTGCAAGCAGATCGTTGGCCATATCTCGCACCATATCCCTTGTAGCGCCTATCCCTCGCTGGTCAAGATCAAGTATACGTCGGACAAGCGCCTCCTCCTCTAGCTTGCTCAGTTTCTTTGAATTGGGCTCACGATCGCGTCGAGGGAGGGCTCCTTGGCGTCGTCGTTGGAGGGTAGTTCGAGGTACGCTGAAGGCTGCAACAACGCGTCTTTCGCTCTCGTTGCGATCTTCAATTGTAGCTTGGATAGCAAGCTGTAATGTGCCTTCAGTGTAGGACAGTTGCGCGTTGCGTTGTGGTGGCATTGTGGCATAAGCCAAGTTTAGGGTACATTTTGCGAAGTTGGCCCGCTCGCTTATAAACTACGTTAACGTAAAGCACCACCGAGCCGGCAACACCACCGAGCCGGCAACTTTTTCTTGGCATTGCGAACACCACGTACAAACAACAATGGCTCAACAACGCAAAGCTAAGCTACTCCAGCAAGAAGGCAGGATAGACCTCGCACTCCAGGCGTACGAATCAGGTCAATTTAAGAGCGTGCATCTTGCTGCTCTAGCATACAACGTCCCACATCAACGGCTCTCTGATCGGCAGAACAAAATCACCTTCCGGTTGTCTGCTACGCCCAACGGCCGAAAGCTCTCTGCGACAGAAGAGCAAACGATCGTACGATACATCCTTGACCTTGATTCGCGTGGATTTGCCCCCCGGCTGTGTGAGGTGGCAGATATTGCAGATAAACTGTTGGCTGTACGTGGTTGGTTGGTTGGTTGGTTGGTTGGTATTCGATTTTCGTCCATAGGATGGGGATTAAGTCCACCATCACCGCCTCCCGAAGGGCATATAGGACGTGCTAAGCTATGGAATTACAGTGCTGCCACACTACCTTAAAAAGCATTTCTTGCCTGCGCGGGTATTGCTACCATTTCAGAACTACAGCTCCCCTTCCAATTGGGGAGACTGAGCAGTGTGTGTACATCAGGGTGGTTCCCTTGTGTGTATTCAGAGGCGTGGCTGTACGTGGTGGGACACCTATTGGCAAGAACTGGGCTGAGCGATTTGTGTCACGTACGGAAGAACTCAAGATGGCTTTCAATCGCGCAAAGGACCGTCAGAGAATACTCCAGGAAGATCCAGAGGTTATCAGCGCGTGGTTCAAGCTCGTACAGGAGACAAGACAAGTATGGGGTCCTAGATGAGGACATCCACAACTTTGATGAGACCGGCTTCCAGATGGGAGTTATTGGCTCAATGAAGGTTGTTACAGGCTCAGAGAGGCGTACAAGACCAAACCTTATTCAGCCAGGCGATCGGGAGTGGGTTACAGTTATCCAGAGCATCTGCGCTGCTGGGTATGCTATCCCACCCTTCATTATCTACAAGGGGCGTGTCCACATCTCTGCCTGGTATGAGGAGACTAATATACCGTACGACTGGAAGCTCTCTGTCTCTGAGAACGGATGGACAAACAACGCGCTTGGTCTTGAGTGGTTGAAGCATTTTGACGTGCATACAAGAGCGCGTCAGAAGGGGTTGTACAGGCTGCTTATCTTGGACGGCCATGAGAGCCATCTCAACCAGAATTTTAAGGACTACTGCCTGGAGAACAGAATCTTAACCCTCTGTATGCCTCCTCACTCATCACACATACTTCAGCCACTTGATGTGGTGTGTTTCTCACCGTTGAAACTGAAGTACTCCCAACGCGTACGAGCCTTGGCATCCAAACGCGTCTTCCACATTAACAAGGAAGGCTTCCTCCCAGCCTTTAGAGACGCGTTTTTCGACGTGTTTACGTACAATAACTGCAAGAAGGCCTTTCAGGCATCAGGACTAGTGCCTACTGACGCGCAGGTAGTCATTGATCGGCTTGAAGTGCAATTTCATACCCCTCCACCAGTACCTCTACTAGAAACACCATGGCAATCCCAAACACCAAGCAATACGTACGAATTTGGGTCGCAGTCAAAGCTTGTAAGCGAGCGCTTCGTACGGTCACCAACATCTGCTCAGGAAGGGTTCTCAAAGCTAGTAAAAGGAGCTGAGGAGATGCTGCATGAAAATGTTCTTATAAGGCTCGTGTACGAGAGCTTGAGGAGCAATTAGCAGAGGTTACTAAGCGCAAAGGGCGTAAAAGAAAGCAGATTCAGTATGGTGGGACAATAGAGTATGGTGCTGCAGCGTTGTCTGTAGCTGAGAGCGCAGCTGCAGCTCGTACGGTGTCAAAGAGAGCGCGCAGTGGTAGTGGTCAAGAAAGAGCCCAGCCAGGTCAACGGCACTGTGGCAACTGTGGAAAGACTGGGCACAACGCTCGTACGTGCCAAAAAGATGCAGAAGAAGATTCTGCATCTAATACAAGTGCGTCGTACGCGGGTTCTGCAGAGGGTAGTAAGTAATTGCTTGTTTTGTACATGGTGTTCGCAATGCCAAGGAAAAGTTGCCGGCTCGGTGGTGCTTTACGTTATAGAAAATCTAAGTAAATAACGTACTCCACGGGTGAGCGGATCATACGAGTGAGCGGATCACTCTGTCAAGACCACACCAAACCTCCACCTTACCACGCGATGCCTCAACAACAACACAGATCTAAGCCCTTTAAAGAAGCTGCTATACAGCTCGCGCTCCAGGCAATCAAACAAGACGCGACGCTCACACTGCGACGCGCTGCAGCTATATATAACGCGCCTTACAGCACACTACATGCTCGATACACAGGACGAACTGCAGAAGCCGATTGTACGCCAAAATCAAGGAACCTGGACCAGACTGAGGAGGACGTGGTCACTCAGCACATACTTGAGCTAGATGCCAGAGGGTTCGGCCCTCGGCTGGCTGCTGTGGCTAACATGGCTAATTCTTTGCGCAAAGAGCGCAATATGGGCCATGTTGGCGTAAACTGGGCCAGTACGTTCGTTAAGCGCCGCCCTGAGCTCAAAGTTAAGTTTAATCGCAAGTACGACTACAAGCGAGCCCTCTGTGAGGATCCAGAGATCATACAAGGCTGGTTCCGTCTTGTAGAGAATACCAAAGCCAAGTATGGCATCGAGGATGACGACACGTACAACTTTGATGAGACTGGCTTTATGATGGGCCAGATATCAACAGGAGCAGTTGTTACAGGCTCAGAGCGTCGAGGACGGCCAAAGGCAGTCCAGCAGGGCAATCGGGAGTGGACAACAGTCATACAGGGCATTAATGGCACTGGATGGGCTATTCCACCCTTCATCATCTTCAAAGGCCAATACCACCTCTCTGCCTGGTACAAAGAGGACAATCTGCCTCAGGACTGGGTTATTGGAGTCTCTGAGAACGGATGGACTACCAATAAGCTTAGACTCCAGTGGTTAGAGCACTTTAATGCCCATACAAAGAGGCGCACCCGAGGAGGGTACCGGCTGCTCCTTATTGACGGCCATGAGAGCCACAACTCCCTTAACTTCCAACAATACTGCAAGGAAGCAAAGATTATCACACTGTGTATGCCTCCACACTCATCACACCTCTTGCAGCCACTTGATGTGGGTTGTTTTGCCCCTTTGAAGAAGGCGTATGGGCGCCAAGCTGAGGATCTCATGCGCAACAGAATCACGCATATCACTAAAACCGAGTTCCTGCCATGCTTTATAGGCGCCTACAAGGAGTCATTTACTCCTAGTAATATCCAAGGAGGGTTCCGAGGCGCTGGATTGGTTCCCTTTGACCCAGAACGGGTCATAATGGGCCTTGATGTCCGCCTACGTACTCCACCGCTACCTACTGTGGAAGATGAGCCCTGGCAGTCCCAAACCCCAAACAATACCCTGCAAATAGGGTCGCAATCAACGCTGGTTCGACAGAGGATTCAAAGGCATATGGGCAGCTCACCAACTTCAATGGTTGAGGCCTTTGAAAAGCTTGCCAAAGGCGCAGCTGTAGTAGCGCATAAACTAGTGTTGGCCCAGAAGGAGAATGCTGAGCTTCGAGCGGCAAATGAGGCTGCATCACAACGTAAATCACACAAAAGAAAGCGGTTACAGCAGGAGGGAGTTCTAACAGCAGAGGAAGGCCTTCGGTTAACAACTCTGACAGAGTTTGGGGCGCGTGGTGATGGTAAGAAGGCAAGGAAGCGAGCAGGTGTTAAAGGGGGTGAGGCAACTCAAAGACGCTGTACACGGTGCCATGAGGTAGGGCATAACTCGGGCACGTGTAAAAAGCCTGTAGAAAGTGTTATTAAATAATATTATGTGCTGTACTACTGTATACAAGGCCAACGTGGGCCAATACAGGCTATGATAGGGTAGAGATTTGTTGTGGTCTTGGCAGAGTGATCCGCTCACTCGTATGATCCGCTCACCAGTGGAGTACGTTACCACGAAGAAGCTCGTTTTTTATGAGGAACCAACTAAGGTGCATGAGCCACCATATGAATCCTTAAGAGGAGCGCGCACTGCAACTGCGCACGCAATAGCTCTTATTCTAGTATATTTAATTATAGGATATTAAATAAGCTTATGCTACATATCTAGAAAAAATTGCAGCGTTAAATAGGTGTTGTAGGTGTTGTTATAGTGAATTTGCTAGATACAATTTAATAGGGAACAATCACGCACTAACGTAGTTTCTAAGCCAGCGGGCCATACAAGCGAGCGGGCCACCCCACTAACTTTGCGCACCTCTACAAGCGTATATCTCAACAACACGATAATATGATATATAGATATTTACAGGTTATATTAAGCAGTAGCTAAGGTATCCTATTTGCACGTACGTGAGTTATGCCCAGTCTCTCTACACTTTGTGCAGCGCGCCGGAGCCTGGCGGCTTACACCTGATCGCTCTCCTCCTTGACGCTGCTCACGAGCAATCTGCTGGTCAGCCTCACGTTGAGCAAGTAGATCCTCTCCAGATCCCTTTGTTAAGACCCCACGCTGCTGTATACGCTTTTTTTTACGCTGTTTGCGCGCTGACGCTGCCTCATTAGCCTTCTCAAGACTGGTGATCCGATCGCGCATCAGCTCAGCTGAGAGCATCATCACCTCAGCGCCCTTCTTGAGCTGGTCAATCGCCTCAATGATCGAAGCTGGTGATGAGCTCTTATGCCGTCGCACGCGATCACTTATTAACGTTGATTGAGCCTCAAGCTCACGTGCGTTGCTTGGCGTGCGAGCCTCCCAGAGAGCCTCTGGTATAGCAGCTGGAGGAGGTGTACGTAGCTGCACGTCAAGCTTTGACAGTACAACGTCTGGTTGGAGAGGCACAAGGCCTGCGCCTCGAAAGGCTGAGCAGATATTGGCTGAGGTGAACGACCGACTAAACGCTGCCTTAAAGGCTGGCAAGAACTCAAGCTTGGTGATATGGTTGATGTGGTGGCGGATCAGGCTCTCAACCTCACGGCTGTAGGCGCGCTTCAACGGCGAGAAGCAGCCAACGTCAAGCGGCTGCAACAAGTGGGATGAGTGAGGCGGCATGCAGAGCGTGTAGATATTGTTCTCCTTGCAGAGCTCTTGAAACTCAAGAGAGTTGTGGCTCTCGTGGCCGTCAAGGACGAGCAGGCGACGCGCACCGACGACGCGAGTCTTCGTGTGAGCGTTGAAGTGCTTCAGCCACTCTACTCCTAGCTCGTTGTTTGTCCAGCCATTGTCGCTGACTGCGATTGCCCAGTCGCGTGGGATCTCTGCTTCCTCGTACCAGGCAGATAGATGATACTGGCCAGCGAAGATGAGGAACGGTGGGATTGTCCAGCCAGCAGCGTTGATAGCAGCGATTACTGTCACCCATTCACGGTCGCCAGGCTGGAGAGCCTTTGGCCTGCCTCTCCTCTCTGATCCTGTCACGACGAGCTGAGTCGTAATCTTGCCCATCATAAAGCCAGCCTCGTCAAAGTTATAGACGTCATCATCGCAGATGCCGTACTTGGCCTTTGTCTCCTCCACAAGCTCAAACCAGCTTCTGATTAACACAGAATCCTCACATAGAGCTCTCTGCCTATCGTACGGTCGATTGAAACGCGTCGTGAGACTGTCTGTACGCTTGACAAAGTTGCGCGGCCAGTGGACGCCGACCTGACCAGCGCCGCGCGCAGCCAGCAGCTTATCAGCCATATCACGTACAGCTTCGTACGTAGGCGCAAATCCACGTGTATTCAAGTCGAGTATATGTCTGACAATCACCT
Organism: Lizonia empirigonia; assembly: GCA_009982855.1. NCBI lineage: Eukaryota > Fungi > Ascomycota > Dothideomycetes > Pseudoperisporiaceae > Lizonia > Lizonia empirigonia. The sequence goes on along the minus strand of JAADKA010000039.1, from coordinate 276,717 downwards.
GCTCCTCTCGCTTGGTAAGCTTCATTGAGTTGGGCTGGCAATCGCGTCGGGCGCGCGTCCCAGCGCGTCGGCGTTGGAGGGTGGTTCGGGAGACTTCGTACGTTTGGGCGGCAGATCTCTCAGTTAATATTTGGCGTTCATTAAGAGCTGAGATTGCGAGGTATATATCAGCCTCATGAGAGCTCTTTTGGGCGTGGTGGGAGGGGGCCATGGTTGATTAAAGTACACGCGTTGCGCAAAGTTGGTGGGATGGCCCGCTCGCTTGTATGGCCCGCTCGCTTATAAACTACGTTAGCTGTTTGATTCCTTATAAAAAACGAGCTTCTTCGTAGTCCACGGCGCCTGGGGCTAAGATGTTGCTTTCGTATCCTGTGATGCCGGGTCATACTCCAAGCGAGATTCTTGTCAAGTCAATAGATCTCACAGTCATACCCTCGTTGCGACTGCTCAGACGATGGTTGGCTTCCTCGATTGCAGCCTGAGACTCCTTTTCAGGCAATCAACAACATCTTGATTCGGTCTGGTGGCAAGGCTAGCCGTACCAAAGTGGATTAACAGGAAGCTATGTGCTGTTTCAACTCGCATGAGCTGACTCTGTAGTTCTAGCTTTCTAATTTAAAGAGCCTTCGCACAGGCCGTGTGCAGGACGCTGCTCGACCAGGCCAAGCGAAGATGCATTGCAGTGTCGAGCTGGATTCTTGAATCGGATATACGCACGGCTCGTATCGCTACAAAATGATTATATCCCGTATGCTCCGCCCCATAACGCCACGCTCAAAGTCATGCTTATGTACCTGCAGAGTTTACATCCAGAACCAATCGTACGACTATGCATAGCTGGCCCACCCCATATACAGCACCGCCAAGTTTTTCTCATCGGTCGCCTGCTGAATGAGCTCATTGACCGTCGCCTTCGTACTCAGCGTCTTACTCAGCTTCTTCTCCACCACACTGAGCGCTCTGCCCGCCTCGCCTGCCTGCTCCTCTTTCTCTCTCTTCTTGAGGCTTTCATGGACAACCTCTTCCGCCGCACCTGGTTGCCCAGAGGGTGCAGGTGTACCGCCTAGTGCAACGCTTTGGCCGCGCGCCGTATTATTGGTGGTATCGGCCTCTTGCATCCGTTTCGCTTTCGTGGGCGTGACGCTCCAATTCACGAGAGGATCGTAACGGAGAACGTTGAGGAGTGTCATTATTGATTCGCGTTCTTCGCGGAGAGTGTCCATTGTGAACTCACAAGAGCGACGGAAGACGCCTTCGGTTTTGGTGTAGCCCATTGCATCGACCAGATCGCGAGTAAGGCGGAACGGGACGACTTCCGGGATAGGGAGGACGCGACCCGCTTCGAATGACACACCCAGATCGATGTGTACAACTTCTCCAGACTTCTCATCAAGGAGGATATTGTGACAATGACGATCACCAAGACCGAGCACATGACCCAGGATGGAGATGGCTGCCGTCGAGCGGGTGTACGCGAGGCGGCGTTCGAACCACTCGTCTGGATCCTCGAAACGCTCAAGCAGAAAATAGCGCATGACAGGGTGGAAGTTTTCCGTAACCTTCTTCCATACTTTGACGCGTGTGCTGAGTGAGTCGGACTGGCATGCTCCAATCTCTTTTCGGCATCTATCCGACTTGTAGCCATTTGGATAGTACTTCTCATGTGCGGGCATTACCCAGGTGTGCAACGGTAAAGTATTCGGCACGAATTCCATCAGTCCAGAGCGGGTAGACAGGGGAAGTACCTTGTAGGTTCGGATTCCGATGTTTCTGATCCGCGTGGCCGTGTGGTTTTTAAGTAGCCGCGACACCTGATCGAAAACTTGCTCCATGATCGCATCTTGACGAAGATCATCGTTGCCAGATTTGAACTGCGAAAAGTCAGTGGATGTTCAAATACCCTGTTTGCATACATACTAATTGCTTGTAGGGCTTGCCGTCCGTCCCGATCGCCGTGATGATCTTTGGGGCACTGAGGCCGTTTGCAATGCTCATTGTAGACTTGAACCTTTGGATTCTCGGCAGATCTGTGTAATCCATGTTCGGGCGCACCTCAACCTGCAACGTGGCTGGTGGCACATTGAGCTTGGGTACAGCGCTGACCAACTCCTTTGATTCTTTGTATCGATCGAGAGGTAACTCACGGCCTTGTTGTGTACTCTCTTTCTCGCCCTTGAACGTAGCCAGGTTGTGGTAGATCTCGTTAGACTGGTATATTGAGCTCCAGTACGACCGCGCTCTCTTGTCGCTCCTGAGAGCGTTGGCTATCTCTATGGCTGCCTTTTGACGAGACCGTGCTGATTCGTCTTTGGAACGGGCCACGTCTTCTCTCGTAATTGGGCCTACTTTCATCTGTATCGCGAAAATTTGATGCATTCCATGGTAGGGATGCTCAATACAGATACGGAAGACGAGTCCTAACAAGAGTTTCTGGAATGCAGTGCTTTCGGCCTGCAGTCGGGACGAAAGCTGGTTCATGAGCAAAGCAAATTTGCCGCTGGGCACCTTGCTTAAGTACAGTTTGACAGCCTCATTCGCAAGGTCTGTATCAGCATATTCGATCCAGAGGGCAAATACGCGAAGAGCATCGTTGTTGTACTCATCACTCGCGGCCAAAGAGAGAAGATAGTTTTCCAGACACTGGCGCAAGAACTGCTCGCGGCCTTTCCGCATGCGCTCATACTCGGCATGGTCGAGGTCGTACCAGGTTTTCGCCCGACGTGCACTGCGCTGGTAAGTATCGCGCATGCCTTTGCTCTTGTCCGTCTTTGAAAGCTTGATGAACTCGTGGTATTCTTGAAATTTTCGGTCCATGACCGTCTTGATGCGGTCTAGGTCTTCAGCGGCTTCTGCACTCTGGAGTTGCTTGTCGCAGAAAAGGGCAAATTCGTGGAACACCTGTCCTGGTCCTGGTCCTTGCTCCTGGCCCTTCAATTCCCGAATTGCTGGCTCAAGGTACTCTTGCATGATTACGTCGGGCTTCGCAAGTCGAGCTTCAGCAAGATGGTGGCCCTGTTCAAATTAGCCCTGTTGGCTGACTGAATCGTGTCAGAAACTCACGAGTTTTGCAAGTAGCACAGGCAAGCTCAACTCCATGCTTTGCGAGTCAAAGCTGGTGTGCTCGACAAGGTTCTGGCGCATGCGTATAGAGATGTCTGTTTCACCTTGTTCCCATAGTACGTTTGCTACCTCGTGTCTCGCTATGGCTTCAATGTCAAGGCCTGCACTCTTGCACTTGGGTACAATATCGGACAAGTAGGTCACGCTTGCGAGCGATTCCTGGATAGCTCCATGTCGCCTGCTGATTGAAGATGAAGAGACCAGCGCCTCAACCTCCATATTTCGTATGGTTGCACTTCGTGTATGTAAAGATTTTATCATAGCACTGTTCGTACTGAGCACGTTGAACAAGGTCTCGCGGCAAGATAGCAATTGACGAACGTCAGTGAAGCTGTAAACTTGGTTAGTCTGCTATGAACCCGCATTTGCACTTATACTTACTCTCCAGCTCGCATCCACCTCTCTCGAGCCTTCATACAGTCCCAGACGTCAAGTAAGTACTCTGGATTGTCAGCTCTGATGACTTCGTCAGTTTCAGTCAGGGCGGCCAGAGTCCGCAGACGAGTCTTCGTCGGGACTGTTGAGCTGTTTCGCCCAGTCAGAAAGTTCATCGTAGCAAGCATCTGCTGGTTGAAGTTCTCTTGAGCTTGTTCGGGGGTTTTGGCTAGATGGAGACCTTGAAACGCTTTGAACAATGTGGCAGACTCGGCATGGTTCGTCCCTGGGGCTTTGATGTCCCATTGGCCCAATTTGCGAGCGGTATGAAGCGTGTTGTCCACAGCTTCTTCTCCTATGTCGCGGAACTGATTGCTCGAAAGCAGGGAATGGGTCACGCTGTTCATGTTGAGCATAATAAGTGACTTGACAGTACCACGGGTGTCGGAGATTTCGAGTTCATTCTGGCGGCGCATCTGGCTATCCAGTCGAGCGCCTCGGAAAATGAGGCTTTTAACGCCGTCTCCCTCGTAGTCAAGACGGTCCAAGACAGCCGAAAGACTTGAGCCTCTGTCGATACCGTAAAATGAATCAGGTTCGTCAAGATTCCTGTAAATTGCGAGCTGCAGGTCTGTCGGGAGCTCTGGTGCTGAAACAAAAACGGATGATCTCCTGGAAGTGTTCTTGACTACAGCCAGGCCTGAAAATGTCTCCGCAAATAGAAGGGCGCTCCTGTACATGGTGCAAGCGGTTGCGGCCTGCGATGCCTGAAGATAGTCGATCTCGAGCCATCGGTTCCTGTCGACCCTGGTAACCTCCTTAGGCACCGGTTGACTGCGGAGATACAAGATGGCTTGTATGATGATGCGCACATATGGAGCTGTTTCTGAACTGCAATCACGGAACCAAGACATGGCAGCTGTTGACACTGCTTCTCGAACAATGCGCTCCTCTTCATACTCAGCCAGCAGCACAAGATGGAGGATATAAGGGAAGAGTATCTCTGCCATATTCTCGATGCCATGAAGAAGTGCGGGTAGTGAACCCAAAATCGGATCATTGGGTGCCATAGCGCAGAGCGCAACTGCAAAGTCCCTGACCCACACAGCCACGGTCTTATCCTTCGTTGGGACGGCTGCTTCTTCTAGATTTTTATCACACGCAACAAGCGCAGAAGCAGATGAGTCGTGTATATAGAACACGAGAGCTTTGCCTATGGCATCAGGAATCGCGTTGTAGACCTCAGCTTCATACTGTCGATCTCCTTTTGAGAGGCGAGCGATCAGGTATCTGACCGCATCTTCAGCTAAGCCGACTTCGTTACGTGCGTCGCTATAAAAAAGATCGACCACCTCCTGAATTATGGCCTCCCTTGATGTCTTTCCTAAGGTATCTTTGGGCGTTTGACGGGACGGAATCAGACGCCGAGAGGCAGGTATACTCTGCTTGACCTCGCCATGCGCACTGAAGGCTCGACCCAACACTCTTGCGGCCCAAAGTAAGTAGCCTTCACCAACATGGGGGCTTCGAGACGATTCCCACACTAGTGCGGCGTAGTCTGCAGCGTCTTGATCCTTGCCCAGGATATCTTCCCGAGCGGTCGCGGCAGGGTGGAAGTCCTGGCAGAGCAGATTTAACGCAACCTCGCGGGATGTTTTATTGAGTAGTTTTCGACCGGATCTCACGTCATTCAAAATCTCCAAGAGCAGGGTGCTTTCTTCACTGCCGCGAACAGAGTTGCCTTCAGCGCGCACTTGAGATGCAGCCGTGGTAATGAGCTTGAATGCTCTGACCGAGGACGATCTTTCGCTCAGAGAGATTGCTTCGGCGTGGGATTTCAGGTACTCTGTAAGCCATGTGTGGAAACGGTTCGCTATGGTCATTGTTGCGATGTGTTGCGACTGCTGCGTAGTGCTGTCCTGTGCTGTACCTAGGAAGACTCGGATGGAAATAAGAATAGAGAGGCCAATACCCGTAACGAAATTAAGATGCTGTCTGAGATACTGAGAACCACGTTCGAAGAGATGTTGCATTATGCCCACCGTATCTTCCGCGCATTGGACATCGGTAAGAAACGGGCGTAAAGACTGTAGCGTCATCTGAAGCGGATATCCTTCATAAGCGACTGGGCCGGCAAGAGCAATTGCGACCCGGATCTTGCGAATCATCGAGCGAGCGTACAACGAACCAAGTGCGGGATGAATGCGGTCCAACAAGGCACGCATTACAAAAGCATACGTGCTTGGCGTCCAAAAGCCAACAGGATCGTCGCCTGTCCGCCTGCACAGTCGTTCAAGTTGGTCCGGGAGGTAAAATGCATTGAACGATGGTTCTATATCTGTGTTCAGATCCTGTGGAGAATGACTGATGTTGATCATCTCTGTCAGAGTTTTGGCGGCCGGAGTGAAGGCAGGCTTCTTCTCCAGGGATCTTCCAATGCGTTCTTCTTGGTCGATCGTCTGCAGAATGCAGCCAAGTATTTGTGGGAAATGTTTTTGGACGAGATGAAAGTATTTGTCGCTACCCGTGAGATCCTTCAGCAAATTGGAGTAGCTTGGCTCTGCTTTGTTGCGCGCGAAACCTCTGCAGATGTCCCATGAAATGGTGTAGGCTGCAGCCTTACCGATGTTTCTGCCAAGCAGGTCGGATATAGGGGTGGCGAGCTGCTCTGCCAAATAGTCCACTTCTTCTTTTCTTCCCAACATCATGACCTGGCCGACAACTTCAGCTTCTACGTCTCGGATGAGGTTTACTAAAGTCGTGTAGCCGAACGTCAGGAATGGTATGGTTGCGATCTTGTTGCCACGGTCTAGCCAGGTGAACAGGATTTGCGGGGCGAACAGCTGAAACAATTGCTGTGGGCTTGCGATGCTTCTGGATTTCGCTACCTCCGAAATACAGCGTTGGGCATGTCGGGCAGCCTGCTGGACAGAGCCGGCTGTTGCAAAGATGCGATAAACGCTTGAGCGTAGTAGGGTGTGCCATCGTGAGGCCAATTTAGACAACACAAGAAGCCGGACAGCAATTCCCTCGAGTCCGCTCTCTTCGCCAGGAAGGCTGCTGTCAACGTCCTGCAGAATTTTGTCGTGCTCAGAAAGCACAAAATCCTCAAACATCGATGGAAGGCGTTCGGCGATGTGATGCTTGACGGTGATCTCGCTTTCGGAAAGGAGTTCGAAGAGGCTAGTTCGTACAGAAGGCACCTTAGGATCCTGTCCAAAGTTAGGGTGGTGCTTGAGCAGGCCATGCAGGAAGACGGCGATGGTTTCCTGGAGATTGGTTGATCTCCTGACCCCGTGCTTCTCCAGATCTTTCACGTAGTAAGAGTACATGTCCTCGACGTTCTCGTACAGCAGCCTAGCTGCAGAGTCCTTATCATCTGGGCCCCAGATAAGGGCAGTGCCTATAAGAAACTCAACTAGCATGCCGTTGGCGACCTCAGACGTGTTGTACTCCCGAGCTCGCGGGGCTACCAAAGCGTTGCTAAGGCGCTCCAACAAATTGAAGCAATCAGTTCGAGAGAGTTGGAGCCCGCTGTGCAGAAGAGCGCGGATAAATTGACGGGAGCGCAGTAGTTCGTTTTCGCTGAGAGAAATCAGATATTCCACGAAACTGGAGGGAATCTGATCGTCAATGCGATCGACACTTCCGATGACTGCGGCAACAAGATGAAGATATGATGTGCTTGATGCACGTAACGCAGCTAAGTCGGTCTCAGCATGCTCTTTCTGTCGCGGTACGTCGTTCTCAGAGCTTATCAAAGGGGAAGTCATCTGTGTATCCTCGCCATCATCAATATCCATAAAATCGTCGTCCTCGACATAGAACGATTGTCTGACTTCGCGCCGCTCTCTTAGAGCCTTGGAGAGATGTTGGGACAAAACGTTTATTCCCGTCTGTTTGAACACGTTTGATGTCAAATGTGCGTAAGAGCGCAAATCTGGCAGACTCTTGGTGCATGTTTCAAGTACAGCGTCGATCTTATATTGCTCGGTTTGTGGTTTTGCCAATGTATCAACAAATGACTGTACAAGCTTATCGGTGGAGAACTCAAGTGCGGTCACTCGGCGCTCTTGAGGGTTACTGAGGCTAGCAACCGCTGGTGCAACTATGCAGAGATTAGTAACAACGCGCATCATGTCTGATGTGATGTTTTGTGCATTCGCTTGAGTCGTCTCCTCCCATCGCTCTCTTGTTTTTTCTACTTCTGATGAACAGAACTCAAGCAGTCTGATTTCCATGTTCGTTGGTTGGCGCTCAATCACGACTCCGTGCGAGGGCCTTGGAACATCGGGTAGTTGTGCGAGGTATTTGCCATTATCATCGAGCAGAAGAAGATACTGTGCAAGTGGCCGATAGCGAGTATTCCAGGATCTGGCTTGGGAGATGGAACCCAGTACCAGGAAAGGCGATGGCTTTGGGAGATTCGGGGGCATGTCCAAACAAGCGTACAGTATTTGCAGGATGTCTCGAGCGTTGCAGTGAGGTGCATTTGTGGCGGCGTACGTTCGCTCAGACCAGAGACCTGCGTGTGTTAGTTCGCTGTCGCAGTGAGCAAAGTTGAAGCTTACTGGGCGTCCATTTGCTAAAGAGCCAACTCATTATTCGTCCGGCAGTCTGATTGAAATGCGTAGGGTTCTCCTTGACGCGCTCTCGAACGACCGTCGTTAGCAAAGAGGAGCTTGTCTCCGTGAGCAATGCTGGGCCTGTAAGTTCGATGGAGAGGAGCATGGATTGGATGGTATCTGAAACAGCAGGGAAGGCTACAACCTCGAGCTTCAGTAACACGTCCATCAGATGACATGCAGCGCGACACATGGAGGGGGATGTGACGGCTCTAGAAGCGGTCTGCCATATGACTACCCACTGAGACGCAAGTGTAGGGTGTGCTGCAGAGACTTGAAGCGCAGCGCTTTCTGGGCATCAGCAAGGAAGGCGCGGAGATTGTGATGGTTCACTTACGCTGCTAAACCGATCATAGCCCAAACCGCGTGGACCACATTCTCGTCCGACATGCATGAAGTCAGCCTCTCCAGTACCAATTGGAGTTTGTCCTCGTCGATAGGACTTTCCTGAATTGAGAACGCCACTACTTGTAGCGCAGCTCGCTTTGCATTGGAGCGAGGCTCGGTGATGTGACGTGTGTACTCGTCGAACAACAGATCGATACGGGGGCGTTTGGAAACGCTCTCACCACCATCTTCACGTCCGCGTGCAGCCGTCCGCTTCCTCTTGTCGAGCATCGAAGATAATCGAGCGATAGCAAATACGGTAGCCCAAATACCCTCGGACCTTAAGTTTTCTGTCTCCATAGAGAAGACGAAAGTATTCAGTGGGTGGGTGTCTGCGTCGGCGATTCCTAAGTGGCGGAAGCAGAGGTGGTCGTCCTCGAGGTACTGATTTGTCGTAGTCTCTTTCCTTGTCCGATAGTCTGCGTACATTGATTCCAATAATGCTTCGAGCTCGAGACAAGTTGTGGTGTTATCGAGATCAGCCACAAGACTTGATAGGTGGGCTTCTGTATATGTCAACGTGATCAAAATCTCATCTCGAAGTGCCTGTTCAGACCACATGGCCTTCATCAGTGGCAACAGTTCTGTGATGATACGTTTGGATAAGTCGAGCGATTGCAAAGCTGTGCGAGCAAGAATTGCGTTGATACCAGCCAAAGCGGCTGCAGCAATACTACCACGCCCAATCCTTCGTCTCAGAAAGTGCATGAGTGCCGTCATAGTCGCTTCGGCTTTTCCAAGCACAGGAGCATTGGTAGCTTTGACGAGTGCAAGCAGACAATGGATGAAGTCTTCAGTAGAGTGGCCAATTTTGTCAGCCACTGTTTTAGTCCTTATCACTGGCTCGCGCGGGCTGCCTTTTAGATGGGACGAATCAGTAGAGTCGAAAGGCGTGCGACCACGACTCGACACATTTGTATTCCAGCTGTTGGGCACTGCGACTTCATCTTCCACGGAAGTGCCAGCCAAGAACTCGATACAGAAATCGACGGCGGCATTCCAGCAACCGAGAGAAAGGCGTTCAACGTGCGGCTGATACTCTAGTAGCAAACGCAAAGTTTTGGGCAGATGTTCGAAGAGTGGCTTCATGACTGGTTCTTCTCTGATCGGCAGCACTTCGAAGATGGTGTCTATTATGACCTCGACTGTTTGGCTCTTGATTGTCCGCACGCCAGAGGCCAAGACGAGCCGTAGAGCTGTTGCTGAGAGAAAAACGTTGACTTGCGCCTTGTGCTTTTTTCCCTTGCACCGCTCGCGCTCGTCCCTGAGACATGTGAACAACGTCTCGCATAGTGCCAGGTAGGCCTTGTTTGCAAGTGCCTCCAAACTAGGCTTGCCGCGGTTGTGCTTGAGAATGTGTATGAGCTGCTTCAGGCCGTCTGTGCGGCTCTTGACGACGGAAGATTCGATGAGAACTGCAGTAATGAGCGCAATCGCGTGGGTCAAGGGTGTTGGTCACTCACTCTTCGCGTCCTGGATGTTGGTGGCACTCATCTTGGCTGCTCACAATTCCACGCCGTTCGAAAGTCGACCGGAGGGAAGGCGGGCATTGTTGGGGGGAAGGAGCGACAGGGCCAGCTTTTTAGCAGCAGGACATGATTCCTGTACACTCCGCGACCGCAAAATTCGCTTGAGCGTCCCGCCCTTCACAGCTGGTGGTTCTGTTGCTGCGGAGCTGTGACGGGGGTGCTTGCTTGACGGACGCTGCCAAGAGGGAAGTCGCGTCCAAGCTCCGCGTTCCGCGAAAGTTCGAGCTGGTTGTCAAAGGAAAACACACGCCAAAACACGCTTCCCCCGCCCCAATTGCCCGCCACGCTCGCCGGCGCACGATGCGCAGTGCCCTCCCGCGACTCTCCCATGGCTGAAGAAGACAGCCTCGCAGCCCTTCAGGGCCTGCACCGCGACCTCTGCGCCCACATCGACCTGCAGCTGCCGGTGCTGGAACGGCTGGTGCAGAACCTGGAGTTGCATCTGGAAGAGTTCAAGACGCTGCTAGACAAGAAGCCCAAGAACGATGCAAGCAGGAGGCTGTTGGCCGGCGGGAAGATCACCATCGACGATGCTGAATATGCCATCAACGATGACTTCAAGCAGCAGACGCTCGAGCTCGCTGATGCACTGGACCTGGACGAAGTCGATGCTGCAGCCCTCTTCATGGGCGCTGCAGGCGAGGCCAAAGAGCTGGACCGTTCGCAGCTGCAGACCGCCGTCATACGCTTCCACCGTCGCCGCGAATACATCCTCCTCTGCCTGCGCATCCTCATGAAGACCGCCCTAGACAACGGTGATGGTGGAGAGACAGAGGTCGAAGGCCTGCCCATCATGCAGCGAGCTGTACAGATGATATTGAGCGTGGACGGAGCAGTGAATCTGGTCAACGCGTATGGGTACTGGAACAAATGCTTAGCGAGCATGTCTTCAGTCGAGAAATGGCTGCAGCAAATCATGGAACGCGTCCAGAGCACGCAAGTGGTCGGCCAAGTTCCGCTTCCAGGATTCGTCGAGATCATGGACTTCCAGCGCCAAAGTCTGACGAGACAGCACGAGAATCTGTCTGCCATCTGCACGCACATGATCAAGGCTGGCTATGTGAACCTCGACAACTACAAGGCATTGCTGGCCAAAGCGAAGACCCTCGATCGACACGACATCATCACCATACACTACGTGCCAATGATCATTCGATTGACAGGCTGGACCGCGACTGAAAGCAATGTCATGCTGAAAGATGCGCGAGCGCTTCACGATTCGCTAATGGCAGAACGGGATAGCAACAGCTGGGCATTGCGAAACCTCCACGCTGCAACCTTGGCTTGGTGGCTAGCAGAGTACAGTGGGCGATACGTAGACCCCAACGACCAGGATCCTTCCTTACGAGGCGTTGATCTGAAGGCCGAAGCTGATGCTCGCTCTGATCAATTTATCAGAACGCTCAACGACGGCGCATTCCACTTTATGCTTTCTTTCAGCCAGGACGTGCGGCCAACAAGATGGTACGATCCTCAGAAGACGAGTATGCTGTCGACACTGTTACAAGACACTGCCATGCTCAGCTCCGAGTCTGCGCAACCGGAGGATTTCTTCAAGGTCCTCATCATGGAGCAGCTGCAGACCTTTGTCGACTCGTTCATTACGCACATGCCGGACACATTGCGAAAACTCAAGGTGGAAGAGGACGATCAACGAAGGAGGCTACAGCTGCAATTTCAGCGATCGACTGGGGAATATCCTTTGCATTTAGAGAGGTTCATGGTCGTCGTGGCATATGCTTTCGACGGTTTCCCCGATGCGGCTGGCGATTTCTGGAACGATAAGGAAAGCAACCTCTACGGATTCCTACAATGGGCGGCGAAGAGGCAGCCGACACCTCGCATCGCTATGTTCTGTGAAATGCTACGAGCCATTTCCACCGACCAGGACAACGCAGATTCGGCGCACAAGTTCCTGCTTGAAGAGGGGGCCTCCTCAACAGGAAAGATTCGTCGCACTAGTTCACTAAGCTATACACACATCTTCAACGAGCTGGTAGAGTTCGACAGAGATATTCACGAACCAAAAAAGGCTATTCAAGTGGGTATATTCGCACAATCACAGACACCCGCCGACCAGATTGTTGAGCCCGAGAGCGCAACCATGTTGGAAAGTTACCTGCGACTTCTTGCGCATCTATGCAGACACAGTTTTGCTGCACGCCAGTGGATTCTTGACCTGAAAGAGTACAATTACCTGGGCATCTGTTTTGGTTTGTGCACAGATAAAGTCGAAAGCGGACTGCGAGCGGCTGCTTACGATGCACTGTCAGCCTTGCTCGTCGGCAAGGATGTCAGTCGCGCGAGTATCATCTGGAATGCCCTGGACGACTGGACAGTCAGTGGATTCTATGTCGCCTCCAAACCAAGCAGCGCCATGATCTCAATGCCGCGAGAAGATTTCTGGGCTACCTTGGCTGATGGATACGACGAGTCTATCGCTTTTGTGCGACTTCTCCATGCGCTTGTAGAGCCATATCCGGACAGCGAAGGCCTCAATGATGGTTTACCGTTTCCTGAGAATCTCGGATCCTCACGTCGAATGCCAGGTGTCGAGAGTTACGTGGACTTCGTCATGCAGCAGGTCTTTGCAGAGCGCTCGCAAGAAGTCCTAGATCCACTGCAGCGCAATGTCATGAGGTGGACATGTCTGCGTTTCATCGTCACGTGCCTCTCGACCTTCAACGAGAACCTCGTCGTCTTCGCTAATAAGTCCAGCATACCGGTCGATGCTATCATCGACTCTTCGTCGCTTGCTGCCTATGTCTCTATGCATCCTTTCACACGTGTGATGGAGTGGCTCTTCAACGACAAAGTCCTCAAGGCTTTGTTCGCAGCTTCACACCATGATGTCAGCGAAGTTGATGCTGCCCCATCAGATTCTCCGTTAGTACAGACTTTGATGCTGAGCATTGAAGTCATGGACCAGGTCATAAAGCTCCAAGCCACCTACCTTGACATTGTTAGACCTGTGCTCAAGCAGCAACCGTCCGCACAAGGATCTCCAGTGTCCAATCTCTCGCTGGCGTCTTTTGAGGATGCGATTCTAAACAACCTTCAGATCGTTGTCGACCTTGGCTTGTACTGCGGTACTGGTCATGAAGCTCTGACAATTGCGTCTCTGCAACTTTTGCAAAAGTTTGCGTCCTCAAGAAAGCTTGCGGTGTCACCCGCTGGCTTCGGACAGCGCTCTGGTCGCAGCAAAATTGTTGGTATCCTGGAGAGAGACAACGAAGCAGAGCGTATTGGCCGGTCCTTACATGGCTTGATGCAGTTCAGCGCTGAAGAGCTCGAAGCCGGTGAGGACGCTTCAGGGTACATTGTCAAGCTCCGTGTCCTTGAGTTCTTGAACAGCTGCCTCGCGGCAGTGTCTACAAGGCCTACAATAGCCCACATCCTTTTGGGATTCTCGTGTGAGAGTACCACCGTTCGCATCGCTGAAGATGGCTTGTGGCCAAATGGACAGGCACTCTTCCACGCAATTCTGCTCTTGGCTGTCGAGTATCCCGACAGCGACGGAGAACAGTTCTTGGCTTGGAGGTCTGAGCTCAAGACACGGTGCTGGGACATCCTTCAGAAGCTATGGCGCTCACCACTGACCAGTGCAATTGTCATGGAAGAGCTTCGAGAGAACGAGTTGTTGTTCATCGAGGCCCCTCGTTTAACACCCATCAATGTCGATGTTCCTTGGGAAGGCTTGTCTCTTGCACAAGGCCTGGAGCTGCTCGCTGCAGGCGACTACTCCGAATTCTTCTCTGGTCCCCCGGCACTCGCCTTGCAAAACTTCCTCCAGCGACGAGCAGCTTTCTTGGACTATGAGTCCCGAGAACTTCGTTTGACCATTAAGGAAAGTATGCCTACGATGAAGTCAAGGATCCAGTCATTACTCCTTGGCACCACCATCCGACCTGGCGAGGACCCTATGCCCAACCCCAACATCTTCGACTTGTTTGACTTTATCGAATTCATCTACCCAGAGCGTGCTCTGCCGGACCAACACCGCTTCTTCGAAGGCGTCAATCTCGCTTCTTGCCAGGAGGAGAAAAATGGCAGCCTTCTTTACTCATTGCCGTTGCTTCAACAACTCATTTTGCTAAAGATGAAGTACTGGCGAAGGGACGGCCTCATCACAGACGAGCTGCAGGAAGCAGACCTAGCTCAGCAAGCAGACTTATTATTGGCTGTCTTTGCTGACTGGAACCGCCGAACTCAGCTGAACCGCCATCATAAGGACATTCTCCAGTCCTGGGTACAAGTGTTGATGGTCACCGTACACAGCTGCGAGTTCGAAGGTGGGGCAAGGGCCTCGTTCATACTTCAGACACTCCAGGTAATACTCCCGAAACTGGAGCAGTCTTACAACGCCGATGTATTCACGGCCTTGCAACTTGCAAGTCTCGCTGAAGCACTCATTCAACGGGTAGACTTCACGTCGACCGCCTTCGACAAGACAGTTGACTTCTCAAACAACCGCCTGAGCCAGCTGTTCCGTGCAGCGCTCACAGGTGTCTACAGTCCTGTGTCTTCACCCGAGCTCCGAGAGTATTGCTACCAGATCTGCTTCCGCTACATCCATGGCACATTCGACAAAGCAACGCCAAACTCCCCACTCGGTCGTCACACGCTCAGCGCTATCAAAAACGGCGGAAGCCATTTTCTCGAGATCATCTGCGACGACGCGTACAGTGGCCAAGGAACCTGTAGGATCTCAGCTCTCTTGTTGTTGAACGCCCTTGTCGCCGTAGCAACGCGTCAACAGTCGAAGTACATTCTCGAGACCTTTGTCTCACTGAACTTCATCGGCGTCCTGGTCGACAACATCAAGCACATCCCAGAAGAGCTTCGGGCAGCCGCGGCCCCCCAAGTTCCCACGCTCCTTTCTTACTACGACGCCAGCCTCGCCTTGTTGCTACGCATATGCCAGTCCCGCCTTGGTGCCGCATATGTGCTGAATGCAGGTCTCTTCCCCGCAATCCGAGACTCCCAGATCTTCGCCGTCGACCCGGACATCGGGCTAGAGTTCGACAACCCAAACGCACTCAAGAAGTACTACGAACTCATGCTCTCTGTGCTGCGCGTCATCAGCGCAGCCGTCATCACAAGGGGGCGGCAGAACGACCAAACCGTGTTCCAGGCGCGCGAATTTCTGAAGGAGAACAGGCATAGCATGGTCGCTGTGTTCAAGAGGAGCGTCAACGTCGGCGGCGGCGACAAGGTCGAGACGCAGCAGGATTTGGTCGATCTGGTCGATTGTTGGACCGTTTTGGTCGACTTTACAGGGTTTTTGCAGGTAAGCCTCATGCTTGACGTTTCTTTTTTTTTGCCAAGCGAAACTAACATGGCGCAGTTCGAGGACGCGTCGGTGCTGAAGAAGGCCAGGAATAACATGTTTTCGTAGAAAGAGATAGCTGGCAGAGATGTCGTGCCATGGCATGGCCCGACTGGTGAAGAATTTAAAAGTGCAAAGTTGTTGCTCGGTTTGCTTTACTTTGCTCTAACTTCTGATTGCAGAGTTTCTTGGCGCCTCTGTGATCACGTCTATAAACTTATGTACATGCCAATTCCACGGCTTGGTGAACTAACAACTAACACCTCCCCCGCGACCATCTAGAATCGCACACTCGTCCCATCCCCCATGCTCATCCCCATCCCCATCCCCATCCCCATCCCCCCTCGGCGGGCGTCGGCATCGCGATGGTGTTGCGGTGGTGCAGCTAGGTAGCTGTTAGGATGAGGATGAGACGCACGGCGCGGGAAACCACGGAGTAGGAAATCGCAAGAGGGGTTGGGATTTGCTGGTGCGTCGGGGTAAGGGCGATTGGGTGGATGGGTGGATGGGTTGGGGAGTGGGCTGGGGTGGGGAGGGGAGGGGTGGGAACTGGGGACTGGGGAGGGGAGTGGACTGGGGAGTGGACTGGGGAGTGGACTGGGAGTGAATAGGGCGAGTGAATAGGGTGGGGATTGTGTGGGATCTATAGCGGGGCCAGGTTATCAAGAGTATGCGTAAAGGAGAATCGGAAAGCTTGTTGTTATGATAACTGAGTTTCATGCTCACCACTGCCCTAAACGCATTACTTCGTACAGTCCTCACTCCGCTAGTTCAGAGAAGCTAGGGTCTACATAATCCACACGCCCGACCCATTACCTACTGCGCTTCAACTCTTAAAGCTGTACACTACTGAAGTGTTAGAGAACCCATTACGCGCATCGCTTAAGCGCTATGTTTAATTGCAAAAGACGCTATATCTAATCTAGCACGACATGCAAGGAAATGCCGTGATGCAACGCTGAGAAATGCAAAATGCTTAGGCGGTAGAGACGGGTTTGGCAGGCTCGCTGGGTTGGAGGTCAAGCTTTGCGACGCTGTCGGCTAGCGCGGTGTCGCCGTTGGTAGTAGGTGCGTGGACGGGTGGGGGTACGACGGCGGCGGCGCTGAGCGGTGCGGTTTCAACGGGTGTTGTGACTGCGGCGTTGGTGGGCGGTGCGGACTCAGCGGGTGCTGCGACTGGGGCGTTGGTGGGCGGTGTGGCTTCAGCGGGTGTGATGACTGCGGGAGATGCTGTACCATTCGTCTGCGCAGCCTGTCCAGCAGCGATGCTATCCTCTTCACCGCCCCACAGGTAGATCTCACTCTCGCCAATGAGCTTGCCTGCCTTTTCCCACCTCTCGACCCTCTTGGCTCTGCGCTCGGCAGCCAGCTTCTCCAGCGCGGGCCAGTACACGTCGTGGTCGTACTTGAAGTCGATGTCACCACCAGAGGCCTGCATGAGCTGGGCAGCAGGGACGTGGTCGGTGAGGGGCTCGTTGTACTTGATCTTCTCCTTGGTGATGGGGTCGATGAAGGGGTTGATAGCCTTGAGGAATATGGAGACGTACCAGGGCAGATGGGTCAGCAGTGCCCGGCCGAGGCGCTCAGGGTAGTGGTTCTGCAGGATGTCGAGGACTTGCTTTGCTATGCCCAGCCCCGGTGTGCCGCCAGAGGATGTGTTTCGGAAGTCGATCAGCAGCGCCAAGCTCTCCTGGCCGGGCGGGTGCAAGTCGATGGTGCGTTCCAGCATGTAGACCAGGTGCTCGACCTGTCTGGGTCCGGCCTTGGTGTTCTGGTTCTGTGGCAGCAGGTACAAGCAGGGCCGGCCTGCCTTGTCGAAGCCGAGCTGGACCTGCTTGCCCTTTTCGTTCTCGGGGGAAATGTACGAGGCTGAGAGCTTCTCGGTGCCAAACTCGCGCCGCCAGACGGCCGTTGTGCGCAGGCGAGTCAACGACTGCGCGAGGTTCCATTTTGTGGCGCGGAGGTATCGAAGGAGGCACTCGCGGCTCAGCCACATGCGCTCGTTGTTGTTGAGAAGTGTGGACTCGGCGCCTTTGGCAGAGGAGGCGGGGAGAGAATCCCAGGCGCGGACTTCGGCGAGGAACTGGTCGTACTTGGTCTGCTGGTCGGCGGTGAGCGCAGCAGGCCGTGTGGGCGTGCAGCCTGCCACGGGCTCAGCGATGGGTCCCATTATCGTCATCTTGAAGCAACTGGGATGTTTTATGAGGCTCACGAGTGTGGTAGTACAAGAAGGGGCACTCTTGAGCACCTCCGTGATAAGGACTGAGATAACTTTTGGTTGCGACCCTGGTCCCTGCAGCACATCCACCGCCCTAGCCGTCCTGGGGCTAGCCCACCACTTTACCTCGACGCGTCCGACGCGTCCTGCGCGCGGGACTGTTGAGTGCTCACGAATCCGCACACAGCCACTCTACAGTCATGGACGACGCGACCACGGAGCTCACGGAGCGCTTCGAGCGCTACTGCGACACAAAAGACCATGAAGTTCCTGCCGACGTGCTCGCAGAGCTGCAGTCGATGATGCGCCTGTACTCGATATCTGCCGAGGAGCTGGACTTCAAATGGCAGGCCTACAGCATAAAAATGGGCGCAGAGGGCGACAGGATGGAGCTGAAGAGCGTGCGCGACTTCAAGAAGACGCTGCAAGACACACTGGAACGCGAGAGTCGGGGCAAGGCGCAGCAGCGGACCGAGGTCAAGCGAGAGCGCCCAACACCGCGAGCAAAGGGCGGCGACATGTACGATATGATCGAGGGCCTACTACCGAATACCCCGCGAGCGAAGCGGAAGAACAACTTCGACACGCCCAATGGCCGGGCGAGCAAGGCACATCTCATGAGCTCGCCTGCTGGCGCATTGACACGGGCGGGCGACACTTCGAGCGGGCCGTATGTGGACGCTGCATGCTGCATTGAACTGGAGCACTAACAATGGCAGCACGTTCGACTTTGCAACCCGCGCAAACGCAAATGACATCACCGAACAGTTCATGAGCAGCGACATCCCCCTACCAGAGCCTCCGTCCGAAGCCCCGACGGTACCACGCATGAAGTTGAAGGCGAACACGGACATGTCCAAGTTCTCATACCGAACCATGACCATGAAGCTGTCGGAAGCCTCAGAGGTCCTCGACGACAGGATAGAAGAATTCCGCCAGTTGCTGCAAGAGTCGATGGATCTGGACGACAGCGCCTTTGGAAACCCAAGCTTGGAATCGCCCAACCAGATCATCGCAGTAGGACGCATAGCGAGCGACACAAGCAAAGGCAAGCTGAACACGGCGTCGCTCGTCCTGGAAGGCTCGCGGCGCGAGGGCTCCGGACGTCGTGTGCCACTCAAGGTCGACAGCCTCTCCTCCTACAACTTCTTCCCCGGACAGATTGTCGCCCTGCGCGGCACAAACGCCTCAGGCGACAGCTTTGTCGTGTCTGAGATGCTCCCTCTTCCTCTCCTCAACCCGCCAGCTACCAGCCCCGAAGACCTCGACGCCATCAACGCCCGCTACCTCGACACGCCCGACTCCGACCCCGACAACGCCCGCCCCCTGACCATGATGATTGCCGCAGGCCCTTACACAACCGACCAGAACCTCGACTTCGCGCCCCTTCACACCTTCCTCGACAATGCCGCCGCCGCCTATGCCGACACCATCATCCTACTTGGCCCCTTCCTCGACGCCGAACACCCGCAGATACGCACCGGCGACTTTGACGCCCCGCCAAACGCCAGTCCCGACCAGGCGACCATGACAGATCTCTTCCGGCACCACATTTCGAGTGCAATACAGAATTTTGTGGCGCGGAATCAAGCATGCAACGTTATCCTCGTGCCGAGCCTGCGAGACGCACACCACCACGCCGCGGCCTTCCCACAGGACAAGTTCAACAAGCGAGAGCTGGGACTCGGCGCGGCGGGCAAAATGGTGCATTGCGTCACAAACCCCATGACACTCACCATGAACGAGATCACAGTCGGCATGAGCTCCATCGACATTCTGTCCATGCTGCGCCAGGAAGAAATCAGCGGGGGCAAAGCACGCGCCACAAACTTCTACGAGCGCGGCGCACGCAACATGCTCGAGCAGCGGAGTTTCCTCCCCATATTCCCCCCCATGAGCAGGGAGAAATACATCCAGCCCGTCGCCGTGGCGGGCAAACTCACACACCCTCCCGACACCGGCGACGCCGCACACGACGAACCAGCCCACGACGAACCAAGCCCCTTTCTCCCCATCGGCACGCCCCTCGACACCTCGTACCTCAAGCTGGGCGAGATGCTCAACGTCCGCCCAGACCTGCTCATCGTCCCGAGCATCCTACAGGGCACCGTCAAGGTCCGCGTTCCCCTTCATCGCGAAATTACTACCCACTGACTCACCCAGGTCGTCGAATCCGTCCTCACCATCAACCCCGGCACCCTGGCCAAGCGCCGCGCCGCGGGTACGTATGCGCGCGTCGTGGTGCGGCCGGCGCGCGTGGCGCACGAGGAGAGGGAGAGCGGCGCGGCGGTGCCGCATCGCTTGTGGGAGAGGTGTAGGGTCGATATTGTAAGGATTTAGGCGGTGGTGGGGAGACTTGAGTGGATTTGGGGGCGTGGGGGGTTGGTACGCACAGCGTGCGAGAGTTGTGGGAGAGGTGAGTGCGGCTTCGAAGGTGGAAGTCGATGTGGGAATTCACTAGTATATCACGTCTGGCAAGACTGAGTTTGTGTTGCTGCATGTCGTCTTCAGAACTAGCATTTTTCCCTTCCACTGCCCTGCTTTGTCTTACTCCTCCTCCCCGTCACCCAGCTACCCACTGCACCATCACTCCCCCCGTTCGTCCGTTCAACCCAACACCACCAAGCCTCACCCCTTCCCCGAATCCACGGGAACAGCATACTCGGCATCGGGATCTCTATGTAGCTCACTGTCTGGCAATGGTGGTTATCTCGTAGCATATTCATCTCGGGGCACATCCCCTCAAACCCCCTGATACATCCCCCGTTACCACCTCACATCCACTCAAAACCCCTCATACCCCCTCATACCCCCTTCTACCACACCACCCCTCCCCATCACTCCATCCTCTCCACTCTCCTCTCCTCCATCCTCTCCACTCTCCTCTCCTCCATCCTCTCCACCATCCTCTCCACTCCCCTCAACACACGCCCTCAAACC
Source organism: Lizonia empirigonia (assembly GCA_009982855.1). Classification (NCBI taxonomy): domain Eukaryota; kingdom Fungi; phylum Ascomycota; class Dothideomycetes; family Pseudoperisporiaceae; genus Lizonia; species Lizonia empirigonia. The sequence goes on along the minus strand of JAADKA010000039.1, from coordinate 256,194 downwards.
ATCCACGCACACACCAGCGCTCTGTCGTGCTCGCAACCCGCGCGCCCAGATCGCGGGGCCTATGGCCATGGCTGGGCGTGACGCGTGGTGTGGTGTGTGGTGTGTTGTGTGTTGTACTTTACCTCTGCTTCTGCATCTGGTACTGGGTCTCTGGATCTGGTTCTGTAGGTCAGAGTTGGCAACAAACAAATCAAATCAAGTCCCGCGAACGGCCCTACTGTTGGGATGTGCCCGCTAACACGGACCAGATGGTGCTGCGTGGAGAGACTTGATTTGGACTTGATTTGTTTGTTGCCAACTCTGCTGTAGGTACCTCTGGATCTGGTTCTGTACTGCAAGGCAGACTATTGCAAGGCACTACAGAGGGAGAATGCGGGTGGTATGGGTTGGTGGGATGGGCTGCTGGTCTTGATACTTCCCTTCCCCCAGGGCTTGACTTGACTCGAGATGTCGCATTGGGGGGGGGTTCGTGGTGCAGGTGGGTGTGGGTGTGCAAGGCAGGTGTCAGCACAGCAGCATGAGCATCATAGAACAAAATTCATGCGCTTCGTACGCGACCAAAAAGCAATCGCAGTCAACCGTCGCTGCTGCAAGGCCCAACACAACCACAACCATCATGACTGTCCATCAAAAGAGCAAAAAAATGTCGTTGACCTAACCAGGGGTCGCTGAGTGATGTTAGGAATCGAACGCTGGTGCGATTGCGATGAAGAAACTTACAACCTGGAATCTCTTGATTTCGACGGAATCGTAGTCAAGCGCCTTGCCATTGGGCCATTAGGCCAGTGGGGACTGGTTTTGATGGAGAAACATTATCTTTGTTTACTCATAGACTTGGTACTATGGGCTCGTCGATTTGTCGGGCGGAATGTGTGTTGTGGAGCTGTAGGTGCGGGGTGGACTCGCTTAGAAAGTGGGGATTTTAGCCTAGTCAATCGCGGGCTTGTTGATGCGGTTTTGTGGCGATTTTTCGTGGGGCAGGTGAGCTGGATGGATATGACGGCATGGTGATTACACAGAGATGGGGATATTGGATTTTGGTGTGAGTAACAACTTGCCGTTACACATCATGTTTTGGACATAGACTTATCTGGATATTTAAGAGGCTTCACGTTCGGAGTGTATGTACCGTGAGCACTCTCCGAAATCAAGCGACCTCGGGATGCAAATGGCATGTATCTGCGCATCACTCTACCACGATAGCAGATCCTCTTGTCTGATTGCTTTCCCCACTACAATATCGAAGTGAACAGAACATCATCATCTGACGTCCTGCATCTTTCAGCATGCCGTGCCAACAGAGCGTCGTCCAGTATATATATGGTATAATGAGCTTAATCGAACAGCTAAAGCCCTACAAAGATGCCCAGAGGGTTCTGGCAGAAGCAGCATGATGAGAAGGGATGTAAAGAGAAGTCTTCGGGCGTCTAACGCTGTGTGGTCTTCCAACTCTTGAACAGACTCAAGCTGAAGCCTCGTAGAATCCAAAGGGAAGTGAGCTTCACCCCAGCTTTCTCTGCACCCGTCCTCTCGCACTCAGCTCGCGGCACGTCCACGGAGGTTAGCGAACAGAGACTGTCTAAACAGGTGTGAGCATCATGAAAGAGCTTGACCGGCCGCGAGGTTCTGGAAAACAATGGTCACAGTGCGATATTTTCAGAAAACTAGGCTTAGCTGCCATATTACCTTGCACAATGCTTTGAAACTAAAATGCTCAATGCAGATCATCTGCAGCTGCTCGCGTGTGGCCAACATCACCATAGAGTAGATGCGACATACATTTCCCATCCAGCTACGTTCAAGTTTCCGCTTCTCGTGCAGATAAATCGGACGAACATTGAGAACTGAGGAACGGAGCAGTAGAAAGTGCGTCTCGCCGTGGCTTGGATAGTGGACTTGGATCTTCGGGACATTGATGACTGGAATGGGGCTTGGGCTGAAGTTTGTGGCATCGTATAGATACCGTATCGAGGTATTGCAAGCACTGGTCAAGCTCCTGCATTCAAATTGTCCACACTTGCCCTATCTATCTAGAACGATCATGGCGGTGCAAGCTTTCCCGATGCTGTAGACAAGGGAGCAGGGCGCAGTAGTCGCCCGCTTTGACATATACTGGAACCGGTGAAGCAGAGGTCAGACGCTACCACGACCGGCATTCAAGCTCTCAAACGTAATATTTTAGGCGGGTAAGACACTTTGAGTTGTCTAAAAGATGACCGATTGTATCTTGCAGTAGCAGCGGTATTGTAATGCGCAGCCACTGTAATTTTGCTCACAAGCTCCATTCAAAACTACGAGACAATTTTGCCTTGGTTCTGACCCCTCAAACAAGGCCGAGTGGTTTCCAGCTCCAAAACACCTCCTACCTTGCGGACGAAACAAGTGCGATTCGACTGACCAGAGCGGAGATCATGGTACATGTGGCGAGTCACGTGAGAAGTGGCAACGGAGTGGCCGTAATGAGCGGATCATTGAGTTGACGACTGGCATCACAGAGAGTTCGGCACGTACGCAAAGGGAGCCATCCTTTGATGTACTCATGTCCCACTACACCACTGAAGTGAAGCGTCCCAGTTCCAGTCCCAGCTCATCAGACTAGTCTGGCAGCTAGGTCTCAGACGGCAGCCCTACGAACAGCTTGTCCGAAGTAACCGGGAAAGTATTCGTAAGCGGCGCCTCATTATGTGCAATCTGGAAATGATTTACATCTTGAGAGGTTCATGGAGCCGTATACGACGATCGACCGCGAAAAACTGCTGAACGTTGGGTAGCTGCATGGATTATCCGAATAGTGATCAGGGTTCCCACGTTGCTTTCATCTCGGAGAGGCCGTGAAGGCGAATCGATAGCCCGTACTCTTGAATTTGGGCGCCATCAAAGTGCAGACTGTCTCACTGGGTCCTGCATACCTACAGGAGACAATAAGCGGGCTAAGCGCCCATAACTGAAGCGTTGGCCTTATCTCGCAAACTCAACTCCAGACCAATCCCGTCGTTGAGGCCTCACAGTTGACGATCAGCCTCGATTGCATCTCCAACGGTCGCTAAGGCTCTCAGATCTCGCTACCCTGTCTTGATAGGTACGATCTGAGTTGCGAGTGCGCGCCCTAATCCACACGGGCTCTCGGATGCGAGAAGATATTCCTGGAACACTCAAGATTAATTGCTCCCAGGTGACAACAGCCACGAGGCCATTCTCGCGTACCAGAGATGTATACTGCAGGATCTACAAACCTCTGCACTCTCAAGTGCGTAATTATTGGCCGAAGGCTCCGGTCAGAACTTCTCTGTGAAGCAAAATTCCCACACTAGAGGGAATGTCACGCAGCAGAAAAGTTCTGGCTGGTCCCTGCTCATGTATCGAGGCGTTGTACGTGTAAGGTGCAAAGTCGCTCAGGGCCTTGAGGCGCGTTGTTTGATGCGTAACACTCGATTGGCGTCTGCCGCGAAGCTGAGGCTATCGAAGGCGACTGTCACGCGTACCAGACGACGAAGAGCCAGGTTTCAAAATTGATCTCAGATCGAAGTGTGATGATTTGTGGCGGGCGAGGTCTCCGCGTAGACGTGCTGATGCCAGCTCGCCGTTGGTAAAGCACGACCGAGCTTGACCAGGGCTGTCCCAGACGTTGGCCCGTGCAACGCGTCGTATTGCGCCACAAACGACGCCATCGCTCCTTCTTCAGCTGAATACGCTCCCCAAACTCGATACCAAGACTTACGGATACTGGTCGAGCTGCTGAAACCAACCACACCATGCCTAGCCTAGCACCCTACTCCTGCAATGCTCCCACGGGCGCGAGTCTTGACAGCTGAGCAATACGAACCTCATGCCTGTCGATCGTCGCAACGCAAACTACGTAGCCGCCACCAGCACAAGTGTACCACGATGAGGGCCCTAACCTTGCTACTGTTCCGGCGTGGAGGCTACGGGCAAGTGTTTAGACTGATGACTGGTGCGACCAGAGTACCGCCGTAGCTTCATATACGGGAGCCGGCGCACTGCTTGTTCTTGCCATCGTATCCGTTTCCAATATCACATCTGCTAACACCCTTGCGCCGATCTTATGGCCAGGTACGCGCACGCGAGTATTGAACACTGACATAGACCGGAGCGTTGCAACCCAGTGCTTACGCCAACGGCCCTCCCGTTTCCATGTAAGCCCTATGAAAGGCGCGGCATTCCTCTCCTGTCACCATAATGACGAGTGAACAGCTTCGGATGCCCGCAGCACGCAACATCACCTCGCTTGCGAGCTCACTCGTACTCGAGCTCTTGAGATTTCCGATATTCTTTGTTATTCCTACGACTATGCCCCCTCTTCCAGGATACGAGAAGCTCCGCCATGCTGGGTGTTATGTGTCGAACCTCACGTATGGTCATGTGTTCGAAATCTCCTTGTTCATTGTGATCATCGCAGCTGTCGTTCGGCTTGCGGTTGTCTGCGTCTCCCGAAGAAAGAGCCGGATTGTTGAAATGACTGCGAAAGCCCCAGAAAAGCCGATTGGCAGGACTGCGTTGGAGCGACAGGACTCTGCAGCATGCTGCCAGAAGCACTGGGAAAGCGACCACAAAGAGCACCTCGACTCCCTCCAACAAGAGATCCTCCAACATACCGAGGAACCTATCCATCCATGGATATTGCCGCCTGAAAGACTGCCGGGACCTTACGACCCCATGTACTATCCTCTGCCACCACCTACCATCCGACCAACGTCCACTGATTCTTCACCGGCGAAGCCCGAGACAAGAAACTCTGCACCTTACACTCGGCTCGTCCCTACCACTGGCTCACCACCGAACGAACGCACGCTCCACGGGACAATGACCACATCGACCAAAGGCTGGCGGCGAACGCACTGGAACGTAACAGGCGGTTGAACTAGCACACCCGCATCCAGAACCCAACCACCCACACCCACCCCACCCGTGCAGCTCTGCAACACACGCCTCACAACACATCAGACAGCCACCGCGGTGCGCAGCCCCGCGCCCAAACGCCCCCAAACCGCTGCACGATGCGCGACGCAGCGCACCCACCACCGCTCCTCGGTGGCGGTGCACAGCACAGCTGAACCCGCGCGCAGGAGTGGGGCAGGCTTACAAGTCGCGCCCTTACACGCCCGGAGTCTTTCTCCTTGTGCACCGCGCGCACAGCACCGCCGGCGAAAGTCATGCGGCGCGGGTGTCGCCCTAGATGGCGCGTGGCTGGCTGTGGCCCGGGATATCCCGCGGCCAGGGCGCGGGTTAGTTTGTAGTGTAGTTGATCTAGTCTTATCCACATTTTTACATACTTGTTTACATTATGCTACATGCACCGCACTACACCACACTGTACTACACTACATGCACTACACTAAATACACACACACCTCCACCCCAGCCCCAACCAGCAAGCTGTCGCCGACGCATTCCACCTAGCGACGCCTAGCGATGCGTAGCGATGCGTAGTGACATAGTGTAGTGACATAGTGTAGCGACACAGTGCAGCGACACACAGTAATACCATACTACCACGCAGCAGCGCCAGTGGCTCTCTAGCTCCCGCGCCAGAAGGCGAGGCTGCGGTCTAGACGGCGTGGTGTGTTTGGCCGTGTGCATGAGGCTGTGGGGCGCTTGGCTGGGCGCGTAGGTGGGCAGCCTTGCGCTGGGTGGTGTGGTGCGGTGCGGTGGGGATGGCGAGGGGTGAGGAGGGCGAGGAAGGGCGAGGAAGGGGTGTGGTGTGAAGGGGTGTGAAGGGGTGTGTGAAGGGGTGTGTGAAGGTTGTGTGCTTGTAACGCTGCAATTGATTTGGGATATCGTACGGAAATACAACTTCATCTTCATCATCATCCGCATCCACACATTCGTCTCCCCACTACATCACCTCCCCAAGCTCATGCCCATCCCCCCTCACCGCCCCCTCCCCCCATACCTCTCCGTCGCCGTATAAAACCTCACCAACGCATCGGCCCCGACCCGGTCCCCGCCCCGCAGCAGCTGCGCAACATCGACATTCAGCGGGCTGTCCGGCTCGGCGCTCGTCAGCAGCTGGTGCACGCTGGTCATGGCGGCGGCAATCGTGTAGGCCGGGGTCCAGGCGCTCTTCAGCACGTCGAGGCAGATCTCGCCGGTGCGGAAGTCGACGTTGGGGTGGCAGATGGGCGTGATGAAGCGGATGGCCGGCGGCGCGTTGGGGTATGTCGGCGGGATGTGGATGTCGAGGAGCCAGGCGCCGCCTAGGGGGTGTTAGTTTGTTGCCCGGGGGGGGGGGGGGACACGTGGGAGGTGAAGGTACCTTCGTAGGCGGTGCCGTCTACGCCTTTCATCACGGCGCGCCAGTGCATGACGTCTTCGTCGGCGGGGCCTAGCTCCAGCAGCTCGTCGCTGGGGTCGCGCTGGTAGGTCTGCAGCTCCGTCATGAGCCGCTTGGTGGGCGATGCGCCGCGCGATGGGCCTGCCATGCTGTGGAGTCGCAGATGGGGATCGCAGATAGGAAGCACAGATGTGTAGGAGTGAATGTCTAGCAACCAAAACACCCCAAGAAACCTCCTGGCAAGTGCAAGAGAGCAGTGGTTATGCGCTGACAGAGGTGGTCGCAGCGACTCCAGCTGCAACGCCTCGGCTTGCCGCCCGGGCGCACAGTGCCCCAAGCTCGCCCCACTAAAAGTTTGGATCTCCCGTTGCATGTGGAGGTGATCTCATATTCGCGATCTGCTCGCAGCACGACGCTTTCCACATCGCACAACATGGCCACGCCAGAAGTCACGCTCACGCACCTCAACCGCGCCGACGGGTCGGCGACATACACGTACCACGGCTACTCGATCATCGGCGCCGTCAATGGCCCCATCGAGGTGCAGCGCCGCGACGAGCAGCCCGAGGAAGCCACGCTCGAAATCAACGTGCGGCCCTCCGCCGGCGTAGGAAGTACATAAAACCTCGCCCCCTCACAACCCGCAAGCTAACCCTCCCCAGCCCCGCGTGAACGGCACCTAGAAATGCTGCTGCACTCGACCCTGCGCAGCATAATCCTCACACGGCAGCTGCCACGCACGCTGATCCAAATCACACTGCAAGTGCGCAGCCTGCCCGACGAAGACGCCGCCACAGGCATCAACCCCAGTCTCACGCTGCTCCCACACCTGCTGCACACCGCGGTGCTGGCCCTGCTCTCCGCCGCGATCCCGCTCGCCACAACACTCACAAGCGTCCTCGTCGCATACCCCGCCGCCGCAACGGGCCGCAGCACACCGCTGCTCAGCCCCACGGCGCTCGAGCTGCTGCGCGCCCGGCCCGTGCGCGCCACGCATGTGTTTGCGTTCAGCGGGGATGGGCGCGTGGTGCTGAGCGAGAGCGACGGGCGGTTTAGTTACGCGGAGTGGGAGGAGGCGAGCGAGCTGGCGGAGGAGGTGTGTTGTAGAGAAGAAGAAGAGGGCGGTGTGAGGCTGGGCGAGGACATGGATGTTGATGGGGCGGTGCGGAGTGCGAATCTGGACGCGTGGTTGCGCGGCGTGGTGCGCCGCAAGGTCGAGCTGGAGCAGAGGTGGAAGAGCGCTACGTGAGCTGAGGCTTGTGGATTTCACACCATGCGGCGGAATATGCGTCTTGGGCTGGGGCGTCAGCTCGCCACTGCACTGCGTCGAGGACCTGCTACTCCTCTGACAATGCGGCGCGCGTGCTAGAGCGTCATGCGGGGAATCGAGGGCTGAAGCACACTGCCCATGCAGAGACTACTGACTGTGCCGCGTGCCCTGGAGGATCACAGGGGAAGTGGAAGAGGTAGACTCTAGAGTGCCTGAGACGCAGCAGACCGAACAAATATTGATACAAGGTATATGCTATGCTAAACGGCCAGAAATACAGCGAAACGCCCAGTTCGCTCAAAGTGCTATGCGAAAAAAAAAGTCCATATCCAATCGTGACGTCGTGAGGCCGTAAGTCGCTCAAAACCAAACCCAAATGCACGCAATGCCACACCAAGCACAAACACACCATCATAAACACCCCCGTCTACACCACCTCGTAGCTTCTAGGATCACGGTGTTGCTCCTCGGAGAGCAGCTCTCCAAGCGCCTTCTGCGGATCCCATTCCTCGACGGGAGGCACATCCCAAGTCACGACACCGGGCGCAATCTGGGTCTTAGCGAGCCGGACGTCTTTGCTACAAGCTTCAGCCTGGCGCAGCCACTCGTCCCACGCGTTGGTCTCTGGACATGCATCGCCGCGACGCACCCATTTGACGTCCTTGCTGACGACGATGGCCTTCCAGAGCGCTTGGGTGAATGTCTGGTTGACCGAGGGGTAGCCCTTCATCTTCAGGTTGGAGTCTGAGAGGGCCTCTTTTGTGACTTCGTAGCAGGAGGTGTCCCAGTGGACTTGATTGGGGAGGGCGGCCACGATCCAGTACGAAGAGCCGAGCACCATGTACGACCCTGCCCATGCGATTTGGCTTTCGATTTTGGCGTTGGCGAGGCAGATGACCCCGCCCATGAGCATCATGGTCCCAACAAGACTGAGGAGCCGGTATGTGGTGCGGTGGGTGAGGAGATAGTTGATCTGTTCCGGTGCGAAATACAGCTCGCGCGCGACGTCTTCGTCGCATCGAACGACCAAGAAGCTGCCCTTTGGATATCGTATGACAACATCTCCACGGGGGACTTGATTGCGTACCTTGCGTTCAGGTAGTTGGAGCTCCCACTTGTTCGCAAAACCAATCAGACTCGACAGCAGCGAGAGCACTACGGTAGCCACGAGCGACATGCCATCTTCCAGCCATATGGAAACCGCAAGCAGGAGAACGGAGAGGGCAAAACCGACGAACAGGACCAGAGTGAGTGGAGCAACAGTTTTGGCTTTCAGATCCTGCTGCCCAACGCGTTTGATGGAGGCCACGCAGACAGAGTGTGGTGGAAGGTTGTTTGCATCGCTGATGGGTGGTCAGCGGTGTTCTGGGATCATCTCAAGTCTGGCGAGCCCAAAGTTTGGGACCGATCTGGGAAGGGTCCAAGGGCCTACCATGCGCAAGGCTGGAATGAAGGTCACTCACCAGAGGATGTTCCCAATGTAGTTAATGGCGTCCTTTTTGTTGCCGGAGAAGATGCCTGACACTGTTCCTGGTGCCGGCTCGAGATTAAGCGGCCTGGTAGGCCTCATGAGTGCCTGAGGGGCGGGGATCAACCGCGGCAAGAATATCCATCGCGAAAGTGTTGACACTTGAGCATTTGCAAGCACAGAACCTTCACCCAGGATGGCTAGAAAACCGACGATGTCAAGCTGGAGGGCGCTCAGATTGATACTGCCGTTCTGAGGCTGCAGCCAACGCATCGTGACAGATGACTGGATAGCTAGGCTGTGCGAACGAAAGCGTTACTCGAAGAATACTCAGGGTGAGAAATGCGGCTGGTGACTGTACGGCACGGAAGTGGCTGGAGATCCTATATATCAAAGCCGCCCACTGCAGGACTGAGGCTCCAACGAGAATGACGACGCAGAATACTGTATGCAGTTTGAGAGCTTTACGTTACGGTCGGTTGGGGCCAAAAGCCCCTTGTAGACTATTGATCCCCGTCACACAAAGCGTTAAAAGCGAGAAGACATGCAGGACAAGAGGGACCTCGAGAATAGTCCAGTGAGCAGACCCAGCCCCCATTCGAGGAACACGGGAGCTTTGCGCTTCACAGCCTCAGCCCATGGACGCCTCTGGCGTTCATTGGGTGATTGGCTGCCTCAGGCTTGAATTCCAGCCCTGGAGTGAGGGGCACGAAGAAGGCTGACAGATCGGTCGCCAAGCTTCAGGGTTGGCGCAGTGCACAGCCTCTTTGCGCTGAACACGAGGGTGTCTTGCCCTACCCAGCGTTTGACATCCAGACCTCAACCTCAACACAGACCCGCTTGTCGTTGTTGTGACGTCTCGCGCGTACTGAAACGCTTGCGCCTTTTGAGCTCTCTGATCGCCCGCCCGTCGATTTCCAAACAACAGCGCAGCCGCACGTGCCAGGCTGGCACTCGTGAACCTCAAGCATCAAGAAGTGAGCGCACGGCTGGTGTCCACTCGAAAGGATATCAAAAGTGTTGTCGCATGCGTCGCAGGTATCAAGAGAGGGAACAAGTAGCCGCGAAAAGAGTGTGCTGATGTATGTGGGTGCTCTTTCCTTCCAAGCCTGATGCTCTCAGGCCTGCTCTACCAGCTGTGTCTTGTTGTTTGCACACAATCGCAAAACATCTGTATCATGCTGCAAATGCTCTTGCTTCAATACCACCTGTCTTTCGTGCTGCGAACTGCATTCTCAGACATGTGTCTGCAGTCCAAGTCATGCTGCCAGGCAACAGTCGTGTGATTCAGACTCAGCCTTATCCAAAACATGGTACACTCGGGAAGGCGCAGTCCCCCGCATCGTGTTATGACATTGGCTCTACACAAACAATTCATCAAATCCGGTACTAACAACCACTTAGGCCGAGAAGCGGATCTGAGTGGATCAAGTCTACAACGCCTTACATTGCGCCTGGCTAGGCCTCCACGACTTTGCAAACAGTTAGCCCTACACATCCACCGCTTCGTATCAACGGCAGACTTGGAGTCGTGGGATTTAACCGGCTTCATCACTGAATCGTATTCCTTCACCGGTCAAGGCAGTGAGCGACTTGTACTTGTGTAACCTGTAGCCCTCAAGTGGACCTGCAACCTGAAGGCTTTTTTTCACCGGCATGATACATCGGAGACAATAGATCAGGATACAGTGAGCGGCATGCCAATTGACGGAGAACCGAAACTATCGAGTGATTCCGAGAAGTCCAACCCAGCGTGGTGGACAAAGTGTCTACCGACTTTGTGAGTTTATCGCTTGCTACATGGACGCGCGGCAGTCCTCCAGCGTGCCAAGTCACTGACTACTGACAGCCCTGTACGTGGAAGGCACAGGTCTCCAGAGGGGGTCGACGAGCCGAACATGACGGTAGCTAACTCTCCAAGGAAGAAAAGAAGAGCATCCAGTTTGCTTCCGAACAGGCGAAAGCCAGCTCCAAAGGTGCCGGCGGCGAAGGCTGAAGCCGGCACAATGGATACCCTCAGCGAGGACGCCTTAGCCATTTTCAATGCTGCCCTTGGAGATGACCATGAACTCAAGAACTACAACAACGCGTACGATGCCTTGCTGGCGGTTGAGGCTGAAACCGCTTGGGACCGTGATGCGAGGCCGAAGCCGGCATCAAAATCGAGATCGAAAAAGGATCGAGAGGAGAGAGAGGCTGACGAGATAGAGAGGGAGGCTGACGCCATAATTCGAACAATGCGGGAGTATGAGCGTAGAAACACGTTCGGCAACCTTCCATCTGAAGCTCTACCCGAACCCTGGACACTAGATATGGGAGGTCAGTTCCTTACTAACAAGGACCGGATCGAGAAGGAGAGCATACTATATCAGATTGCAGGTCGCGTGCCCAAGGGCGCATTGCTTCATCTACACTTCAATGCTGAACTGTATCCAGAGGCGTTATTGAAAGAAGCCCGCAGCATGCCAAATATGTACATTCGTAGCATCAAGCCGCTGTTGACGGAGGAAGACCTCAATACGACGGAGGTCGTCTTCAACGTCATGGACGAAGACAAAGTCGAAAAGGGAGTGGACATCTTTTCCCCAGAATATCCCGGCACCGCTACTAATTGGAAATTTGATGACTGGAAATTCAAGGTATGGATGAAGTGGAGCGATTTTCAGAAAGGGTTCGACGAAAATTTCAGCAACGAGAATCATCTTCCTGATGAGCTGTCATTACCAAATTCGTCGTCAGAACATGAGGATCATTCTTGTGGGATGGAAAAACGTGTCGCATTGAACCGGGCAGAGAAGTGGCTGTATAAAAAGATGGTGCTGAGTGAAGAGGAAGCCTATGGTCCCTCCCAGACTGTGAACGGGTAAGTATTGGGCGTTTGAGAACTTCGAATTGCAAGACTGATGATATCGCAGTGTTTGGGCTAGATTCAACCAGGCAACTCGCTGCTTCAAAGGCCTGTTGAACTATGAAAAGGTATACACATGGTATATTGGGGAGGCTATTGAGCGCTTGATCAAAGAGAACGTCATGTACGCAGAGCTCAGGCCTATGCTACTGGACAAGTTCATCCCCAGTAATGACGGAAAGTGCGAGATCACGAACGCTGAGCAAATGAAGCTTATTATCAGGGGCGTGGCGGACAAAAAGAAAGAGCTCGAAGCAGAAGGCAAGCTGGACAAATTCCCGTTTGGTATAAAGATCATATACTGCACACCACGCTCCATCCCTAAGCAGCTGATGCAGAGGGAAATGAGGCAGTGTATCGAGCTGAAGCTGCAATTTCCAGACTTGATCTGCGGTACATCACGCCATCCCACGTTTTTTCAACACATCACTGACCACTCTTCTAGGTTTCGACCTTGTTGGCGCAGAAGATCGAGCGAACCATATCGGCTTCTACAGAGAGGAGCTCTTGGCGTTCAAAGCGACTTGCGCAAAGACCTTTGTGAACGGTAAACCTCTGGACATTCCTTTCTTATTCCACGCCGGCGAAACACTCCTCGACACCGGCGGCTCTAGCGACCCCAAGAACTCGAATCTGTACGATGCAACACTACTCGGATCGAAGCGAATCGGCCATGGCTTTGCCCTGATGAAACATCCGCACTTGGTTGAGAAATTCAAACGGAACGACAATGAACCAGGGTCTGGCATCTGCGTCGAACTGTGTCCCATCTCGAACGAGCTCCTGCACCTCTGTCGAAATATCAAAGAGCACCCCTACCCCGAGCTTCTGGCTGCGGGCATTCCTTGCACGGTGAACAGCGACAATCCGTCGCTTTTCAGGTATGCCAGTCCGTCACACCACTTCCGTCCAAAACTAACAAGCACAGCAACTCGATGTCGCACGAGTTCTACCAAATCATGGTCGGCGCGCCTACAATCTCGCTGTACAGCTGGAAGCAGCTGGCACGCTGGAGTATCGAATACAGCTGTCTCAGCGACGACGAGAAGCTGCAGGGCCAGGAGATCCTAGAATCGAGCTGGCAGAGATTCTGCAGAGGCATCGTGAACGACTTCAAGGGCTTGATGAAGGAGAACCTCCTCGACATCGACGAAGACAAGGCCAGACTCGCGTACGAGGAGAGAAAGAAGAAGAACGTCAACGAGGGCTTAGGCAGACCAACCGACAACTCCAAAGCCTGAGACAAACAACACCTCTTCAGCCCCAACTGCTCCAAAGTCATTCCATGGCCCTGAATTTACATCCCTCGCCGCGCCTAGCCTTTCCTTCCAGACCCCTGCCACCCTCGTCAGAGTCGCACACACGCCACCCCTCAACTGCAGTGGCACGCAACAGTCTCCGGACAGACACGGGAGGATGGCGCGGTATCGCCGTCATACGGCCCGACAGCGAGCTGTGATTTGCGTCGAGGGCGCGTTCTTCTTTTCGGAATTCAAGCATACAGGCAAGGAAATACCCACTGGAGGTTTGTGTAGCAGGCGATGGTTGCTGGCTGCGTTGGTTTTCGTTTGTGTGTGCGTGTAGATTTAGATAGTTTGTAGTATTGATGAATCTTGTTGTTTGCAGGCTCGGTGTGAGATGTGTGCACGGTGAGAGGTACGCAGACCGGTGAGGGTGCAAGAGATTCGTGGACACTGTTTCTCAGTCTTGGTTTCAGGCTATGTCGTACTCTTACTCTTACTCTTACTCTTACTACCGATCGCATACTCCCCTGCCATGAGACAAATTACCAAATACCTCAAACTAACCCACGCACCCCCAATCGTAGCTTGCCTTGCCTTCTCCACATCCTCCGCAAACTCACAGAACTTCTACATCCTTCTCATCCACTCCCCTCCCCCATTCCTCTTCAACCCACTCCTAGCAGCCACCTGACCAGCCGCCAGAACGGGTATCCTGCGTGGCTATCTTGTGGTTATCTTATGGGTATCTGCGGGGCTGCCTGTGGGGGTGTTTGCGTGGTATCTGCGTGTCTTGTGGCTATCCTACGGGGATATAGAATCAACAGTGTGCAGATTATTAGTGTCGAGAAGTACGGGGTAGGGAATTCTGCGGCGGGGATGGTGTGGGAGTGTAGTGTGTGATTACGGGCGTATAAAGCTAAATACGATACCACGTTTGTGCTGTGCGTGGTTGCATGTGGTTGCGTGCGCATGACTGCGGTGTGGATTGGTGTGGTGGGGATGCCGGGTGGGGAGGTGCGGGAGGTTGGCAGGGGAGGGGGTGGAAAGGGGAGGAGAAAGTGGATACGGGAGGAGGAGATGGTGGATACAGAAGTAGGAGACAATAGACACGAAGGTCCAAACACGAAGGTCCGAACACGAAAGTACAAACACAAAAGTACAAACACGAAGATCCCAACACCCCAGACCCCCAAACCCCAAAACTCAACACCCGAACACCCAAGACCCCGACACATCAGCCAACCACCCATCCACCAAACCATCTCCCTTCACCACAACACATCCGCACCCGCATCTCTACCCAACCACCATATAAACCCTCCCTTCCCTCCCTTCCCGAAGACGCAACACAACACAACACCACCGCAACTCTCCCGCGGCGGGTATAGCCCCGGAATGGGGGGTGAAGTGGCTTGGTGGCGGGTAGTATAGCTAGTTTAGAATAGGGGGTAGGTGTTTCAACCGAGTTGTAAAAGTAGGGATAGAAAGAGTAGGAGAAGTGTTGTGAAGGATAATAGTAAGGCTAGTAGGTAGGTAAACTGTAAGTAGAAGTAGTATTAAAGTAATAAAGCAAACGGCAAGCCTGCATTAGGAAATAGATGCACCCTCTTTGGGTAATCCGGGCCCTGCGTACAGCATTCGCGCTACGCTTAAACAAGGAATCAGCCTTGACGTCTGCCATAAAGATGCCTCCTCTACTGTTTTCTTTCCTTCCTCTCTTCCTCCTGTTACTCTCTACTCTTATTTCTTATATCTGTCACCCCTTATCTGCGCTTAGTCGCCGCCCCCTGCCTACCTAACCTAACCATCCTTTGTAAGGCATTTCTCAAACCTAGCTGCCTGCTTAGATAAGTTGGACCGCCTTACTATGTCCCCAACTGTCTCTCTTAGTCCTGATATAGCTTAGCCACTCCCGCCCTCGCACACGTAATGTCCCTGAGCATTCACACAGTCTTTGATTTCCATCTGTAACGCAACGCAATAGTCACAACTACACAAGAAAGACGCCTCGTACATTCCTTGTGTCGAGACGTGGCCCCTGATTTTCACACTAGCCTCACACGGAGCACATCTGCGGTCAAAGGAGGGATGCTCGCCTGCTGCACGGTCTAGCTTTTTACGGTGCCATCTGATCAGCCTGTTGCCCCTTTGTGCTTCTTAAGCATAGGCGTTAACGCTGCTCCGAAGTAATGTCTTATGTCTGACTTAGTTAAGACAACCTTGCTTCTTCCGCTGAACACGCCCTCCAATTCGCTCCGTTAGCAGGCGCTACGCCCGGACGGACTCTCTCTCGGACGCAGTCAGTCATTCGCATGAGGCACTAGTCTCGTGCTTGGGGTCTTACGATACTTCGCCACGCATAGCATGCCTGCGGTGCCTGTTGCGTTGCAGTGTTGCAGTGCAACAAGCAAGGGTCAGAAGTCAAGACGCGGGCAGCTGGCGGTTTAGCATTACTGTTGGCATAGCAACATATTTCTTACGGTCGGAACGATACAGTTTCCTGTCAATGGCACTCATGTCGGCTCTTGTCATCTGGCATCACTTCCTTTCACCTTCGGCCCTTCTCCGTAGTACGCTGGCTGATCCGGGCTCAGTTAACCACATGCTGCAGCTGGATCCGTCGGTGATTACGCGGTCAAGCCTTTGTTGTCTTGGTTGTGACGCTGCAATGTGACCAACAGAGGCTGTCTGTATAGACGCTGGCAGCTAATGGCTCGGCGTTGGCGTTGGCATGACCTGTAAGTGGTGGATATAGCCTGCTCCACCAACACTCTGGCCGAAATGAAAGCGTTCTATGGTGAGTATGTTTGTGTCTCAGTCCAAATTCACCAGCGTTGTCACTCCAACAGGTTTGGGCGAGCGGATACCACGTCCATCCTCTCTGGAATCACTGGTCCTTCTTTGACCGGACCCAGCGGTATTACGCGGCAAAGAACTTGCATACTGCATGGACTTCGCGACCTCTGTGCAGGTTGCTCCACCTTATTTGAGACATCAAAAGTGGATCTTATCTGGCGTGACCTGCAGCTCATGATCTGATGATCGAAGAGATAGCTAGCGATCGAAAGCCCTTTCTCAACAAGTCTGAAAAAACTTTCAGGGGAGCGCTTAGAGAGCCATGCATACCCTTTGTAGCTTCCGCAGAAAGAGGCAGGTTGAGAGTAAGATATAGTTAGATGACAAGGATTGCACCAAAGACACCAAGGATGGGCATTACAGTCCATTTAGCGTCGTTACCTGGATGTCTTCAGCCCTAGAGAAGTCGTTAGCTTGGTGAGTTGTTTTCTATTTAAACTCCCAGATACGGCACCTTTTCCTTAGCCAGAGTCCAACTGATCCTATTACAAACTTATAATGGCTACTTTTACCTCGGTTCCTCCGATCACGCTATCTAAGTTTAGATATTACGACCCTTCGTCACTCAAGGGTACCAAATCTAAGGTTAAGACTAAGGTTACCGAGAGCACTCTTTGTAGAGATCATACAGAAGCGACTTATAGTCTAGGATTGCCACATCAAGGTATTGTTTGCTCTTGAGTCAGGCGAGCGACTCAAACCAGACTGACTCGTGTGCAGATACCGAAGGCGACCTTCACGCCATCTCTCAACAGACACTACAGTTCCAGGCAATGACCCCTGGTGAGGAAACGGAATCAGTAGTTTGCAATCCATTAGGAGCAGATCATGGCAAAAGCACGTATGATATCGCGTCTGACGACCGTCACTACCTGTTTGGCTGTGAATTGCTTGACGAGGGAGGTGTGGGTTACGCCACACGCGCTGCAACATCAGATTCGGCTACAAACTGGTTGCTTGATGGAAGCAGTCAAGGTATTTGTTTAAGTACGCTGCGGTGCTGATATCGCTAATGAGCATAGACTTTCATTTGATTGACACTGTCGAAGAAGAGGACAGCGCTGCGCCCGTTCAGCTTAGTAACAAGGCCTCTGACCATCAGGAGAACGATTACGACCTGGCTGCCAGCAACACAGGAGACCATGTCAGCCAGCGAAACGATTCTGACGCAGCTGTCCAGCAAGCTTTCTCTGTAGGGAATTTGGAAAGTTCTTGTCATGGTGAGTACCGCCGCATCGCTTAACAGGGCCACGTTGACGCTGTCCAAGAGGGATCACCGGTGGAGGGCGGAACGTTATTTGGTACCATTGGCTTGATAAACAGACCGTTCGCAACACGTAAACGGTCGCGTCATTCTCCAGTTGTTGGTGCGACAACAATCTCCCCAGTATCAGCGACGGGCGTTATAGGGGAGCCAGAGTTGAAATACGCCCATCCAGCCAAGCGACACAGGCTAGCTGAGCGACAGGCACAGAGTACTATGCTGGAGCCTGGATCCACGCCCAAGTCAACGTCTATACTAAACCTTAGCGACCAAGCTTCCCCTTCTACCGCTAGCCCTCGAGCCGCTGGCCGCAATTACGATGGTGCTACAGACCAAGTCCTGCCTGCAAGCGATCTCCGCGACGAAGAAAATGGCCTCGACGCACATGTCCAGGGAACAATCGATGAACTACTACACTTGAGAAGATCTATATCCCCTCTTGAAGAGATAGAGGGTGAACAAGATGTCTTTTGTGATGCCGACAGGCGTAAGATAAATCAACAGAATAGCGTTGATAAAGCTGGGGAAAGCTTTGAGGACAGACTCAGCCAAAACAAGGAGGGATTCAGCATCCGTCCCTCGAAACCTCGACAGCGTGTGCGTAGAGACTGGGCACCCAAGAGGAACCGCGGGCTATCAAAGAATGCTCCCAGGCCACTGTACTACAATACGGTATCTATGAGGGCACAACAAGAAGTAAGACCGAGCAAACCCCGACAAAAGCCAACGCCGGGACGACACAGGATCAATAGGGAGCTTCGATCTTGTTCCCCACAGTTATCGTGTTCAGGGTCAATGGTTGGCGACGGAAGCAACATTAACTTTAGACCTAGGCTCGAGAAATCTTGTGAGATAACTGATCTCACAATCTGCGATATTCCAGATAGGTCATCGATCGTGGCAGCAACTGTCCGTTATAGCGAAACAAATCAGTCTCTTAACCCGGTAGCTTTGGGTCATAAGTTCTTCGGGAAACAAGGCAAAATCATCCGCATGACCCAGCTATCGCCGAATTCGTGGGTACTGCTAGGGTACCGGTGTAACAATAGTGCCCCAGGCTTATACAATCGCGGAAGCTTGAATGCGGAGTGGATGAGCAGTTCCCACAGCGATGCTGCTATTTATGGAACGGATCACTCAGAAGAGGACTGGGACGAAGATAGCAAGGATGGGGATCAAGGCACGGAAGTATACAGCCGACGGACGCACAAGCACTGGCTAGAATCAGACGAAGAGCTTTTGCTGTCATTGAAGGACAAGCAGAGTATGAAATGGAAAGAGGTGTGTGAACGCTTCCCAGGTCGATCGCTGGGCGCAGTAAAATTGCGCTACTACATGTTACACAAAAGGGACCGGTAGCGATATGCCGAAACAGCTCGAGTAGGGGCTTGAAGAGGCGGCTGTGGATATTTTAGCGAACTGTCGAAAGCTCGGTGAAAGACGTTTTCTTTATGCGCGAGGACAGGGAACAGTGCACTTGTACAATCGGGTGCCAAAAGTCTGTTCGCGTTGACGCATGGACCACCACAACCACATTTGATTACCAACTTCAAAGCAGTATAACTCTCTACTACATAGACCAAATAAGACAATTAGGGTTGCAAATTAATCGCATTACGCTTAGTATCTAGTCTGGTAGCCCTTTGCACGTCGCACAGCGTCTAGGCGTCGTGGCATAGACCTAATAAGGCGTTTGATCAGTGCGTCAGGTATAGCAGCCCATGCCTCAATCAACCCCAATTCGAACGCCTCCCACTCAGCTAGAGAGTCTCCCATATAGTCAAATTCAGGATGCAGCTCATGGAGCTTCTTTTTAAGTGCCCACCACATGTGTTCAATAGGGTTAAGGTCAGGTGAGTATGGTGGCCATTTGATCGTAGCAACACCATGAACCTCTAGCCACTCCTTCGAGACCTGGGAAGTGTGGATAGGTGCGTTATCCTGCATAAACCACTCGCCTGGCCTGTAGCTGTCCTGGAGACCTTCCTCAAGTGCTCGTATGTAGCTCTGAGCTGTGTATCCATTGCGTTTGGCTGATGTGTCGCGATTCATAATTACTAGACGACTACGCCTTGCTCGGCCACCTGGAGTCATCCATATTGAGCCCCATACCATACGAGCAGGTTGGCGAGCAGTGGTGACCTCCTCAACCATCTCGTGCGACCATTTATCCTCAGGTAGTCGCCATACCCAGGGCGTGTTGTGGCCAGATCCACGAGCAACGCTGCACTCGTCACTGAACCTGATAGTACGCCTCCCAAAATCAAACCCCAGCCATTCATTAGTAAGATTGAGGCGTTCCGCAGCTGTGTTCTTGTTGATTTTTGGCCTACGTCTCGCTCTGAACTTGCGGTATCCCTCGTCAGCCATTGCGCGCTGCACAGTACGCTTAGAAACGCTGGGGTAGGTAGTATTGGCGTCCCACAGTCCAGCCTCCTCCATAAGCTTGTGGTACTCAATACCTGGGTTTTTCCGAGCAATCCGTAGCAGCCGGCGATGGTCTCTACTAGTCAATGTAGGTGGCCGGCCTGTCCGAGGCTGCGTTGTGGTGCTGCAGCTGGTTGTCCATCGGAGTACTGTTTTCTGTACGCACCGCTGCGAGCAGTCCAGCGCGTCAGCAACTTCGCTTGTCGACACACCAGCCTCAACCTGGGCTAAGCAGTATATCCGTTGGGCTTCTGATAATTCACCTCCGCGCACTCGATTTGATGAAATTTTAGTGCTAAAAGCTCTCATATTGATGTAGTCGTGTGTAGTTGAAGAAGATACCCCTCTTTAGAGTTCGCGTTGTTGAAATGGTCTGTGCACACGCGCGAACAGACTAAAGTCCTAGTACAGTATAACGTTCATGTAACAAGGACTAGAACCAGAGTAAATGCAAGCTGCGCAAAACTAAGGAGTGCAGAATCTGAGACGTTGCATACATCGCGGTGAATGCTGAAAGAAGCCGTGGCTGATGCAGTGTTTGTTATATTGTACGTTATCGTTGATTTCCGAAGAACGTTCAAAAGTTGTCCATTGAACAACAAACGCGATCAACAAGGTCGAGACGCTTTGCCTCTTACCGGTATAGCAGGTGGGGCTTCGGACCCCTGTCAGCCCGCTGGCGGAAACGGGCTGTATCACTTGTCACGTTATTAGTCTAATCAAAAAGTGAAAAAGAAACTCCTCAGGCTCGCAACGGTAAATTATCTGGGTCATGTATCGAGTGCATGGCCCAGGAGTCTGTGGAAATGAGAACCCAGTCAGGCCCTCTAAGTCAGGACTGAGCTTTTTCCAGATGATTGGTCTCCAAGAACAACAAGCTGTGCAGATTGGTACTGTATCTCTCGTCTTATCGCACACATACCTGGGGCAGCTCTATCGACTTGACATTTGGCTCGCGCAGTTTATCGATCCTGTCAGGAATAGCGCAGTTATCTAGACCACACCCGGAAGAAGCCATGTTGTTGAGGGGAGGTCCAGCGTACAGTAAAGGGGTTAGTTAGGAGTAGCTGGTGCGCAGGTTTAAGAATACCGCACAAAGTTTATAGGGTCACGAGCAAGCTGTCAGCCACCATACATAGTAGAAGGTAAATATCTCTTAGCAAATAGATAAGGCTGAGTGAAAACAGCACTTCGCTAGCCGCTCTTAGACCAAGTAAACAAAACTTATCCTACCATAGTAGCAACTTCGACCCTTCCGCTGTTTGTGTAATCCCATATCAGATTAAATGCCCTTAGATATAAAAGGCCTTGTACCAGAGCTACTCTAATCTAATAGTGCCTGCACTTGTAGAGTTTCACCACTTTGTGATTAGCTCACTAGCAAAATCACCGCCCTCGCGGATGAGGTCTAGAAATGCTTGCTCGTGCTTCAGGTCATTTTTGTGTCTTGCGGCACTCTCTACTACTGCAGACCGCATTAGATTAGAGCTGCCTGTTACCTTATATACCTCCCGGATACAGGCTATGAATGTCGTAATATTCCACGAGCCTCTTAACTTTGCCTTATTACACAATTATTTTTCAATTCATCAATGAAGAACATTTCAGCTAAGCCACACACGCGAGCATCTTTTAGCATTATTGGGTCATCTGTAGTGAGATAAGCAACTAGAGACAGGACAATAAAGTACAACCCTACCTTTCCAATCTTCTGATTTCCAATTTTCGGAATAGTCGCCAAAATACAGGTATTCAAATACCCTCCAGTGCGCCGCTGCGCTATCGTTGTCGAACTTGATTTGTCGTTGTTCGCCCTCAAGGAACTTGTCTTGAAATGCCTTTGCAAAGTGTTTGCTTTGTGAGCATATAACTAATTTAATAATTTAATTTAGAGTGCTACCTGGTTCCCTTTCGGGTCTATAAACACTATGTACTCGTCTCCGTGTACAGGGCCAACATGCTCTAGTCGAGCTAAACACCCCTGCCTCTTCCCTCGCTGCGTTTCTCCGTGCAAGTTCCGCTCCTTCCTCGTCGGTGCTGCCCTGTTGTAGGGGAGCAGAAGGGCTTGTGTGGTTCTTAGCCTATAGCTGCAAACGGGGACCACCCCCCGGTATTAGTCTGTTCTACCTCAAGGGCTACTCTGAACTGCTCTAGTAGCCCCGTGTCCAGTAGCCATCTCCCTGCCGCCGCGACTTTCTCCCAGTCACGGAGTAGTCGGGGAAGGTCCGTCGTGCCTGCCCTCTCCATCAGTTTGAGCCTCGCCTCCTTCTGGTCCGGGCAAAACGAGAGGATGTGTGTGAGGGTCTGCCTCGAGTGACCGCATGTGCAGGCTGGGTCGGCACCTGGCACCCCTATGCCCGCTAACCATGCCTTAAGTCCCAGTACTTCCGTGCGGAGTAGCACGATCGCTGTAGCCACGTGTTTAGGGACGTCGTCGTACAGGTGGAGGGGTTGGAACTCCCAGCCCTCTTTCCATGTAGGTGCCGATCTGCGTTGCTTCGCTGCCGCGCGTTCCCACCTCTCCTTCCATTTCTCTGTGAGGTCACGGGCTATCTCCTTGACTTTGCTCCTGGATTGGATCTGCCGGCCGCGGGTCCTGCCCTCTTTTCCCGTGCTGGCCAGCGAGGCCTGGCGTTGGGTCTCTCTTTCCTCCACGATCGTGTCGCCGGCCCGGCGCACACCTTCTATGTCCGTCGCTGGCTGGGCGATGTGTCTGGCTGGTCTGCCCCTTCTCGCTGCTCGTCCTCCTGTCCTGGCGGACTGCCACACCTCCTCTAGTGCTGTCTTGATTTGCCTAGTGACTGAGTGGTTCGCTGTTGTGACTGCCCACTGTAGTGCCACTGTCCTGATGTACAGGGCCAGTGGTGGTGTGCCACTTTCCTTCTCGATTGCTGCTATTGGCGTCCTCTTATAAGCCCCAAGTGTCTTCCGTAGGCATTTGTTGTGGACGATGAGGAGTTTTCGAAGCGCTGTCTCACGGATTCCGGTACCTCCCTTGCCAGCGGACCATATCTGGGAGCCGTACACCATGATTGGCCTCGTGACCGCTGTGTAGATCAGTCTCGATTTGCGTACTGACGGTCCCCATGACGACGCCGTGATTCTGGACATGGCTTGGAATGCTGCCTCCCCCTTCGCCGCTGCCTTCTGAATGTGGGTCTTCCATGAGAGTTTAGGGTCCACCCACACTCCTAACACTCTCATAGATGTGACCAACTCCGCTGGCTGGTCTCCTACCGTGACCGTGGAGAGGAGGTCTCCCCCCCTGTTCCGTCTCCTCGTGAGGTGCATTAGTTGGTATTTCTCCGGCGCAAACCTAGCTCCGAAGCGCGATGCCCACTGCTCGCACCGCGTGTGGGCAGTGGCGAGCCTCCGGCAGTTGTCCGCGGCGGACGGTCCCCACGCCATGATGTTGGTGTCGTCTACAAACCCGAATCCCAGACATTTGTCTTGGACTGTACCCAGGTCCTGGAGGAGGTCGGATATGAAGAGGAGGAAGAGTATTGGTGAGAGAGTCGATCCCTGGGGAATGCCAGTATTGGTCTCTATCCATGGGCTGTCGAAGTCGTTAAAGCTTATCTTCGTCCGTCTGTTCTTGAGGAACGCCTCCACATATACTACTATCCACTCTGGGAATCCCTTCCGTCGGAGGACCCACGTGAGTCGGTCGTGGGCTACGTTGTCGAAGGCTCCTGCTAGGTCTAGCGCCAGTACCGAGACCACTGGTTGCCCCGCACCCCACGCCGTGGTTACTGTGCCTGTGAGTAGTTCCATCGCCGTGAGTGTGGACCTGTTCTTGCGGGCTCCCATTTGGTTCCAGGGTGTGAGCTCCCTGTCTTCCATCGCGGCTGTGATCTTGTTTGCGACAATTTTTTCGACGATTTTTGCCATCGTGTTTTCGAGGGCGATAGGCCGGTAGCTGCCTGGGAGAGAGTAGTCTTTTTTCTTCTCCTTCCTAAGTACCACTGTGGTTGACTCCTTTAGGCACATGGGGACGTCTCCGTCCCTGAGCATTTGAGTAATCGCGGCAGCGGCGCTGTCTGCTATGTCTTCTTTAAGGACCTTCCACACTTCGTTTTGGATCTGGTCAGGGCCTGGGGCCTTGTTGTTGGGAAGCATGGCTATAACCTCCGTGAGCTCGTCTGGGGATATCTCTGGTGATAAGTCGAAGCGTGGGTGCGTCTGGTTCGGGTCGATGTCTGATAGGTCCGCCGCCCCGCTCGCCGGGAAGAACCGTTCTCCAGGATTTGGGCCTTTGCGCCGTTTGAGGTCTCCGCTTCGTCTTGTTCGTGCCTTCGGAGTGGGGGTACGTTCACTGACTGCCCCTGTCCGCCTTCAACCTTTCTACTCCATTTCGACAGGTTCCACAAACCCTTGTTGTGGGCGTTGGCCTCATTGTCGTCATTTGTCAGGTCTGCCACGACTTTCCTCCACCGCGTCCTTGCGTTCGACCGCAGGGTGCGCTTGAGCTGGTTGCGGAGTGACTTCCAGTTCCTTTCGCTGTCCTCGGTGTGGTCCCGTTGGAAGGCCCTTCTTGCCCTTTTGATCTCTCCCAGGATTTCTGTGGCTTCTGGGGACCAGTCTGGCCTGGCCTTGTCACTAATCCTTTTCCTTGGGCAGTGGTTCTCCAGGGCAGTTCCGACCTGTTTGATCAGTCCCTCGAGTGCCCACCTGCCTGTGGCCTGGGCCCACTCCCCGTGGCCCACCGCAACCTTGATCTTGTCCCAGTCAGCTTTTTTCAGGGCGAAACGTTTGTTCGTCTTCCTGGCTATCGGTCCTGTGCCTATGCGGATTTCGATGGGGATGTGGTCGCGGGTAATAGCCCAGTCTTCCCTTGGCCGGTACATTATGATTCTGTCTGCTGTCGCCCTGCTGGCGAATCCCAGGTCGATGACTGTGTGGAGGGGTCCCCTCCTCCACGTTGGTACTCCTGGTTCGTTAAGGAGGCGGAGCCCCCATTTGACCATATTTGCCCTTAGGCGTTCCGCCTGCGGTTCCCCGGGCGCAGCCTTTCCCGTCCACTCTGGGTGGTGTGCGTTGAAGTCCCCGATCACTAGTGTTGCAGTTGTTGGGTGGGTTCCGTGGAGGAGGTTCTCGATGTCTGGCCATGCTTCGATGTCCTCCGCTGTTTCCCTACCCGCTCCTATGGGTGGGCTGTACACGTTGATCAGGTGGGTCCATGTTCCCTGCGTTCTTATACGGATCCCCTCTGTGAGGTCTGTGGCGACAGTGCCTTCGATCTCTGTCTGCGGGATCTGGTCATACACTAGGAACACTACCTTCATTCCTTGGTGTAGGGTCCGACTCAGTCGATAGTTCTTGGGGCAGTATGTCTTCCCCCTCGCGTTCTCTCCAACCATGGGTTCCTGGATGGCGATCACCGGGAACGAGGCCGGGTCGATCGAGTCCAGGAATGGCCTCGCCGCTCCTCCATTCGCGTTTCCGCAGTTGTATTGGATGATGTTCAGACCACTCATTGAGTGGATCGGATCACATCCTCAGTCTGCGTGTTGCTGTCCTCGGCCTCCGCGCGGAAGGTAAAGATTCGTTGTTGGCCTGGGGCGTTGGTCGCCCGGCTCATGTGGGTGGGGCGGCCAACTGCGATCCTCCTCTTGTTACTTCCTGCGACGGGGATGGTGGTCCATTCTGCGTCGTCTCCCCGGCTCGACCCTGCTCGGCTGGCGAGGGTGGAGCCTCCGAGGCTGTGGGTTGTGCTGGCTCCTCCGGCTCCATGGTTGGATTGGATCTGGAGGGTTTGCCACTGGAGCCCCTTCTTGGTCTCCTCGTTCTTGCTTCGGAACGCCTGGTAGGCCCTGCACTGCCGTGTCATCCATGCCTTGTGACCCTTCTGTTTACAGCACGCACAGCTGGCCTTCGCCTCTTCGGTGTTCTTGCATCCCCTGGTGGCGTGGTCCTCAGTGCAGTGGCCGCACACTTCCTTGGGGGCGTTGCGTACGGATTGGGTGTGTCCCCACTTCCAGCATTTGAAACACTGGCCGTCTGTCAGCGACACGTCCCAGAGCTGGACTGGATGCCACTCGGCTCCCATCAGGAAGCCTGATTTGACCAGTTTTTTCTGGTTCTCTTCCGTTCCTACGTTCATCAGGAGGGACCCCTTCTTTTGCTTGCCTCCTTCCCTCCTGGAAGTGAGGTTTTTGTCTGAGTAGAGCCATGCGACTCTTTCAATCCTGATGTTCGGGTTCCTCGTAGGGGCCTGGTTGATCCATTCGTCGTTTTCTGCGCACTTGCTATTTCTGACTGGTGTGTTTAGCGGGATGCCTGACACCATGACCAGGTGTGGTTTCCGGATGAGCTTCATGCCCTCGGCGCCCTGTAGGCCCGTTTGGATGATCTGGTCGCGGCGGGCCGCGTCCCTGACCACCACCGACACCTTGTGCACGGACCTTGGGTGGGTGATGATCGCGCGAGCGTCCGGTATCGCCACCCGGATACGCTCCAATTGGGCCTGTGGGGACTCTCTTTCTGCCCCCTCCATTCCCTCCATCCTCAGCTCAATCTTCGCCGGCTGGTTTGTGCCCTTGGCCGCCACCTGGCTCCAGGTGCGCGGCCCTTTCTGTTCCCCTTGTTCTCGGGCCGGGGCCCCTCCCATTCTCTTTTCCATGGCGTCGAGCCTCCTCAGCACTGCCTGCAGTGCCCCAGTCTCGTCGTTCCTTCCTCCTGTCGCCGTGGTGGTGCTCTTCGACTTGTCGGTGAAAATTTTTTCCACTCGGCGAACCGCCGCCAGGAGGTCGTGGGCGACCCGCGTCGCGTCCTGGACAGTGGTGGCCTTGCGGAGCCCTTCTGCTCCCGTCCTCTGTGTTTCTTTCAGCCATTGTAAGATCTCCCTATCTGTGTTCCCCTGTATCCTGTTCTGCTGTTCAGGTTCCCCTGTTGCTCCCTGCGTGGCGTTGGGGGCATCCCCGGCTGGACGCGCTGGCACCGCGTCTGGTTGGCAGCCCCCTTCTCCCTCGCGCTGTGGTCCCGGCATCGCGCTGCCTGCGGTGTCGATAGGTACAGCTAGTTCTGCTAATCTCTATAACAGTGTTTTTAGGTTGATTTAACCAATATCTTGGATTTCGATAGAATGGTGTTCTTTGAGCATATAACTAAGCAATGCACAGGAAGCTCTTCACCGTATATAAATACAGTAGCATCTGAGTAAGCTTGGTTCTTGAACATGCTACAAAGCGTTAGTTTAGCTTATTGCTCATAGCTAAGTATTAAAGGTTCTTACTTGCTCAAAAATTCCGGACGAGAAGGTGCCATATCAGTCTATATCCCTTGGATAAATAATAGCCGGTTTCAATATATCTACAGACTTACTAGTTCTGAAGAGATCTCCTTCCGCACAAGTAGTCTGTAGCTGCGCAGGCGGCGGTTTGTTCCAAGCTTGGAATAGTAAATTGCACCGTTGTTCTTCGCGATTCGTAGCTTTGTCTCTTCCTGATTGCTCTCGCCGTCTTCTTGATTCGGCCTTTGTAGGCATCAGTACCAGAGAGCGCAGAGGACACGGCGCAATAACGTTGTTAGTGTCAGTATACACACACCCCACTTCCCGAGGCTGCCCAATGTGCCGCCTCGATCCTACTTCGGTCCGACTCGCACCAAGCTCAGGTATACCTTCGTAGTACCCACGTTCATAGAGAAATCATACCAATACGAATACCAAGACAAAGGAGAACCCCGTTATTGTTATCACCCCGTACGATCGTACAAAGGCCTACCAACAATTACTCTTCACAATATTGCGGTTAGGCTTGAGAATAAATTTGAGGAAAAGTGGATGAGCGGGGTGTCAGGCAGACCTGAGCCACTCCGTGAGCTAGTTCACGAGAGAAGAGTGGCATCCCGCCGGACCAGGTCGCCGTATTCCACTATTGAACCGTCAGCAAGCCCGGCGCACATGAAACCTCTGATCTCACCCCTTCGTCCTACATCTGCACCAGCGACGCGACTTAAACAAGCTCCTACGGAATCAGAACCTAAATCGTCGTTGAAAGAACGGTTTCACATGGAATTTTTGGAACTTTTTGGGCTAGCGGAAAACGTTACGTATGCAGACCTGACTCAGCCACAGCAGCTTCTTTACCCTGCTCAGTTTACACAGTGGAAGGCAGCAACCAATTTAGCAAGGGTTTAAAACAGAGCCCTCGTTTTAAGTGGTAGCAAGAAGATCTACATCCGAGTGTCTGTGTCTAAGTACTTAAATTATCAGATCAATAGTTGAATTTTCTATCCGTGTCAGTAGCTTTCCAAGATGGATATCAGTTTTACACTGTTTCTTAGCATATTTTCATTGATTGTCAGAGCGTTTTGGCGGCTCCCCTGCTACTCTCGATTAGGAGTATTCCGAATTGATCCAATCGTCTCCGAGGGACTCCCATCCCAACACGCACACACGCTGCACGGGGCCCAGAGTACGTTATGCATGATCTTGGAAGTTTGATGTCTAATCTTTACTTTAACTAAGACTTGAACTTTTCCTCGTCGTATGATAGCCTAGTTCAGTCCAATTGCACGACATGTGCAGTTCTTGAAGACATGTCTGCTTACTGGACGCCACCTCTTATGTTTTCCCACACAAACGGTACCATAGAAATCGTTCCGCAAATTGGTGGAATGTTGATGTGGATCACTGTTAGAAGCTGACGCTAACAAGGCTGCAGTTACTATTTTCTTTTCGGAGATAGAATCATGGCTTTTCAATCAGCCACGTGCTTCCTCAATCTCCTCTTATATTTCTAACATTCATGAAAACATCTTAAATTAGCTATTGTGATTTCATGTTACTACGTCAATCTTCCAACGTTTTTGTTCTGCCGATTCATGCGTTATCGTCCCATTCGCTCTCATCACTTGATGAGCTGTCTCCATGGCTTAAGTCATCTTCCCAAGGATACTGAACATCTTGAACGTTGAACTTCGCAGACTTTTCCTTTTCAGCATTCCTATCACCGCTCTTTTGGTTTTGTACCTTTACTGTATCAGAGGCTATTGTCATCTCTTCGTATTTGTTCACCCCTTGCTGTGATTCCTTTGCTTGCTCAACCAAGAGAAATGTTTCCGCCTTACCTGTATCCGGTGATTGGTTGGCTGGTGCTTCTTTCGTATCATCCTCAGCCCGGTGTTCTTGGCTAGGTACGTGCTCGTGCTTCGCAAGGCAAGGACTTGACTGGTGATTCTTGCACACGAAGTGTTCTTTGCATAAAGGAGACTTGTATAGCGCTGCTCCGTGCTTGAACCTACAGCCCAGCTTAGCGAAACATCTATCTTGCTTGTCCAATTGGTTGAGGTATGGCCATGCAGGTTTTGTTGGATATTCATCCTCGAACAGTTCTTCCATCTCATCCTTAAGCCCCTCAGACTGTTCAAGGTCGTTTATACGAATTCTTTCATCAAGAATGGTAAATAAGGTGCGCTGGAAGTCCGAAACTAGACTAAGCGTAACATTTTCGCACCCAGCGTCTGCATAAGTCGCTGCAAGGTTGACGAGCTCGACGTGCACTTTGGAGATGATTGACTCCATATTAGTGCTTTACAAGAAGGAAGCTGTTCTGCTGGTTCCTCCTTGCGGCATGGACATGGCCGTATTTGTAGGTGCGGTGAGTATGCGTGGAGAATTTGAAGGCTAGCACCTTTATGCTGGTCTCACGGTAACAAAAGCATCCTGCATACATTTGGATGACCATCTACTTAACCAGTCCACTTAGCGAACACATATTAGAAGAGAATTCCTGGTATCTCAGTTGAACACTAAACCTTCCGCGATGAAATTCATGTGCTTTTTGGTACTCCTTGGATTTTCCGATGCGTTGTTCCAGCGGCGAGAGAGTAATGTTACAAACACCATCACTAGCGAGGCCTGCGTTGGAACGACCACCACGACTTCTACAATGGTGCTGATTACAACAACTGCGACAGGTTCGCAATTTTCTCTATTTCCAACTAACCCATCTCTACGTTTGCCTTTACCCTTGTGGAATAACGGAACCAATTCAACGCGAAATTTCTCCGCTCCTACCAGGCCTAGCACCCCTTTCTCAGCCGCGTCGATTTGGAGAGGCAACAACCGCGAGACACTGACGTACAAACTTCTGTTTATGATGTTTGTTTTTATACTTTCTATGGCCGCAACACGCTAAGTGGGCATCTTCAGGTCGTAGCAAGACATAGGACTAGCGTAGCAAGCGTTAGTCAAGTCCCCTTTAATCAGTAACCAGTTCCGCAATTTACTATTCCTATACTATAATAGCTTACACAAAAATACACTATTCCTAGAAATTGCTATTTAGGGCTTTTGTAGTACCAAGACTATTTGCGATACCCTGTACAGGAAGCGACTTTTCCAGCTTAAGTTTTGTACCTTTAACGTAGTTTATAAGCGAGCGGGCCATACAAGCGAGCGGGCCATCCCACCAACTTTGCGCAACGCGTGTACTTTAATCAACCATGGCCCCCTCCCACCACGCCCAAAAGAGCTCTCATGAGGCTGATATATACCTCGCAATCTCAGCTCTTAATGAACGCCAAATATTAACTGAGAGATCTGCCGCCCAAACGTACGAAGTCTCCCGAACCACCCTCCAACGCCGACGCGCTGGGACGCGCGCCCGACGCGATTGCCAGCCCAACTCAATGAAGCTTACCAAGCGAGAGGAGCAGGTGATTGTCAGACATATACTCGACTTGAATACACGTGGATTTGCGCCTACGTACGAAGCTGTACGTGATATGGCTGATAAGCTGCTGGCTGCGCGCGGCGCTGGTCAGGTCGGCGTCCACTGGCCGCGCAACTTTGTCAAGCGTACAGACAGTCTCACGACGCGTTTCAATCGACCGTACGATAGGCAGAGAGCTCTATGTGAGGATTCTGTGTTAATCAGAAGCTGGTTTGAGCTTGTGGAGGAGACAAAGGCCAAGTACGGCATCTGCGATGATGACGTCTATAACTTTGACGAGGCTGGCTTTATGATGGGCAAGATTACGACTCAGCTCGTCGTGACAGGATCAGAGAGGAGAGGCAGGCCAAAGGCTCTCCAGCCTGGCGACCGTGAATGGGTGACAGTAATCGCTGCTATCAACGCTGCTGGCTGGACAATCCCACCGTTCCTCATCTTCGCTGGCCAGTATCATCTATCTGCCTGGTACGAGGAAGCAGAGATCCCACGCGACTGGGCAATCGCAGTCAGCGACAATGGCTGGACAAACAACGAGCTAGGAGTAGAGTGGCTGAAGCACTTCAACGCTCACACGAAGACTCGCGTCGTCGGTGCGCGTCGCCTGCTCGTCCTTGACGGCCACGAGAGCCACAACTCTCTTGAGTTTCAAGAGCTCTGCAAGGAGAACAATATCTACACGCTCTGCATGCCGCCTCACTCATCCCACTTGTTGCAGCCGCTTGACGTTGGCTGCTTCTCGCCGTTGAAGCGCGCCTACAGCCGTGAGGTTGAGAGCCTGATCCGCCACCACATCAACCATATCACCAAGCTTGAGTTCTTGCCAGCCTTTAAGGCAGCGTTTAGTCGGTCGTTCACCTCAGCCAATATCTGCTCAGCCTTTCGAGGCGCAGGCCTTGTGCCTCTCCAACCAGACGTTGTACTGTCAAAGCTTGACGTGCAGCTACGTACACCTCCTCCAGCTGCTATACCAGAGGCTCTCTGGGAGGCTCGCACGCCAAGCAACGCACGTGAGCTTGAGGCTCAATCAACGTTAATAAGTGATCGCGTGCGACGGCATAAGAGCTCATCACCAGCTTCGATCATTGAGGCGATTGACCAGCTCAAGAAGGGCGCTGAGGTGATGATGCTCTCAGCTGAGCTGATGCGCGATCGGATCACCAGTCTTGAGAAGGCTAATGAGGCAGCGTCAGCGCGCAAACAGCGTAAAACAAAGCGTATACAGCAGCGTGGGGTCTTAACAAAGGGAGCTGGAGAGGATCTACTTGCTCAACGTGAGGCTGACCAGCAGATTGCTCGTGAGCAGCGTCAAGGAGGAGAGCGATCAGGTGTAAGCCGCCAGGCTCCGGCGCGCTGCACAAAGTGTAGAGAGACTGGGCATAACTCACGTACGTGCAAAAAGGATACCTTAGCTACTGCTTAATCTAACCTGTAAATATCTATATATCATATTATCGTGTTGTTGAGATATACGCTTGTAGAGGTGCGCAAAGTTGGTGGGGTGGCCCGCTCGCTTGTATGGCCCGCTCGCTTGTATGACCCGCTCGCTTATAAACTACGTTACCTAGAGTTTAACCTACCCGCATTCGTGCTTGCTTATATGGTAGTATGTTCCGCTAGTGCGGTCCGCACCGGTTTATTTTGAGTTAGGATAGCGTATGTACGGCCATCTATATATGTAGCTCAGCCTACCCTAGATAGCCAATCCAATACAGTTATTCTCCTCTCCTCACATGTTTACTGTTATGAGCCCAGGAGCCTTCAATTAATTACTGCTTTCACCCGATATACAGTTGATACGACAAGCTGTTAACATGACGACAATCAACACTAGGAAGCAAAGTCAGCTGATTAGAGAACTATGGCTACTCAAGAGCAGGAACCGCAGGTGACAAAAACATCAGTTACCCTTAGAAGGCCAGACAACTGGATAGTGTACTTGAGCGGGAAGACTTCACGAAAAATACCAGATAACAAGGAGCTTACAATACCTCCAAGTTGCGGCATTGAGATCAAGCATCCAGTATGGACCTTGGCGGCATCCATTCTGCTTGCTATGAAGGAAGACCACCCTGAAGACGCAGAAGTCGTTCGCAGACTTCAAGTCCTGGCTGGGAAAAGATCGTAGGAAGATTTCTTGTGATATAGCGGGATGCAGCTGACGTCTATTAGAGGCGTAGGCCAAAATTTCACTCGTGTTGCTGAGGCCTCTGGCCGCCTATCTGTGGCTGTACGGCATCCCGGGCTGCGGCAAGACCATCCTGAGCTCGACCATCCTAGAGGACCTTCTCCCGCACCGCGACAGTAATCCTGGACATGTAGTTGCATACTTCGACTTCGACTTCAACGATGTGCAGAAGCAGGATGCCGAGCTGATGCTGCGCTCGTTGGTCGGCCAGCTCTCACAACGGGCTGCCGACGTCCCTGCAAGTCTCGACGCCCTCTTCTCCTCCTGTGAAGACGGGAAGCGACAGCCGTCGCTCAATGAACTCCTACGGGTAGCCCACTAGACAATGCAGCGACTGCCACAAGTGTACGTCATGCTCGACGCACTAGACGAGTACGCCCAGCGTCCCGAGCTGATGGAGATGCTTGAGACCATGGCTGACTGGCAGCTCCCGAATGTGCATCTGGTCGTGACAAGTCGCCAAGAGCGAGACATCGAGAGCTCACTCGAGGGTCTTGTGGATCCGCAGAACAGCATCTGCCTCCAGAGCGAGGTAGTCGACAAAGACATACAGCAGTACGTTCGGCAGAGGCTGTCTGATGACAAAGGCTTGAGCAAGTGGGGCAAAGACGTCCTCCTCCGGCAAGAGATCGAGAGTGCGCTGATGGAGGGCTCCAAGGGAATGTGAGCATCCTGACAAGTTCTTAGACGTGCGACGCTGATGGCAGTGCTAGGTTCCGATGGGCCGTGTGCCAGCTAGACACGTTGGGAAAGTGTCGCAACCGAGCGATGCTACGGAAAGCACTGACAGCACTACCGCCAACGTTAGACAAGACATACGACCGGATTTTGTGTGCCATCGCTGCAGAAGACGCCGAGTACGCCGTCCACATGTTGCAATGGCTGTGAACAGCATGAGTCTTCAAGAGCTAGGAC
The DNA here is from genome assembly GCA_009982855.1 of Lizonia empirigonia. NCBI lineage: Eukaryota > Fungi > Ascomycota > Dothideomycetes > Pseudoperisporiaceae > Lizonia > Lizonia empirigonia. The sequence continues at coordinate 222,686 of JAADKA010000039.1, read as the reverse complement.
GTATTCATGCTGAGGATCACACACTCCGAGTCACGTCGTTTCCTGATAGGAAAGGCTCGTATGAGGAATTAGCTGTGCATAAAAAATACAACAAGATCGATTGCAGAAAACAACAGGTTTGATTTGCGACGCGTGTGAGCCCAGATATATGGGGAAATGAGAGACTGTGTACCAGGATGAAAAGGGAACGCCATCCACGCGGCTATGGTACAAAAACACCCTTCGCATTCTCGTCCATCCTTCACGTGTGCTCATGCAACCAGGTCACGGGCACTACGAGATCCTCCCAGTGCCATCCTGGTGCACATGGCCAGTGGTGATCCTCCTGCCATTCTCGTCCTTGAAACGAATGGAGATGACCAGCTCGCTATCGTTTGGATCGTCATGGGACTTGTGCCACTTGCTTCCTTTGATCTCTGCCTTCGTGATAATTGGATTCTAGATCATGTAAGCAAGTTTGTGGCTAGACGAGCCCTGCGTATCGACATACTTCTTTCTCGACTTTTTCGCAGTATCCCTTGACTACTGGGAGAGTCTTGGAGTCGAGATGCTCAAGGGTGACACTGCCGACGAATTTGATGAGTCTGCGGGACGTGGCTTGCATGTTGGAAGTTGCGATGACGAACTAGTAAAATTTGGAGTGATAGTGAAGGATGTAGTGATGTGCTTGGTGATGAATGCTGATCGATGAGAATGTGATGTGGCATGATTGATGGATGGCAGCCTCTGCTCTTATACTCTCAGTTCTTGGACTTCGCAATACTGAGCTCTTGATGCTGTGCTGCAACAGTTTGACGCTTCGCTCCAAGCGGAATCCAATGGTTACTAAAATAGCAAGAGCAGAACACCATTCTATCGAAATCCAAGATATTGGTTAAATCAACCTAAAAACACTGCTATAGAGATTAGCAGAACTAGCTGTACCTATCGACACCGCAGGCAGCGCGATGCCGGGACCACAGCGCGAGGGAGAAGGGGGCTGCCAACCAGACGCGGTGCCAGCGCGTCCAGCCGGGGATGCCCCCAACGCCACGCAGGGAGCAACAGGGGAACCTGAACAGCAGAACAGGATACAGGGGAACACAGAGAGGGAGATCCTACAATGGCTGAAAGAAACACAGAGGACGGGAGCAGAAGGGCTCCGCAAGGCCACCACTGTCCAGGACGCGACGCGGGTCGCCCACGACCTCCTGGCGGCGGTTCGCCGAGTGGAAAAAATTTTCACCGACAAGTCGAAGAGCACCACCACGGCGACAGGAGGAAGGAACGACGAGACTGGGGCACTGCAGGCAGTGCTGAGGAGGCTCGACGCCATGGAAAAGAGAATGGGAGGGGCCCCGGCCCGAGAACAAGGGGAACAGAAAGGGCCGCGCACCTGGAGCCAGGTGGCGGCCAAGGGCACAAACCAGCCGGCGAAGATTGAGCTGAGGATGGAGGGAATGGAGGGGGCAGAAAGAGAGTCCCCACAGGCCCAATTGGAGCGTATCCGGGTGGCGATACCGGACGCTCGCGCGATCATCACCCACCCAAGGTCCGTGCACAAGGTGTCGGTGGTGGTCAGGGACGCGGCCCGCCGCGACCAGATCATCCAAACGGGCCTACAGGGCGCCGAGGGCATGAAGCTCATCCGGAAACCACACCTGGTCATGGTGTCAGGCATCCCGCTAAACACACCAGTCAGAAATAGCAAGTGCGCAGAAAACGACGAATGGATCAACCAGGCCCCTACGAGGAACCCGAACATCAGGATTGAAAGAGTCGCATGGCTCTACTCAGACAAAAACCTCACTTCCAGGAGGGAAGGAGGCAAGCAAAAGAAGGGGTCCCTCCTGATGAACGTAGGAACGGAAGAGAACCAGAAAAAACTGGTCAAATCAGGCTTCCTGATGGGAGCCGAGTGGCATCCAGTCCAGCTCTGGGACGTGTCGCTGACAGACGGCCAGTGTTTCAAATGCTGGAAGTGGGGACACACCCAATCCGTACGCAACGCCCCCAAGGAAGTGTGCGGCCACTGCACTGAGGACCACGCCACCAGGGGATGCAAGAACACCGAAGAGGCGAAGGCCAGCTGTGCGTGCTGTAAACAGAAGGGTCACAAGGCATGGATGACACGGCAGTGCAGGGCCTACCAGGCGTTCCGAAGCAAGAACGAGGAGACCAAGAAGGGGCTCCAGTGGCAAACCCTCCAGATCCAATCCAACCATGGAGCCGGAGGAGCCAGCACAACCCACAGCCTCGGAGGCTCCACCCTCGCCAGCCGAGCAGGGTCGAGCCGGGGAGACGACGCAGAATGGACCACCATCCCCGTCGCAGGAAGTAACAAGAGGAGGATCGCAGTTGGCCGCCCCACCCACATGAGCCGGGCGACCAACGCCCCAGGCCAACAACGAATCTTTACCTTCCGCGCGGAGGCCGAGGACAGCAACACGCAGACTGAGGATGTGATCCGATCCACTCAATGAGTGGTCTGAACATCATCCAATACAACTGCGGAAACGCGAATGGAGGAGCGGCGAGGCCATTCCTGGACTCGATCGACCCGGCCTCGTTCCCGGTGATCGCCATCCAGGAACCCATGGTTGGAGAGAACGCGAGGGGGAAGACATACTGCCCCAAGAACTATCGACTGAGTCGGACCCTACACCAAGGAATGAAGGTAGTGTTCCTAGTGTATGACCAGATCCCGCAGACAGAGATCGAAGGCACTGTCGCCACAGACCTCACAGAGGGGATCCGTATAAGAACGCAGGGAACATGGACCCACCTGATCAACGTGTACAGCCCACCCATAGGAGCGGGTAGGGAAACAGCGGAGGACATCGAAGCATGGCCAGACATCGAGAACCTCCTCCACGGAACCCACCCAACAACTGCAACACTAGTGATCGGGGACTTCAACGCACACCACCCAGAGTGGACGGGAAAGGCTGCGCCCGGGGAACCGCAGGCGGAACGCCTAAGGGCAAATATGGTCAAATGGGGGCTCCGCCTCCTTAACGAACCAGGAGTACCAACGTGGAGGAGGGGACCCCTCCACACAGTCATCGACCTGGGATTCGCCAGCAGGGCGACAGCAGACAGAATCATAATGTACCGGCCAAGGGAAGACTGGGCTATTACCCGCGACCACATCCCCATCGAAATCCGCATAGGCACAGGACCGATAGCCAGGAAGACGAACAAACGTTTCGCCCTGAAAAAAGCTGACTGGGACAAGATCAAGGTTGCGGTGGGCCACGGGGAGTGGGCCCAGGCCACAGGCAGGTGGGCACTCGAGGGACTGATCAAACAGGTCGGAACTGCCCTGGAGAACCACTGCCCAAGGAAAAGGATTAGTGACAAGGCCAGGCCAGACTGGTCCCCAGAAGCCACAGAAATCCTGGGAGAGATCAAAAGGGCAAGAAGGGCCTTCCAACGGGACCACACCGAGGACAGCGAAAGGAACTGGAAGTCACTCCGCAACCAGCTCAAGCGCACCCTGCGGTCGAACGCAAGGACGCGGTGGAGGAAAGTCGTGGCAGACCTGACAAATGACGACAATGAGGCCAACGCCCACAACAAGGGTTTGTGGAACCTGTCGAAATGGAGTAGAAAGGTTGAAGGCGGACAGGGGCAGTCAGTGAACGTACCCCCACTCCGAAGGCACGAACAAGACGAAGCGGAGACCTCAAACGGCGCAAAGGCCCAAATCCTGGGAGAACGGTTCTTCCCGGCGAGCGGGGCGGCGGACCTATCAGACATCGACCCGAACCAGACGCACCCACGCTTCGACTTATCACCAGAGATATCCCCAGACGAGCTCACGGAGGTTATAGCCATGCTTCCCAACAACAAGGCCCCAGGCCCTGACCAGATCCAAAACGAAGTGTGGAAGGTCCTTAAAGAAGACATAGCAGACAGCGCCGCTGCCGCGATTACTCAAATGCTCAGGGACGGAGACGTCCCCATGTGCCTAAAGGAGTCAACCACAGTGGTACTTAGGAAGGAGAAGAAAAAAGACTACTCTCTCCCAGGCAGCTACCGGCCTATCGCCCTCGAAAACACGATGGCAAAAATCGTCGAAAAAATTGTCGCAAACAAGATCACAGCCGCGATGGAAGACAGGGAGCTCACACCCTGGAACCAAATGGGAGCCCGCAAGAACAGGTCCACACTCACGGCGATGGAACTACTCACAGGCACAGTAACCACGGCGTGGGGTGCGGGGCAACCAGTGGTCTCGGTACTGGCGCTAGACCTAGCAGGAGCCTTCGACAACGTAGCCCACGACCGACTCACGTGGGTCCTCCGACGGAAGGGATTCCCAGAGTGGATAGTAGTATATGTGGAGGCGTTCCTCAAGAACAGACGGACGAAGATAAGCTTTAACGACTTCGACAGCCCATGGATAGAGACCAATACTGGCATTCCCCAGGGATCGACTCTCTCACCAATACTCTTCCTCCTCTTCATATCCGACCTCCTCCAGGACCTGGGTACAGTCCAAGACAAATGTCTGGGATTCGGGTTTGTAGACGACACCAACATCATGGCGTGGGGACCGTCCGCCGCGGACAACTGCCGGAGGCTCGCCACTGCCCACACGCGGTGCGAGCAGTGGGCATCGCGCTTCGGAGCTAGGTTTGCGCCGGAGAAATACCAACTAATGCACCTCACGAGGAGACGGAACAGGGGGGGAGACCTCCTCTCCACGGTCACGGTAGGAGACCAGCCAGCGGAGTTGGTCACATCTATGAGAGTGTTAGGAGTGTGGGTGGACCCTAAACTCTCATGGAAGACCCACATTCAGAAGGCAGCGGCGAAGGGGGAGGCAGCATTCCAAGCCATGTCCAGAATCACGGCGTCGTCATGGGGACCGTCAGTACGCAAATCGAGACTGATCTACACAGCGGTCACGAGGCCAATCATGGTGTACGGCTCCCAGATATGGTCCGCTGGCAAGGGAGGTACCGGAATCCGTGAGACAGCGCTTCGAAAACTCCTCATCGTCCACAACAAATGCCTACGGAAGACACTTGGGGCTTATAAGAGGACGCCAATAGCAGCAATCGAGAAGGAAAGTGGCACACCACCACTGGCCCTGTACATCAGGACAGTGGCACTACAGTGGGCAGTCACAACAGCGAACCACTCAGTCACTAGGCAAATCAAGACAGCACTAGAGGAGGTGTGGCAGTCCGCCAGGACAGGAGGACGAGCAGCGAGAAGGGGCAGACCAGCCAGACACATCGCCCAGCCAGCGACGGACATAGAAGGTGTGCGCCGGGCCGGCGACACGATCGTGGAGGAAAGAGAGACCCAACGCCAGGCCTCGCTGGCCAGCACGGGAAAAGAGGGCAGGACCCGCGGCCGGCAGATCCAATCCAGGAGCAAAGTCAAGGAGATAGCCCGTGACCTCACAGAGAAATGGAAGGAGAGGTGGGAACGCGCGGCAGCGAAGCAACGCAGATCGGCACCTACATGGAAAGAGGGCTGGGAGTTCCAACCCCTCCACCTGTACGACGACGTCCCTAAACACGTGGCTACAGCGATCGTGCTACTCCGCACGGAAGTACTGGGACTTAAGGCATGGTTAGCGGGCATAGGGGTGCCAGGTGCCGACCCAGCCTGCACATGCGGTCACTCGAGGCAGACCCTCACACACATCCTCTCGTTTTGCCCGGACCAGAAGGAGGCGAGGCTCAAACTGATGGAGAGGGCAGGCACGACGGACCTTCCCCGACTACTCCGTGACTGGGAGAAAGTCGCGGCGGCAGGGAGATGGCTACTGGACACGGGGCTACTAGAGCAGTTCAGAGTAGCCCTTGAGGTAGAACAGACTAATACCGGGGGTGGTCCCCGTTTGCAGCTATAGGCTAAGAACCACACAAGCCCTTCTGCTCCCCTACAACAGGGCAGCACCGACGAGGAAGGAGCGGAACTTGCACGGAGAAACGCAGCGAGGGAAGAGGCAGGGGTGTTTAGCTCGACTAGAGCATGTTGGCCCTGTACACGGAGACGAGTACATAGTGTTTATAGACCCGAAAGGGAACCAGGTAGCACTCTAAATTAAATTATTAATTAAAATAGCAAGAGCGTCGCGCTATCCTCCGTCATTCACTTATGCGGCTTCAGTCACATAGATCGAGTATCCCGAATGTGGCTGTGAAGAAGTGACGCCGAGTCTGAATGAGAGATTGCGGGGTGAGAAGGCGACGCGCGTTGTGCTCTGGGTCAGACCCTTGTGAGCTCGTTCAACGTTGTGTACATATTGGAGAAGTTCAAGAATAGTCGGCGCGTAACGAGATCTCGCATGATGCGCCCTGTGAGCTAGACATATCATTGGATGATGGGTAACGACATGCATAATGTAGCGCGCGGATAATGAGGGTAAAGTTTGAAGTGGAGTCCGCGTGGTAGGTGAGACAGGACCCTGTTTTGCTAGCGTCGTTGCCGCCGGCCAATTGATCGACCGAGCACGGACGCGTCAATGACCGTGCTAGGCATCAGCGCGGCTGACATGCCTCTGGACCGCCACACTTATTTCCCGCAATGATATGGTGTCTCTACAACATGTTGAAATTTGGTCAACGAGCATGTACTCACTTCAAATTTCCCTCTAACATATCCCGAATTTCGCGCTTCCAGAGTACGACGATGAATGCCAGCGAGCTCTTCGAGGAGGAGCGCCTTCCGTGGTATAGCCATGATCAGTTTTATCCAGTACGAACTGGTGAGGTTCTCGATTCTAGCTTTAAGGTTATTGGAAAACTTGGTTACGGTGCATACTCTACGGTCTGGCTGTGTCGGGATATCCGGTATGTTTGGCGTTCTTCACCCTCACCCTTCAAAGTCTGATCATTCATGCACAGAGAACGAAACGCTGGCTTTGTCGCTGGCTACGTCGCTGTCAAAATCTGTACCCGAGATGCTGACAAGTCTGCACAACTCAATCGAGAGCTGGATTTTTACGAACACGTCAGTTCTATGGAATCACAGCATCGCGGTCAAGCATACATCCGCGGACTGTATGGCGAATTCGAGCTCGATGGTCCGACTGGCAAACATCTGTGCTTGGTTCATCCACCCATGCACATGACTATTCAACAGCTCCAGCATCAGAACTCAGCACACAAGCTCAATGTTCCGCTTCTGAAATGGACGCTAGCCAATGTGCTAAAGGCGCTGTCGTTTTTACACGACGAAGCTAAGGTCGTGCACACAGGTACGGCAAAATGGTTTGCAACATGATCGAATTAACTAACAAGTTAGACATCAATCCTGCCAATATCATGCTGACTGTGGCGGATGAGACTATTCTGGAAAACTTCGAGAAAGCTGAAGCAGAGAACCCATCACCATCCAAAGTGATCGACGATACACGCACCATTTACCGTTCCCGCAAGCTTCGCCTTCCCACGGGTGCTCTTTGGGGCCAACCAGTTCTCTGTGACTTTGGAGAAGCGCGGATAGGAGATTCCCACTCCGGCTTGATTCAGCCTGAGCTATACCGTGCACCAGAGATACTTTTCGAGATGGAGTGGGGCTCTAAGGTGGACATTTGGAGTGTCGCCACGTTGGTAAGTATTCAATCCTATTGCAATGAAGCCTCAATGACTTACTCCCGATTAGGTGTGGGACTTGTTTGAAAATCAGCATCTATTCGACGCCCGTGACAACGAGGGCAAATCATCAGGGACACATCATGTTTCCGAAATGGTTGCATACCTTGGAATGCCTCCGCTTCAATACACGCAAAGCAACGATATAACAAAGAAGGTCTTCGACCAAGGTCAGTCGCTGAGATCGTCCCGACATAGACTCTGCTAAGTTCAATAGGACACTGGACGGGTGGTTCCAAGAGTGTAACTATTCCTAAGATCTCACTCGAGGAAAGAATCTCAGTGCTTGAAGGGGAGGAAAAAGAATTGTTTCTCGATTTCATACGCTCGATGCTCAGATGGCGGCCGGAAGACAGGAAGTCGGCGACTGAACTTCTGAAGCACCCATGGATGGCCGATGTGATGTAGTTACGACGGCGATCAAGCAACCCTTGCGGTGCGAAGTCATTCTCGAGGACTTTTTGTATTAAGTGTATGTTTGGGATTGACTTACAAAAAACATATGCATCTTCACTACACTTCCGGGCATGTTATGTCATCATCGCCGGTCGAAACGTCGGCTAGGAATACGTAGCATCTTGTCGCATTTTTATACCAGCGAAACATCGAGTTGATCGCTCTCGAGCGCTCACAGAGGTTCCATTTATCAATGCAACACGTAAGGATCCAGAAGTACTAGAGCCTATCCTAGGCCGCCTGTTTAGCGCAGAACTCAAGCTTCCGATAACCATCCTTCTGTTCGTAGGATCCGCTTCCTAGATCTTCGAAGACAACTTCGCGATTTCCCCATCTGTGTGAAAGGATAGCATAGGGCGGGATGGTCTTCTCGCGAAAATCTGTCAAGACGAGTCGCCCGGAGTCATCAAAGTGAAGAAGTCGCATAGTTACTGCATGAGTTCGGGCAAGGAGGGCAGATAATACATATCAGGAGACAACAGGCGCGTGGGTGGGTCATAATGGCCTGTGGTGGGCTGTGAAGCCAGCCTGTCAGGCACTGCAGGCTTAGCCCCCGCTACTCCCAGCTGCTCCCCGCCCCGCCCCGCCCTGCCCCGCGCCCACGCCCACATTACAATCTGTGGATTATTCCTTTCAGCTTTCGGCTTCTAGCAATTGTGTTCTAAAGCAGATCCTACCTGTACAAATCGTCTTATGGTTCATAGCCATAACGAAAGTTGCCCTAGCCCATCTTTCGCGGTGGTTGCCGCTAAAATGCGCTGCCCAGAACCAGACAAACTGAACAAACATATTACTAAGCTAGTTGGGGTACTTTCCGCCCGGGGGTAGTTTCCGCCCACCCCACCAACGCGTCCACACTGTTTTTGAAGCTCTATTTTTCCACCACCACACACTCAGAATGGATACTCGTGAAGTTGCAATACAAAACGCTATCTGCGATCTCAATTCTGGTGTTTTTACGAGCGTGCAGAAGGCAGCTGCAGCGTATGGGATCCCTCGATCGTCACTACGCGGACGGGGGTGGCTGGTCAACTTCCACACGCGATAGCTCATCAACACCAGCAACGATTGACTCCAGCGGAAGAAGACGACTTAGTACAATGGATACTTAATGAGGACTCACGCGCACAGCCTCCTTCACACGCTCGCGTACGAGAAGCAGCTACTCAAATACTTCAGATGAATGGCGATCACGAGCCTCTCGGCAACGAATGGAAATCACAGTTTCTATCACGTCAAGCACGCGTCGCCTCTATTGTCGGACGAAATATCGAAGCCGCGAGGGCTCAGGCAGCCAATCCAGAGCTCATCCGCGCGTTTCTTGAGCTGTTTGAGCGTACCAGAATCGAGCTGGGTATACAATATGAGGATATGTGGAATATGGATGAGACTGGAGTAGCCCTGGGGGTATGTACAAATAAGCAGGTGCTTGGAAGCTCTACCAAGAAGAAGGCTTACATCAAGTCTCCAGAGAATCGTGAGTGGGTATCGATTATAGAGACGATCTCTGCCATGGGCCGGAGACTACAGGCGTTAGTCGTTTTCGAGGGGAAGTCTCTACAAACCACGTGGTTTCCAGCCGAAGGAGCCCCTAATTGGCTCTATACAACGTCAGAGAACGGCTGGACGTCAAATAAGATTGGATATGAGTGGTTACAGCGTATTTTTATACCAAATACTACTCCATCGTCTCCCCGGCCAAGACTACTCCTCCTCGATGGCCACGGCTCACACACTCCAATCGACTTCATGCTACTCTGCAAACTCAACAATATACACCTCCTGTATATCCCACATCATACCTCACACATACTACAGCCGCTGGATCTCTCGCTCTTCTCTGTTCTGAAAACAGCGTATCGAAACGAGATCCGAGCTCTCTCTGCACTAGATGACGCAGCACCAATCAAGAAGGAGAGATTTGTGATATCATACAATATTGCACGAGAAAAAGCACTCTCAGAACGAGTTATCCGAGCCGGTTGGAGGGCTGCAGGCCTCTGCCCGTACAATCCAAGCCTAGTACTGCTCTCATCCCAAGTATTAGGCCGACCAAGTACTCCTCCACCGATCGATCAGCCGTCAAATACTTCAGATATCATCTTTGAGACCCCACGAGGTTCACGGGATCTATATATGGCTCAACAACGTCTACTTGGGACGAATACTATCGATCGGAGTACCCGTATTGTACTTAGCAAGGCAAGCAAGGCACTTGAACGATCAAATACTCGAGCAGCCAAGCTGGAAACTGAAAATAAGAGACTCAAATATCGACTTAGCCATATATCAGATCTACAGACGAGAAAACGAGCTAAAATTGACCAAAATGAGCAGTTTAGCAACGTTGAGGCAATACAAGCTGCCATCGATAGAGTTAAATACTAGTAAAACTCAAGAAAAAGAAGCAGAAAAGGCAGCAGTAGCTGCTGCTGCTGCTGCTTCACTTCAATCTATGTGTAATGTATGGCAAATATAAGTACTGTTGTTATCAAAAATTCGACTCCAAACGTGTTGGTGATGGCTGGTTTGGGTGGGCGGAAAGTAGCTTATGCGCCACAGTGCACGTACGTGCCAGAATTCGATGCAGTAAGTTATACGACGCTAATGCACATGAGGGCGCGCTAGAGGACCACGCTAAGTCCGAAAAATCGTGAACCCCTCTTTCCGATCGGCGAAACTCCCGGAACACCGCTAAGTGATTTCAAATCTTAAGTGTTGATTCTCCTATGGCAGCACTGGCACAATATGGCTCCGAAATCTGGATTTCTGTCGATAGTCGTTGTTGAACAGGGGTGGTACGGTCAGAGCGGATCCGGATGCTATGACGAAACGATCGACAGCGCCATCAACGAGATGGTATTATTCTATTCACACACCGGCATCAGGTGCGGAAATAGCTGAATATACCTAGTACACTAGCTGGATCATCATCTACTTGCGCAGGAGAGATTTAAGACTATTAAGTTGTGTGGTCATCTCTTTACGGAGTGGTTCTCGTTACGTGGTAGGAGATGTTAATTATTCATTTTGTTCATTAATCTAATTAGCATTGTTGCCCGTTCACTGCGAAGTTTAAACCCTTATAGAGGAGCTTTATGGAACTGAAATGCCGCGAGAAAATATATCTGCGAACTTATATAATTGGATATAAATATAACTACAATGAGGATTTCAGTCACGTAGATAATAGAAGCGGCCGTTGGTGGGTTTTAGGCTTAGTACTTTTCACCCATATTTTCTCGACTGCTTGAACTGTGTCCTTTTTCAAGCTCCCAAGACTTTGGAACGAGGTTATCCTAGACGCGGGTACTGCCATGACTTGATTTTCCTGCTCTGCTAGTTTGAGCAAGAGCTGCCTCTGCACTGCAAAGGTTCCCTCAGCTTCATAGTCATCGCGCTGAGTATTTCTAGTCGCTCTTTCCTGCAACTGGCCCTTGTCATTAAAGACCCTACCCTTGTACTTTTCTTTCTGGTTCGACTGGCAAGAATGTCTCTTCTCTTCAATGAAAACCTGGAAAGGCTTGTCTGGTATCCAATCCACCGGCATATTAGGTTGACTCCGTATTTGAGGTTGGCAGAGACTAGCTACTTGTGCTGGAAATTGTAACCGTGTGTAAGTTGACTCGATGGTTAGAAGACTTGGGAATTGCACTGATTAGCTATCAGAGCTCAGATGAACTGCTTAAATGCAATATTCGGCCGAACACAGGCTATACTGGTGGGTCCGGCCAATACCGAGAGCTACGGATGCCTCCATGGATTTTGGGGGGGGGGGCTATAAAACGTCCAACTACTGCTTCCGTGCTAGCGTGACCAACAGACGTTTGATCTCTCGTGGTAGTCAGACTAACTAGTACATTTAGAGGTGAGGATCACGGTAAATATGCGCTCTCCCTCTTTCAGGCGGTGTGGCCGTGTGCTTTGTGGATGACCTCCCGAATTTATGAGTCCTTGATACAGTAGTAATTACGGCACAATTGAAGCTTCAAGTTGCTGTAAGATTGAGGTCCTTGTTGTTCATACTGTACTGCGATGCAGTTTCAAGATCTTGTTACCCTGCTAATGCCGACTTGCGACTTGATGTGAACCAGCCAATTTGTTGGTCTCTTGAAGAGTGTGCTTTCACACCACCACAAGATTCGGCTCCTTCTTTATGCTCTGCTTTTTTAGCTTGCAGTTTAATTCAACGTTACAACGCCTGCCGTTGAGAATACTTTTGTCTGGGGTAACGCGGTCTAATCTCTCCGCCATAACCAACCTAATTCACAGTCTATTTGAAAAGAAAGCTTAAACACCTTAGTTAATAACCATAAGATCGAACCCAAATTCGATAACGCCTACTTTCTTGCTCGATGTTCATGGCTCGTAACCGCTGTACTGGTTTCTTTTCTCCAGGCTTGAGTTACATTAAGATTGATTCTGGCTACTATAGGGAGTGTTTTCTTACGCCCCGCAGTTTCTTGTGCACCTTTTGACATTATCTATTCAGCTTTGCTCGCTCTTGGATTTTCCCATCTTATGCACCCTAGATTTTCCGGTCACCACGCCTTTTATGCAATGACGCGCTCCTTACTCCTAGCAAGTATAATTATACTTTATATGCATACTGATCTTAACAATAATCAGGATGATTTTGACGACGAACCGCTACTAGCTTATGCCCGGGCTAGAATGAGAGAAGCAGAAGACGATGTAGGTCAACATGACCAAAACGGATATCGCTAATTTTGGATAGTTCTTATACACAGGCAGAGCCTTTTTGTCTCTTCTTGCCTCTGTGGAGGGAGATCTTCTAGACTCTATTCAAGCAAAGCTTTTACTACATAAGCTGTCACTCGACACGCCTGCCAATCTTTCGTTCGTCGATACTAGAACGCTATACCATTACTCATTCCAGGCAAACTCTGCTACAGATCTGCAACCACGCAGCACTGACCTGAGCACACGAAACTCCGCGTCCTATTACGAAAGTGCGGCAATGCAGTCGTTAATGCCGGATATTCACAGTCGTCGTGACCTTCCTGCAGTCAGTGGTGCAGCTCATAATGAACATGATGTACTGCAAGTTCAAGGGGAGATGGGCATCAACACGGTAACGTCGGCTTCAAGAGCGGGTTTTCGACTGGCGCTTTCCGATGAAGTATCTTCACAAGCAATCAACACAACCAACAATCAATTTCCACTCCTTTCTGAAATCCAGACGAGATTAGGATCTTTATCGCCATCGCTATTTTCTTCAGACTGGCATGGAAGTCCAGTGAGCAAAACGACATACACATTACCTGAGGGAGTGACAATTAGTCATTGGAACCATTCTTACGCCCAACTATGCAATCTCTATGGGGAAAACTATGAGCTACTGAAATTCATTGTCGAGCTTGGCGATATCTCTTTTCGGAAGGACGCAAGAGGTTTCATAGATCTATTCTGCTGCAGATGGAGCCTAGAGAATCCTTGGTCACGTCTTTCAGGGGAGGACCCAACTTTGGAAGGTTCCTTGACGGAGAGAATACTCAAAAGCCTCTGTTGTGCTGAAAAGATCGAAATTGAATCTGCCATTGATCCTGTGAAACTCACAATGGCGAGAATCCTCCTCCATCACCATTTTGAGCAGAAGTGCATTGAGTTGAGTAAAGATCCAAAAATATCGAGCTACCTTTTCCAAGGAAAAGGTATCGCTAGCGTAACAATTAATACGATCCTGGAGGAAATATACAATCGCCATGATCAGAACATCAGCGCTCAGGCGAAAGAAAAGCGCTTGAGTAGATTTATGTATCACAAAAGAATTGGAAAGAGGTGGTCTTTTGTCGTCTCTCATCTTGGACTTGGTATCGTTCTAACCTGTGGCCCTGAACTAGCAACTCACGTGTAAGATACTGTTGGAAGGCTTCTGTACGATCGTACGGTGAATAACAGTAACTGAGGTAATCTTGTGTATTGGTATTGATCACTACGAATGTGGGGGCTACGAAGGTATACATGTGCTTGGATCAGAGTTGATCCGAAGTTGGACCGAAGTAGGATCGACGCGATACACTCGGCCTCGGGCCGGTGCACGAGGCCACGTTAGGCGACACAACGTGTGTATACCGACACTGGCAATATTTTCTTGTTGTAACGACTGGTGTAAGGAAATGAAACTATTAGGGAGTGTAATGTGCTAGGCATGTGCACCTACTCTATCGGTCTCTGCACCGACCCTTCTACTCGGATCGACAGCTCGTTGCTATCGATAAAACGTTCTAGCGCGCGATTTGGTGTTGCTTTCGTGAATGCGTCCGCGGGGTTGTCTTCTCCGTTGATCCAGCGGATCTCCGTGATCTCGCGACGCTCGTATGACTGACGAAGCGCCATGATATCGATCATCAGTCGCTTCTCAGCAGTTGTTCCGAGTTTGACGAGGCATTCATACAACGAGTATGAATCCGTACACACAATAAGTGGGATCGGTGGCAGACCTAGGCGTCCTGTAATTATCTTGAGGGTTGTCAGGATAGCGATAGCGATGTCGACGCCGCTAACCATGCCGTACGTTTCTGATGCAAGGACGCTCCGGGTAACACGTTTGCATTTGGTCGAACTCCAGTGGATTACGTTACCACGAATATCAAACGTGCTGTCTTGTCGACTCGACTCATTAACAAGGATAAGCAGGTACCCTAGCTGTGAGCTAAGGTCTTGGTTGTTCGCAAAGGATCCGTCTGTGAACACTACCAGCTTTGCTGTAGCGAGGTCGAGAGGGACGTATCGTAGGCCTCGTTGTAAGCTCTCAGATTGCCACTGCAGCCGGCGGTTAAGCTTCACGTAGTCCGTGTCCTCAGGTTGTTGTATTTGCGCAGCCGCGGAAAGGTCGAACGATGCTTCAGGTTGGCATATCGACGCAATGTACGCGCCGCGCGCGCGCTGCTCCATATACTTCTGTGCTCGGTTTGCTGCCTTCGGATCAATGATTTCGATCTTGGCACCTTGTCCCTTCTGCGTAAGTAGAATCGTATCTCCGCGTGACGTTAGAGTACATCCGTTGAACTCGAGCGATGCTTCTTTGGACAGTCTCTCCTTGGGCTTAGCTCGAAAATTGGCTTTCTGGAGCGCAGCGTCTTCTGCACCAGAGAATGCAGGCGTCCCAATCGCGAGAGTATCGTCTGTCTGCAGGCCCACTATTCCGAACGCTTCCCGTCCCCCGTTCGTGATCAGGAGGCACGGGTCATACGTCGACGTAGCCATGTCGAGCTCCTTGCAGTGGTGTCCTTGGTACGTAGCAAACCAGTGGACTCCTGCTTCCGCGATTCCATAGAGTGGCTTGATTACGCGAATAATTGTTCCCTCGGGATACTTTGTTATAAGCTCCTTTGGGAGGTGCGCTAAAATCGTACGGAATAGCTCTGTTTGTGCCTGTGGGTACGCTTGCGTGATATCGCGTAGTTCCACGACCATGTCCTTATCAAGCAATGCAGGCGCTAGGGCTAGAATCAGGCGCTGGCTGGCTCGTTGGATGGTTGGCGACTGCGTCAGGATCTCGTGTTTGCCCTCGTCATTGTAACCTTGAACAACGAGGCGTGATTTCTCGTACGGGACCATGGTCTTGCCTTTGACTTCGCGGACCATGCGCGACTTGAAGATACGATACCCGCCGTGTAGAGTTGGGTCAAACAGCTCAAAACTGAATACTCCACGGCCGACGAGGTCGTCGATCTCCTTCTGATCGGATGCTTCGAATGGAGCGCCCGGGACGTTGATCACGCCGTCATTGCGTAGCTTGACGGCCAGGGCGTAATCGTCCTCCTCCTTTTTCGACAGGTACTGCACCTTAGGCTTGTTCTTTGATCCAGGTGGGCGGCCCCGCTTGCGCGGCTGAGCCGCTTGGGTGACTTCCGTCGGCGGTACTGGTAGTGGCGGTTCATCAGCAATCGCTTCATCTGTGATCGGAGATCCACCTGTGCCTTGATCTGCGCCGTCTGTCGCTGTAGTCAGATCGCGATAGTACGGTTTTACGACTGTGGATCGGAACGTCGTTGGGCCGTTGATCATGTCTACAGTAACGTCGTGGTCCTTCATGTCGATGACTCTATACGGCCCTTGCCATCCGTTCTTCTCGCGCCACACCATCACCTCACTCTGCAGAGGCAGTGATAGTACCCCGTCTGTGTTAGGCCCATTCCTGGTACCAAGTGCGTTGCTCACCGCATGTTCCGCTGCGGCCTTCCGCAGCGCCTTCATCGCTTTCTGGATTGCCTCCGCGCGATGGGTTATCGAGGGAGATGGTGGTGAATCCATGGATATCCGGGGGTATGCACCGAAGACGAGCAGCGTGGGTACGAGCCCGTCCGGGCCTGCGGTATCGTTGACGGCCTTGACTGCCATCTGCAGCACTGCGGCGTCGCTGGTGCCAGTGTCAAGCTCTGTCCTCAGGATCTCGTAGGCGCGTCTGAGCGGTGCGTGGTATCTTTCTACCTTGCCGATAGACCAATGGGCCTCGATTGGTACTTGTTTACATGTGATTCCCATGATCTTCGCCTCTGATCTGAATTCGACTGACGCGAAGTTGGTGCCGGCGTCGTGGGTGACGATATCTGGCGGCCCTTGGTATGTATCAATCCAGAGCAGGCGGAGTGCTTCCCAGGTGTCTTTCGCGCTCATAGACGGTAGAAATCGCGCGCCGTTGAATGTTGTAGCCGAATCGATCACGTGAAGCACTGGTTTCCCACTCAGATACATCACATCTACGAGGATCTCGAAGTTGAATTCCCGATCATCTTTCAGCCTGAATTTGAATCGGCGCGGCGCTGGATCGTGCGTTTGGCAGTGATGGCAGAACGTTTGGATCTCTCGGAGCAGCTGTTCATCCACGTCCTCGTGTCCTGCGCGTTTGAGCAATCGTATCAGCCGTTCGACGGCTGGATGCCCGAACCTCCGGTGTAAGCGTCGGAGCTCAGTCTCCGTAAGGAATACGCGCGCGCGCTCTGCCTTGCTTAGGTGGAACCACGGGTGTCCCCATTTGCGAATCACTGGAAATGTAGCTTTTCCTTGTACTAGCTGGTCCGTAGTATTGTTGAAGTACACGTGGAGCCGGTCCATGTCTTTTAGACAGAGGAGAAACGGGGTGGGTGCGTCTAAGACCTCAAATTTGATCTTTCCAATCTGTGTCGATACATGTGCGGTTCCAATCGAAGTAGTGACGCTTCCTTTGCCAAATTGCACAGATGCGTTTCCAGCAGTAGACGTATCGAGAGTTACGGTAGGGTCCTCGGTTTGGAGCGCCAGGAACTGCTCCTTTCCGGCTGTCGATACATTTGAGGCACCAGTGTCAGGAAGAATGCCTTGGTACGTGATTCGCGAGTATCGGTCCTCGATAAGGAACTGCGTTGCGGGCGTAATAGGTTCCTTGCACCTGTAGAAGTCTTCTCCGGTCACGTGGTGCAAAAAGGCCTGATCTGTGAGGTACTTAACCGCTAGTCTCTGGTCCTCATCATCTTCGTCTTGCTCCTCTAGGAAGAACTGGTCGACTTCTTCCCCCTCGTACGCGACGAGGAATGTGCCAAACTCCATTTGCTCTCCCGTAATCGCGCAGTGTGTGATGTACTGCGCTTTTGAGCGTTTTCTTTCTTCGGGCGTATGGTTTGTGGACCAACAG
Organism: Lizonia empirigonia; assembly: GCA_009982855.1. Lineage (NCBI taxonomy): Eukaryota > Fungi > Ascomycota > Dothideomycetes > Pseudoperisporiaceae > Lizonia > Lizonia empirigonia. The sequence continues at coordinate 204,992 of JAADKA010000039.1, read as the reverse complement.
CCTGTCTTGCCGCAGACGTAACATTTCTTGTCGATTTGTGTGTTGACTCCAGAGCGGTGCTGAAGCCCACCGCGTCTGCAGGTAAATCCGCTACGTCCACCGCGAGAGTTGTAATTCCCTCGCAATCTTCCAGAGCTGTTTTGGTTGTACCGACGGTCCAGGTAGTACTGATCGTTCGGATCCGCCTCAGTGAAGTTTGCGGAGACCGTCATAGCGAGTGAGTTTTCGATCGAGGATCGTAGATCTCCAAACAGAACCTCGCATTCTAGAGACGGCTTGTAGAGTGCCATCTCGAGCTCCTTGACGCCTCGACATGCTGTGATTACCGTTGTTCGGAGCGAGTATTCCCCGATATACTGTTGCCCAAGCGCCCTCTGACACAACTGTAGCTTGTCTAGCATAATGTCTAGAACGTCGTGGAGGTTCTTATCCGGGTTTTCCCTCCGTACTTTGACAAACGAGATCGTCGTCCAGTCCGTGTAGTAATGGCCATGGTTCACGTCTGTGTCGAAGTGGTTCTTGAGCTTTGTGTAGGCGGTTGAGAACGTTTCCATCCGCTGATCGACAAAGTGAAGGTAGTATTCCTCTGCGCGGCCGTCGAGAATCCGTGGAAAAACTGCATGGAACTGACTTGGCTGGATGTCTGCGTGATAACAGATGCTGTAGAAGATCTTCAATTTATCGTCTAGGAGGTCGTACGGCTTTCCCGTATACTTTTTGTCTCGGTCCCACATTTTCACGAAAACATTGATCGTTGCTGCGCTCAGCTTCTCATTGCTGAAGTCGATCGGAGGAATTGCCTTGTACGGGTCCGTTTCGCCTGATCGTTGGATTGGAGGGACACTCAGTCCCTGTGGGCGTTGCGGATACGCTGGTGTGTATTCGCGGAATCGATCAAAATTGTTGTAGGTTGAAGTAGGCTGTCGTGTTTCCGGCTGTGGGGTGTGTTCGATAGTTTCCGTAAGCCGACTTGTGGTCCGTTCTTCTTGCCCTGGTTGTTGGCTAGACTGAGTACGGAGGCGGGTCTGATCTTGAGTGTAGTCTTGTTGATTGTCTACCTCTTGATCTCTTCTCCTTGTGGAGGTTTGACTTCGTGCTCGACTCGCTGTCCCTACGTCCGTAGGTTGCAATGGTCCTGCAGCGTCGTGTCCTTGCTTCAGCTCCCGTTGTAGCCTGTGTGCGACTGAACGCTCGTCAAAGTTGGTGTTCTTGAACTGTTCGTCCGGCCACTTCGGGCAATCCTCCTTGCGCAGTAATTTAGCTACGGCTTCGCTTGGTAACATATTAACACGACCAGTGTACACGCCCTTAAAGCGGAGAATCCGCTTCAGTTCCTTAGTGTATATTGGTTGGGCACGTAGGAACATTGCCTCTGTCCATCCTTCAAAGTCCTGACGGAACTCCCAAAAGAGTTCCTCATCTGCTGTTGGTCGATCTGTATAGTCCGCAATCGCACGCGCAATGTACGTTGTTGCGGTAGTAATCCCAACCTCATCGTCTGGAGCTTTAACGTTGTCCTCCCACATCTCTGGATCGATGTGATGCCATTCTCTTGGTTTTATGTTTGTGGTCCCTAGTAGCACTTCTAGTGTAGGTACCACTCTTCTACTACTGCTCGCCATTCCTACTGCCGGTGTCCTGGATACCGGTGCTCTTTCTGATGGTGTTCTTTCTTCTTCTATTGTGTTCTTGTTGACGCTTGCTGCGCTAGCTGCGTTCGCTGGGGATGCGTCGGTGGTCGTGGGTTGTACACGGGTCAAATCTCAACCGGTCGGTTGGCGCGTGTATAGACGGCGTCTTGGAACGCTTCTGATACGGCTGTAACGGTCGGTCGCTAGCCACGAACGACGCCTGATATAGCTAACAGTGAGCTTAGCATAGATAACTCCGCCTTGCTGATATAGGCAATCTAGGGAACGCGCGGGGTAAAGAATCTATCTCTTCTTAACCTAACTGTCTGTGACTGCCGTGCAATCACTGATCAGTGTTGGAAGGCTTCTGTACGATCGTACGGTGAATAACAGTAACTGAGGTAATCTTGTGTATTGGTATTGATCACTACGAATGTGGGGGCTACGAAGGTATACATGTGCTTGGATCAGAGTTGATCCGAAGTTGGACCGAAGTAGGATCGACGCGATACACTCGGCCTCGGGCCGGTGCACGAGGCCACGTTAGGCGACACAACGTGTGTATACCGACAGATACAGCACCAGGCTCATGCCAATTGAACTGCTAACGAAGTGTCCAGTAATAAAACCAGCAAGTTGTCGGATAAGAAGTTGGGAATGCTTGTGACATATCTGTTACATGGATACCCTAAAGGCGTTCAGGTCAGTCGCCTCGCAGATGCTCTGGTTTTATCGATACTTAAGGGGTTCGTGCCAAATTCTTATTCAATGGCAGCGAATGCGGGCGAAGAAATTGACGAATATGAACAAGAGGATGAGAGGTATGACCTTCAGCTAGTGGACGATTGGCAGCCGTTACAATTCCCAAGCCGTTTTGTTCCGCTATTCCTATGTAATTCTAGCTAGTACTTTCTGCAGTGTTTAAGAAGGTCAGACCTCGTGAAACCTATCCTAAATGAGTTAGCCGGGCGGCATTGAGGGAGCACGCACTAAGCTCTCGTTTACTATCAACAACGCTTGGTTTACACGCTTAGTGGTTAATCACCCCTTTTCATGTTTACCTATTGTTTATGTAAACCAATCGTTTGTGTAAACTAACCGTTGATGTAATAGAGCGTTTACAGGAGCAGAGCGTTTACAGGAGAAGAGCTTTTTCAGGAACAGAGCGTTTTCAGGAGCAGGGCGTTTTCAAGAGCAGGGCGTTTCCAGAAGCAAGGCGTTTTCAGAAGCAGGGCGTTTTCAGGAGCGAGGAGTTCACAGCAGCAGAGCGTTTTCAGAAGCAGAGCGTTTTCAGAAGCAGAGCGTTTTAGAAGCAGGGTGTTTACAGGACCAGTGCCTGTTGTGAAGATCAAGAGAGCGAATAGAACCAGAGTTCAAGGGCTGGAGCTGGAGCGCCGATGTATCTTAGAGCAGTGTGATGTTAGTAGAAACACCATAGCTGCATAACAAAACAATACATCTATTTAAGTCGCCTCTGCTCGATCATTGTGTCGTGTCAGTCCTGCCTTCCGTCCAACTTTCTTAAACACTTCTCGATACCGAGCCTCGAACACCCATGCTGCACGAGCTAATGTCGTACTATACATTGTCAATCGGAGTCTATGGGGATGGAGAAGACCCGAATCGCCGTTCACATTGGGGATTTTTGGTTTTCAGCCCGGGAAACGAGGTTGCCAACCTCCTGCACGTACAGTTGATCTCTCTCCAGGGATTAATTTATCGGTTTGAAACTCGAAGTGATCACCCATTGGAAAGCCAGACTTGTGAAGGGAGGGTACTTTTGGGTTACATCGAGTCGACGAAGTACAATCAGGTTGTGAAGATCATTTCGGAAGAACCAGCACCGCGAAATAACAAAGTAAGGACACTGTCAGTATACACACACCCCGCTTCCTGAGGCTGCCCAATGTGCCGCCTCGATCCTACTTCGGTCCTACTCGCACCAAGCTCAGGTATACCTTCGTAGTACCCACGTTCATAGAGAAATCATACCAATACGAATACCAAGACACAAGGAGAACCCCGTTATTGTTATCACCCCGTACGATCGTACAAAGGCCTACCAACAGCGAGGGATTCTATTATATCTCGTACAATATACTTAAGACTAAGAATATAATCACAAGGCCAGCTAGGCAAATCCCCGCAATTTAGTAGTTGCTCGCCGTCTTTACCGTGCAAACACATTCCCCTCTCCCTGCTTCACTATGCTTACCGCAGAACCCATCTTCGTCTTTCGATTCGGCGCAATGACACCGATTACGGTGTGTGGATTAACGACCCTTTGCCCGCTCAAAATCAGTCACTATGGCTCGACCTGTCTCTCATTCCACAGTATGTTCCGGGGTTCGATGGCCTTGTATAACTGCAGTGTCAGAGACAGGCTTACAGGAGTCTGTGACGTTCTTAAGTGAAGTTTGGAATGGCTTAGACGAATTCGATAGCTCGCCAGAAGACCTTACGGATCGCATCTTTCCTAACAAACGTCCTAACAAGTATCTGAAGTAGGCGCAGACTCAAAAGCGACGCAACAATAATGTGACAGCTGAGCCAAGCAAGAGAGTCGTGAACGGCAAAGGTTGAGCGTTTGCTGAAAAGCTATACTGCTATACATACTGTACTAGGACTTTAGTCTGTTCGCGCGTGTGCACAGACCATTTCAACAACGCGAACTCTAAAGAGGGGTATCTTCTTCAACTACACACGACTACATCAATATGAGAGCTTTTAGCACTAAAATTTCATCAAATCGAGTGCGCGGAGGTGAATTATCAGAAGCCCAACGGATATACTGCTTAGCCCAGGTTGAGGCTGGTGTGTCGACAAGCGAAGTTGCTGACGCGCTGGACTGCTCGCAGCGGTGCGTACAGAAAACAGTACTCCGATGGACAACCAGCTGCAGCACCACAACGCAGCCTCGGACAGGCCGGCCACCTACATTGACTAGTAGAGACCATCGCCGGCTGCTACGGATTGCTCGGAAAAACCCAGGTATTGAGTACCACAAGCTTATGGAGGAGGCTGGACTGTGGGACGCCAATACTACCTACCCCAGCGTTTCTAAGCGTACTGTGCAGCGCGCAATGGCTGACGAGGGATACCGCAAGTTCAGAGCGAGACGTAGGCCAAAAATCAACAAGAACACAGCTGCGGAACGCCTCAATCTTACTAATGAATGGCTGGGGTTTGATTTTGGGAGGCGTACTATCAGGTTCAGTGACGAGTGCAGCGTTGCTCGTGGATCTGGCCACAACACGCCCTGGGTATGGCGACTACCTGAGGATAAATGGTCGCACGAGATGGTTGAGGAGGTCACCACTGCTCGCCAACCTGCTCGTATGGTATGGGGCTCAATATGGATGACTCCAGGTGGCCGAGCAAGGCGTAGTCGTCTAGTAATTATGAATCGCGACACATCAGCCAAACGCAATGGATACACAGCTCAGAGCTACATACGAGCACTTGAGGAAGGTCTCCAGGACAGCTACAGGCCAGGCGAGTGGTTTATGCAGGATAACGCACCTATCCACACTTCCCAGGTCTCGAAGGAGTGGCTAGAGGTTCATGGTGTTGCTACGATCAAATGGCCACCATACTCACCTGACCTTAACCCTATTGAACACATGTGGTGGGCACTTAAAAAGAAGCTCCATGAGCTGCATCCTGAATTTGACTATATGGGAGACTCTCTAGCTGAGTGGGAGGCGTTCGAATTGGGGTTGATTGAGGCATGGGCTGCTATACCTGACGCACTGATCAAACGCCTTATTAGGTCTATGCCACGACGCCTAGACGCTGTGCGACGTGCAAAGGGCTACCAGACTAGATACTAAGCGTAATGCGATTAATTTGCAACCCTAATTGTCTTATTTGGTCTATGTAGTAGAGAGTTATACTGCTTTGAAGTTGGTAATCAAATGTGGTTGTGGTGGTCCATGCGTCAACGCGAACAGACTTTTGGCACCCGATTGTACATATAATTGTCTTACATGCGTTACTTGCATCTTGTAAACCTAGGTACGCTGGGACTGGTCTTGGTCATCTTCTCGCTGCGCCATACAATCCAGCACTTTGATAACCGTAATTAAGGTGATCATTATACCGTGTCTTCAAGTTCTCAAGAAAGAGTGATCTCCAACGATACCATTCCAAATTATCTTTGAGTGTGTATCCAGGATTCTGTCCCTGCGGCATAAGACCAAAGCTAGTCAGGAGAAATGTCTATTCTCCCGTCTTGCACCGATGCTGAGTTCAGCATGCAGCAGCGAATCGATAGTGTCGCGTGGTATGTATTCGCTGGAAATATGAGGGGACATGTCGGCAGTAGGTACATAGTACTGGATGAAGTGTCGAACGTCGAACTTGATTTCGGCCTCGAACATGCCGGCATAACCTGACGTATCCGAGATTTCCAATGAGAAACCTATGTCAGTATTGCTTTCCAATGTCTGCTGGTCCCCCTGCAAGCAGGCCATGTGTATCTCTATATCAAAGATTTCGAAGAAGTCTTCCTTGCCTCGGGAAATCCAGTCGTACTCTCGAAGTACGCTCGTGCACATGAGCCCCTCATCGAGGATCCGTTTGCAGAGTGGTAGTATGATGCACAAAGGTTGAAAGGCATGGCTCAGACCTAAGCATATCATGACCTGGACATCGTCTGAAAGTGTGAGGAGTAGGTACCCGTGCACACCTGTGGCATTCTTAGGGTTGACTAGGAATGAGCAATCGAGCGATCCGCTGCATATCTTTCGCATCTCCCGCCATGATCGTAGCTTAGCGTGTGAATCACCGCAGGGACGTTGGTGGGCTGCGCACGAAACTGCAGCATCCGCGGCAAAGCTTACGACAAAGCCACAAGACTCATCAGCTGAAGTTTGGATATCCTCGAGTGATTGGCGAAGTATTCTGACTCTTTCGACTCTATAACCGAAAGGCAGATGTGTTACGGACCTATCACTAGAGGATGTCCAAGCGGCCCCGTCAATCGTGACGCGCGCAAAACAAACAACTCCCATTCGTTTGCCATACTGTTTCACGAATATGGCAAAACCCGGAACGTTGCCGAACGTATACGCTTCGTGTAGATGCAGCGCAAAAATGCATTCAAAATTGTCCGTAAGCAAATAAGGATAGATGCTCGCAGTCATACCGATTCCAGAGTTGTCCATGCTCCAGCCTTCAAGTGTAGAGAAGAGTGTATTGCAATTTCTGGCCCCGATCTTGACCCTATCTGGGAGATTTGAGAAGCAAGCCGGGTTCGATGCGAGCATTCCGAACGTGTCTACTGCGGGACCCTGCCACATGAAAATGCTCATATCTGTGCTCACTTTCATGATTTCCTCTTGGAGCCTTTGGAATGCTCTTGCACCTTCCCCGTAGAGAAGCGGCATGTTAATTTGGAACAGGCCGAGAAGGCAGTAAGCACGGCCTTCTTCTCTGGTTGTTTGCCTTTTAGCTGACCATGAGAACTTTTCCGCAACACAATATCCGGCGAGGTCGAGATGCTGTAAAGCTGATACCGGAATCCCTGTCACCTTTCCAATTTTCCGTCCTAGCCTTCTTCTAGAGCCAATCGGTTTCCATGAATGGTTGAAGAAATGCAATTTGGTGGGTGCAAGGAGTTCCTGAAGCGTCCAACCTCGGGTGAACCATGAGCTCTGTTCGAACTCCCTCATTGAAACGACATCGTAAAGGTAAACGTAACATATTCTCGCTTGGCTGTAGTAGGTGTACATGCTGTTGATGGCTTCGCTCAGCTCAGCGTTACTCTTCTTGTCGATGCAGCAGGTATCGACCCAGACGTACGCCAGGCGCCTTCTTTGTGCCTCTGCGCAAAAGTCCTTGATCTTCTTATAACCAGTACGATTGGAGTACGGATGTGGCTCTTCCAACCCACCAAAGGATACCTCTTCATCATTCTTCCAGCGATGGGACAGAATGGCGTAGCTCGGTACATCACTGTGAAATTCTTCGAGTTTGAAGGTCCGCGTGTTGAGAAGCCACATCTGGTTCGATTTCGCTGATTGCGCAATGTGCAAGGGAAACGAGCAGTGCAAGGGGACTAGGCGGGGGTAATAAGCAAGAGGGGTTTGAGCCGCGACATAGTGACACGTGTTAGCCTTATTGGCACGTAACTTGATTCGTTAGGTCGCCAACTTGCCCGTGATGAAGCTGCAGTCGCTAGCGGCTGTAAGCATCACCCAGGTTAGGGTAGATACAGTAAGGTGCACACTCGAGCGAAGCATGCATCACAGTTTAGGAGACTGGTATTATCGTTACCGGACCTTCCTGTGTAACGTGTAGTAGCGCAATTTTACTGCACCCGGCGATCGACCTGGGAAGCGTTTACACACCTCCCTCCATTCCATACCCTGCTTATCCTTTAATGACAGCAAAAGCTCTTCGTCTGACTCTAGCCAGTGCTGGTGAGTTCGTTGGCTGTATACTTCTGTGCCTTGATCCCCATCCTTGCCCTCTTCGTTCCAATCGTTTTCTGAGTGGTCCGTTCCACGACTAGGAGCATCACTGTGGAAACTGCTCATCCCTTCCGAAATGCTTCTTTCGCGATTGCATAAGCCTAGAGCACCATCGTCACACCGGTACCCTAGCAGTACCCACGAATCTGGTGACAGCTGGGTCATGCGGATGACTTTGCCTTTTCTGCCGAAGAACTTGTGACCCAAAGCTACCGGGTCGAGAGACTGATTTGAGTCGCGATAACGGACGGTTGCTGTCACAATTGACGACCCATTCGGGATAGCGCAGAGTGTGAGATCGGTTATATCACAGGACATCTCGAGGCTGGGCCTATAGTTGGTTCCATCGCCAGCCGTCGTGCCTGGAGAGGATGATCGTGGGAAGCAAGATCGAAGCCCCCTATCGATCCCAGGCCTTCCCCGCATTGGCTTTTGTCGTGGCTGGCTCGGCCTTACTTTTTGCTGTGACCTCGTAGGTATCGTGTGGTAGTTCAGTGGTCTGAGAGTAGTGTTTGATAGCCCGCGTTTCCTCTTGGGTGCCCAGTCCCTGCATTTACACCGTCGAGGTTTCGCTGGAGAGTTGCCGAATCCCTCCTTGTTGTGGCCAAGTTTTTCCTCAAAGCTTTCCCCAACTTTGACAACGCTATCTTGTTTGTTCATCTCACGCCTGTTGCCATCCCAAACGACATCTTGCTCAAATTCCATCCCTTCAAAACAAGAAATGGATCTTCTTGACTGCAGTAGTTCATTGATTGCTCCCTGGACATGCGCGTCGTGGCCATCTTCTGCATCGCAGGGATCACCTGCAGGCAGGACTAGGTTTGCGGTACCATCATCTTTGCGGCTAGCGGTTCGAGGGTTAGGAATAGAACGGGAAGCTTGGCCGTTAAGGTCTAGTAGAGAAGTTGACTTGGGCGTGGATGCAGGCTCCAGCATAGGGGTCTGTGCCTGTCGCTCAACCAGCCTTTGTCGCTTGGCTAGTTGGGCGTCTTCCGACTCTGGCTCCAATATAACGTCCGTCGCTGCTACTGGGGAGATTGTTGTCGTACCCATAACTGAAGAATGACGCGACCGTTCACGTGTTGCGGACGGTCTGTTTATCACGCCAATCGTACCAAAGAACGTTCCGTCCTCCGCCAGTAATCCCTCTTAGACAACGTCAACGTCGCCCTATTTAGTGATTCGGCTGGTACTCACCATGACAAGAACTTTCCAAATCCCCTAGAGACAAAGCTTGCTTCACAGCTGCGTCCGGATCGCCGCGCTGCCTGACATGGTCTCCTTGGTTACTGGCAATCAAGTCGTAATTGTTCTCCTGGTGGTCAGAGGCCTTGTTACTAGGCTGAACATGCGCAAAACTATCGTGTTCTTCAACTGTGTCAATTGAATGAAAGTCTATGCCCGTCAGTGACATCAGAATCATAGCTTACTTAATTACTTACCTTGAATGCTTCCGTCAAGCAACCCGTTTGCGGCCGAATCCGATGTTGCAACGCGTGTAGCGTAACCCATTGAACCCTCATCAAGAAATTCACAGCCAAACTGGTAGTGACGGTCGCCAGACGCGATATCGTACATGCTTTTGCCATGGCCTGCTCCAAATGGATCGTAAATTGCTGAGTCCATCTCCTCAATAGGGCCCGCTGCCTGGAATGGCAGTGTCTGTTGAGGGACGGCGTGGAGGTCGCCCTCGGCATCTGCGCACGAGTCAGTCTGTCTGAGTCGCTCGCATGACTGACGAGCAAACAATACCTTGATGTAGCAGTCCTAGATTGTAAGTCGCCTGTTCTGTATGATCTCTACAAAGACTGTTCCCCGTAATCTTAACCTTACCCTTAGCCTTAGATTTGGTACGCTTGAGTGACGTAGGGTCGAACTGTTTGAATTGAGAAAAGCTAGTCTGAGGAACTGAAGTAAAAGTAGCCATGGTAAAATTGTGATAGGACCTCATGGACTCTGGCTGAGGAAACAGTGCCGTACCTAGGGGTTTAAATGGACAACAACTTACTGAGCAGACGCCGTCTCCCCTGCAGAAGACATCTAGATAATAACGCCCAATCGATCATAGTGACTAGTCTCGGTGTCTCCGACGAGACCCTCGTCATCAAACCATATCTTACTCTTGACTTGCCTCTTGCTGCGGAAGCTACCCAGGGTACGCATGACTCTCTGAGCGCTCCCCTGGGTGTTCTTTCACACTTGCTGAGGAATAGTCCTCGATTGCCAGCCATTTCTTCGATTCTCAGATAATCAGCTGCATCATACGCCAGATACGACCCACTCCTAGCGCCGTACACAAGGCGGAGCACCCTGCACAGATGTCACGAAGTCCATGCAGTATGCAAGTGTTTTGCCGCATAACACCGCTGAATCCGGCCCCAATAGAGCCAGTGACATCAGAGAATGTTTCCGTGGTATCCATTCCACCGAAGGCGTTAGGGTGACAACGCCGGGCAACCAGGACTGAGACACGAGCATGAGCACTATTCTCCAGACAGCGCTCTCACTTCGGCCAGAATTGTGGCGGAGCGGGCTCTACCCATTCCTTACAGGTCATGCCAACGCCAACGTCGAGCCATTAGCTGCCAGTGTCTATACGAACAGCCCCTGCTGGTCACACTGCAGCGTCACAACGAAGACAACAAAGGCTTGGGCGCGTTATCGCCGACGGATCCAGCTGCAGCATGCGGAAGACTGAGCTCGGATTAGCCAAAGTATCACGGAGAAGGACAGAAGGTGGAATGAGGTGACACCGGATGGCAAGAGCTGACATGAGTGCCTTTGACTGGAAAGTGTGTCCTTCCAGCCAGAGCAAGGTGTGGGCACAGTTCTGTTCACATCCTATTTCCTACACCAACGTTAGTGCTGGACAGCCAGCTGTCCGCCTCCTGACCTCTGTCAATCTCTTGTTGCACTGAAAACTGTGACACAATAGGCACCGCGAGCAATGCTATGCGTTGCGAAGTATCATAAAACCCCAAGCATGAAACATGCGCCTCATGGGAGTGACTGACCGCGTGAGAGAGAAACAGATCGTCCGGGCGTAGCGCCTGCTAACGAGCGGATTGGAGGGAGTTCAGCCGAAGGGACAAGGTTGTCTTAACCAGGTCATACGTGAGACAGTGCTTCGCAGAAGCGCCATTGCTCATGCCGAAGAAATGCAAAGGGGAAAGAGGCTAACGGCACCGTGAAGGGCAAGACCGTGCAGCAGGCTATCAACCCTCTTTCAACCTCAGGAGTGCTCTGAGTGAGGCCAAGTCTAGACAGAAGGAATGTAAGAGGCGTGCTGCTCGAAAAATTGTCCTTGTTGCGTTGCGTTATGGGTAAAAGTCCAAAACTGTGTGAATATTAGGGGATATCACGCGTGCAAGGGTTGGAGTGGCAAACCATGTCAGAGCTGAAGGAAAGATAATTGGACATCATAGTAGCGGGTCCCAACTCTTCCAAGCGGGCAGCTAGGTTGGAGAAAATCTCTAACAAAGGATAGTTAGATTAGGCAGGCAGGGGGCGGCGGCTGAGCGCAGACACGGGGTGGCGGATAGAAGAAATAAGAGTAGAGAGTCTTGGGAGGAAGGAGAGAAGAAAAGATAACAGTAGCGGAGGCCTCTTTATGGCAGACATTACAGCCAATTCCCTAGTTAAGAGTAGCAAGAAAGCTATATATAGAGGTCCGGATTACCTAAATAGGATGCATCTATTTCCTAATATATACTTGCCGTCTGATAGATTACTTGCCTCCTTTTTTGTAGCCTGCATTGTCGTTTAACCTCAAACTCTCCTCGCATTCTTGTATCCTCCCTTTACGCCTTGCCTCGGACGCACAGCCATAGACGCATGCTCTGCTTCTACCCACTGTGCCTCTACGCGCTCTGCCTCTACTTGCTCTACCTCTCCTACGAAACTCGGTCTCTGCAAGTACTGCGCGACATGCGAGGATGTTCACTGGTTCAGAGTTCCTCCACCAACAGCAATTACACTAGAACTCACACAGACGATGGTGTGGAGCTGGATACAGATTTTACAGACGTCAACGAATTTGCCGACAACAACAATGAGATTAATGAGGATGAAGCATGGCTCTTCCCCAATGAGGATCATCCGCCTGAGTACTACCTTCAACAGCTGGAGGTCTTCAATGAGCAAGAGTACGCGAAAGAGGACCATAAGGACAGCACTACTCGCTTGCTTGATTGTATGGAAGATCAGTGGAATCAGTACGTTTCCTGTTTCCTTTATAGCTTGCGCTAGAACGCATAAACTAACCCCAGCACAGATGCTGGACATACCTCAAGAAAGACCACTATCGAGCCTATACAACTGTGACCGTCGCTACTCTATACACGTTCTTCGACTGGCTACTCAGCCAGCGCCATGGAAAAGGCGGGAGGAAACGCCGAGGAACGAAGCTCGCCAGCTCCCTAGGTACGTACTGGAAAGTTTTCCGCTTAGTGTATGAAAGAGCAACCGGTGTAAAACTAGATGGGAAGATGAACCGGAGCATGCACAAGGTATGAAGAGCTAGACTCCTGTTTTTAGTCTTATACAAGTATTTATGTCTAATGTAATCAACAGGTACTAAGGAAGCTGGCGAAGAAGCACAATCTAAAGAAGATAGGTCGTGATAAGGCCTGCATGTATGTTGAGGATCTGGCGAGAGTGTTGCAAACGAATCTGGTAACAACTGAAAAGAGATACCCCCACGGACGCTATAGGATACAAGCTCAGCTCTATTTACAGCTAGGCGGATTTACAGCAAATCGGCCCAAGGCTCTTCTTGGTCTCTGCTACCGGCATATAGCAGTTACCCTGCTACGGGATCCCGAGGGTGGCCCTCATCGAGTATTGCTGGAGTTTACCTTTGAATTCACAAAGGAGTTCCTTGGTATCAAAGACATGTATGTGAAAATCCTGAGCTAGAACATTGACGCTTACTAACTTATATCCAAGGAATACCTTCCCTTTCCCCGAAATCATATACGATGAGACGCTCCTCTTTAGTCCCCACGTCTTCCTCCTTGGCCTGCTCTTCTGCGATCGGGCGTTTGCAGCCTACAATCTAACCTCTTCAGAGGGACTAAGCCAGCTGAAGATTCCGCAAGGCCGCAACGAGCTGTCATTACGCCTGAATCCGATGTTAGACGACATCCCGGTATTTCGGAAAGCAGTACGTACCCTGCATGGTTGGGACATCTCTCCCAACGAGCCTCTTCCCTACCCCACCCTGGTGCCGTGGATCCGGATTTTGGGCGAAGTCACAGGGTTTGCTCAAGTCACCCGTCCTTACTCGCTGAGATATGCCGGAGGGAAGGCATTTAATGACAATGGTAAGTTGATCTGTCCAACGTAACGTGTATAATACAGGATACAGAACTGACGAAGTGTGTAGGCAACGTTAGTGAGGCTATGCAGAACCTGATGATGGGCCATGCCAGCATAGCGACATATTTGAAACATTATCTCTCACGACGCATTACAGTCGACACGCAGGCTGTCGTCCGAGGCATTCAGCCTCAGGCAGCCCTCATGCGGGCGGCTTGTACCATGAGCCGTTCAATTGATCGTCGTCGACCACGACGACTCACACAGGAACAGTCTGCATCCGTAGACAATGATCCTTCCGTTCGTTCCCTGCTTGACCGACGAGAGCAACTCAAACGTACGATTCCGAATGCAACAAAACACCCTAGGTACAAAGCGCTTGCCTCTAGGATCAGCCAGGAGAGACAGCGTCGACGGTATGCTCTTCTTCGAGACATCAAGGAACGCTGGGAGTTTGAACAGCCTGTGCGTGATGTCGAGCGGCAGCTTGCTGGCTTAGAAGCTAAGGACGATCCAGAGCTAGTTCACGAGGTTATGCTCCCGGCTCAAGAGGATCTGGCCGAGTCAGTCCTTTCGAAACCAGGAACCACTATAGAAGAAGAAATGGAAAGACGTAATAGGGCCATTCGTGCGGTTACCCTCTACTGTGGCGTTGAAGAGGGTGGAATGAATCCTATCCGAATAGGAGGGCGGACCAGGAACGTCACTCCACCTGTCAAGAGCCAGCTAGAATATGAGGAAAAAGCATTAGAAGCAGCCAAGGTATCGGTGTTCAAGGAGAAAAGACCGAAGATATGTTTCCTTTGTCTTGGCAACGAAGGACTGCCCCTGGCACAGCGCATACGCCCCTTTGGTACCCCAGGCGATCTGAGTAAGCATTTTGGACGCAAGCACCTAAAACATGTTAAGAGTAGAGAGGCTCTTAGCTGCAATCTTTGTAAGGTGCCCTTTGTAGACAAGATGCACCTGCAACACCATGCTCAAGTTATTCACGGAACTGTGTCTCCTAAGCACCCCTATAGCTGCTAATAGAAGCCGAATTGTTGTCTTAAGATACAACGATAAATCCTGATTTTTCGAAGCCTGCCTTTCCATATGCCAATAACTAAGTACTATGGAGAGAGAATGGATATTGTATCAAGCCCCACGTCCAAGTCCAGCTCTATTTTGTCAGTCACATTCTGTGTCGAGATTGAGGCGTGCGGGGGTTGAGGGTGCTGAGGCGGGTGTGAGGGAGCCGGGATGATTATGCAGGGGACGTTCTGATCGCACTCAGCGCTAGTGAGGCTGCAGATAATTGTTTTAGCAGACCATACTGACTGTGAACAGCAGCTAGACTAGGTAGCTGGAAAACGGTTCCAATAGACTTTTGACATCCCCCCTTATCTCTCCTATATTTGATGATATTTCGCTAAAGCTTCGTGTCTAGAAGATGCTACTGACAATCCTTGTCTCGTAAGCACTCAAAAGTAACACGGAATCTCCAATCCCTTGTTTCTTACATAGATACTTGAACAAATTGCAAACGTGCCCAATCCTTCTCATATGAGGTTATACTTGAATCTTTCACAGATTTCTATAGAGAAGCCCTTTTAATCGCTCATCTTGCCCTTCAAATGCATCCTGTACCCAAATCTTCTCATGAAAAGCTACGTGGCCAGCCGAGTGCATACATTCCATCTTTCCCGAAATGTGCATCCCCCTCAGGAACATCTGACCTGCAAGTCGGGCATGCTCTTTTCCCTTTCTCATTGAACCACTTTGTAATGTGAGGCTTGCAGAATGGATGGCCTACATGCTAAGCTTAGGTCTAATGTGGGTGTTGCGATCACTTACCACAAGGCAGATACACGTGTTCTCGGCTCAAGGAGCCTTCCAAGGTGCAGATAGAACATGCGGTACCATAACACTCTATAGCGCCAGGAACCTGTAGGTGTTCTTGTCTCTTACATACCAATAGGTTTATTGAGGATGTGGGCGGTTTCATCCTATAGTCAGCAGAAGCGTGGACCAGATCGACCGCAGCACGGCCGAGGGCGCTCTTAAGATGGAGGAGTCCATCTAGAATGGACTGAACAATACATTTACCACAGTAAAGCTTGTGGGGTCAGTATATGTATTTTTATGTTTCTATGAACACTCACGCAGCCGCAGAATGGAAGGAAGTATGCCTTGCCATCAGCTTTTAGTGTCTCGTGGCAACTGGAACAAGGGAAAGATGACCCAGGCTCAGTAGCTGATTCTGAGGCAATAATTAATCACAGTAGCTCTGTGGTAGAATATGGAGTGCATACCTAGCCGTCTTCTTTTAGGCCTCCGAGTGTCCAATTCCTCGGTAGGCATCACTCTCGACTCAGAGTCGGTGTCAGCGTCAGAATCAGAGGAGGAAGAAATATATTCGACATTTTCCATGTTGATAGAAATCGTCTTAGGAGATGGAAAGTCGTTGGAAGACGTGATGGATATGTAGATGCTATCAGGAGGAATGAAGCTTATATAATATACCCGCCTAGTGCTAGGGAAAGCTTTCTATGAGCTGCGGGTCTTGATATGGCCTCCATTAATATACTCTCATTCGTCTGCCGCGGATGCATAGCACAGCACTATAGTCTGAGCTGCGCCTCGTCGCTGCAAACTACTGGGTTCCTGTGTATGGAGCCAATAACCCACTCTCCTCACACTAACAAAAGAAGGAAGCCGACAGTCTCACTATGGGCCTGCTGACTTGAAATGGCGAGTTTGGAAATGAAGAGTATGACGCAATTGAGCGCGGAGAAATCTTAGAGGCACAGTTTTGGCATCTGTTTTTAATCGCGGCCCCTCGCTCGATAAGCCCATCATGCGTAGGTAACGAAGAGTACTTGTACGAGCCGGGGATGTGCTGTATTCCACGAAGGGACCTCCGAAGGGGCATGTGGAGACGCATTTTCGACTCGCTGAACTCCAATCACAATTCCAGTGCGCGCTTGCGATGATGGGGAATACGGAAGGTGAGACCGGACGGATGCTTCGTGCCAAGTTGCAGCCAAGTACGCTATTCGAGTGAATAGGACGAGCTAAGATATGTCTAACGCTCCAACCTCAGACACAAGATAGTCCACAAAGCCTAACAACCCTATAGCTACATCTCAATTTCTATAGCTGAACCAGATCAGACAGCCCTTGATTAATGTGATTAGCAAGGCGCTTGACTGCATTTTATATGCCTCCCAACTGTGCCGTTGCACTGTTCAAAAGTTGTCATTTCCTGACAATACACGGGCGGACCAATGGCGCAATCTTCTTATCTGACTAGTTATCGGTACTATAAGTCGACGCCAGATCCGATTAACGTAGAAAGGAAGATGGCATAACAATTGTGGAGCAGTGCATGCCTAGTACATGTTAGATTTTGTACCCAAAGAAGACATATACTGACTATGAATATGCCTTGCCGTAATTGCGTGGAAGTGCTTCTGCCGGCAAGTGAAAGAGTAGAGATAGTGATTGCGCCACACAACTGGACAGACGCTGCGGCCGCATTCGTCAAAACGAAGGTACACAACAACCGCACATATCCTTCGTCTCTGCGCTCAGATCCTGAGTTCTTGTAGGCCTCTAGTTGCTTGCGTGAGAGTGCTGAAGATATCAGCGATGCAGCAGCGAAACGAGCAAGCAGTGCTGACTCGTAAGCAGAAGATATCGTTTTGCTTCTACTTGCAATTAGACAACTTCGATTACTAATGAAGCCCACATACGTCACCGCGGAAACAATGTCCAGTACAGTCAAGACCGCCACTAGGTGCACCGCCCATATGACCCAAGGAGGAGAGACGAAAACCTGTAGCATTCGGACGAGCTGAGTTTCCTATTAGTCCGGTACGAGCTATCAGAGTAGGCAGATCAACTCACGTTGTTGCTTGTGAGAAATTGGAGATTACACATGATGACTGCGTCCAGCCAGGAGTACATTCCTGTTGAATAGGGCGTAGTTGCGATTGCAACAAGTCCAGCAACCCCTAGGCCTATTGAACCGATACTAAAGACGATTCCTGTAATCGTCTCCCAACGGTAATCGTACTCAGAAATCTGGGCTTCTGCCCTAAGAAGATTTCTGATATCGAGGTAAGTGAGTGTGCCGCTTAATATTGGTCCGACTAGGAAACAAATTGCAAGACAGACAAGTACAAAGAGTGTCATGTTGACAAGCATTGGTACAGTACTAAACATGGGGGGCTCACCTCTTTTGTACCTATTCCATGCGTTATCTGAAATAGGACTTGTGGAGAGTTGCACCGTCGTAGACTGATTCTCTGTAGTAGAGCCTAAGCAGAGTGAACGATAGAACGTGAGACTGAATCCAAATAGCTGCATGCACAGCTTTTAGGAGATCCACATAATCTTACGTTATGCGGCCTTGCTGACCACTAGAATAGGGGTTTGAAGTTGTAGGTGCCCACATCTTTAGGGTTATAGATCAGTGTGACGCCGTATATGCAGCTGCACAGCCATCGTCAAGGTCTCTAGTGGACGCTAGTATTTCTCACTAAAGTCCAGCAGTCGCCTATGCTTTAAGGGTTTAGTAAGGTAGAATACTTAATAACCTACTGCAGTCCCTGTTCTATCTCTTCACTGTATGCTCTCTCTCTCAATTAAAACATCGGCCAACCCTGCCTCACGCTTATCATCCTCTGTTTGATTGTGTGCACTAAGCTTTGCTTCACTTCACAATTACGGACCACAAGAAAGCCATGGCGCTTGTGCAAATGACAATCCCGCCTGAGCCGTACATGAGGCTGGGTGACACGCTGCTTTCTATTGAGGAATCGCAGACAATAGCAAACGCTATGTATCAACACATCAGAAATCTCTATTCTTAGGAATGGCCCTCAGTATCAGCACATCTGGCGAATGCACAAGTCGATGAATATCGGACCGAGAAGGACCAGATCAAAGACCCGGAGGAAGAAAAGCAAGAATATGTAGACAGAATACAAAGACTCAAAGCGTGGCCACGAAAAGAGGCCGCAGTAAGCGCACAGTGAATGGAGTGCGCCCTCATCTGCGCTCGAGCCCTCGATTACTTGCAGCGAGCGAGCGAAATCGGACTATCGTTTCGTGGGAGAGTTGACGGCTTTCATTCTTACTTTGGGGCCAAAGTATTTTATGAATACACATGGATGTGTCTCAACCAGGGCCACTGACTGCGTAGCTGGAAGAAGTCACGTCCAATGCCAAGAAGGTCAGAGACGGCACGTGGAGCTTGGTATAGCATCAGTGCGGCGACGATGGGGAACAGTGCTATCAAGGCATGGCATAAGGGCACAAATCTGGGCAAAATAGTTCCATTGTTGACCATAGAAGATATGTTCCCGTTGCCTCGGCAGGATGAAGCGGTACGGATTGCTAAGTACAAATTAGAGAAGGCTCAGGGATTTATAAGTCAAAGCACAACTTCCTTAGCGAACGGGAAAAGCAGCCAGCTTTGAGCAACTAAAAAAGGGAAATTGTAACATGAATTAAGTTTTTCTAGGTATTGATGTCTCCTACTTGTCTGTTTATGAGATTAGCTTGACGATTGAAAGACAAGTTGCTTAACGTCCGTCTCTACGTGCTGGGACGCACGGTGTGACTGGACACCTTTTCTTTCGGACGCTCGCATTGCCTGCAACATCCCCAGGTATAGACAAGCGCGATGCGCATCTATTCTGCACATCTCATTTTCCTAGCACATCAGCCTCCGCCGCCAAAGAGCGGGTTGTTGATCATGCTGTTGCTCATTCTGTCAATGCCGTCGGCTGACTCTTATCCATCACCCCCCTGTTCGTTGGCGATAACAGATACCGATAAGGAGCTCAGTGGGCCAGAAAAGAAATCAAGATAGACTGCAGCCTTAAAAGGTCAACTCAAGGTGAGATGTGTGCATCCCGGCAATTTTCTCCGCGCAGGCAAGCTCTCTTTGCCTTTTGGCTTAGATCAAGTGTAGTATCTGTTCTTTTTAGTTTAATCGCTAAAACTCGATTACGATCACCGAACACCAACTTTGTGATTTTATGGTACCCTTCAAAACACGTCAAATCTTGTTAGAAATCACTTTGAAAGCGCCTACCAAGGCATCCCGTACCTTGCGTTTGACGCAGCCCTCCCTCTGACAGAGAGATGGCGGTCCCAGGTACCCCAGGGCAGAGACTTCGACCTCCAGAAGCTGTGCACACGCGCCCTGAGGACCCAAATACCCCTAGCCTAGCTAATCTACGCACCACAAAAAGACACAGGCAAGCTGAAGCAGCGCCTATCCCTCTAATCCTCGGTGGTGGTGCTAACAAAAGACAACCGGTGACAGGCGCGGTCACTGAGAAGATCACGGCAGCCCAAGAGGCCGCCAAAACCAGACACAGCATCATCACAGCTATCGCAAACGCGATAGATCAATGCCTCGAAAGCTACACTAGCAGAGCTGAGCGGCTAGTTGCACAGGAACTACAGCAGCGCGTAGTACATGCTCTAACAAACTCAGTTCACTACCCAACCACGAACACCCCACAGCCTGCGAGCGGCGCTGGATCTCAACCTACCCGCACATACGCGGACGTCGCAAAACCCCCCAACTGCCACTCTACGCAGGAAAGGGGCGCCGCTATAACTAATACGGCAGCAAACCACCGAAATGGCAGAGCTCCGAATATGCCGCCGAGTAAGCCCGTGCCAGATAACCGCATTCTTCTCCAGCTATCTACAGCACAGAGGGCAAAGCAGCCTTCGCCCTTTGTAGTGCGGAAAGCACTATGCACAAGGATTGATAACCTCACTATGCAAGATATCCCAAGACTCACTACAACAAAAACAGGCTGGGCACTTACACCAGCCAACGACACTATCAAGCGCCGCCTGCTGCAGCCAGATAACGTAGAAACCATGCTAGAAATGCTGGGAGCAGTTGGATATCAGCTCCCAGAGAAATGGATCAGCTACGCAGTGCAGCGCGTAGAAGCGGCTCTTGTAGGACTCCGGATAGGTGGAGACGCAGCAGTACCAATCAGTAAAGAAGACGTTGCAGAGGAGGTTTACTCGCAAACAGGAGTAAAGCCACGAAACTGCAAACAATCTCGCCACGGGCCCGATAGGTTTGGTACGATCACCTGGATAATATCCTTTGCTGAGCGAGTACGGCCATTTCGGATATTTGGAACGAGTGAATGGGCAAAAGAGATCAAGAAAAACCCACCGGTGGCTATCCACAACCCTGGATGCCAGGGCTACTGCAACACATCCAGATGCACGCGCGCAGCTCGATGCGAGAACTGCAGCCAGTTGGTGATGGGACACAACGGGGCAATAGGTACAGGCTGTGATCAGCGAGCTCGCTGTGCCAACTGCCATGGACCACACCCTGCGACCGACAAAAACTGCCCAGCAAAGCCATACTACTACCAAGGGAAGCTCGTCCGGCTAACAAGCAAGCAACTGCAGAGCGTACGTAGAGCCGGAAATCGAGCCTACCAAAGGATCGGACAGACCCAGGACACAGAAGGAGACACAGCCGCCGAACCTATTGTCATTGCAGAAGAACAGCCAAGCCAGGAGATTCGACCTACGCCCCAGCAGCCTCTACTACAAGCCACCCAGCCAGGAAAGGCAAAACGAACCCAACAAGAAGAAACACCAGCAGGAACAGACAGCGCCACAGCCACAGCCACAGACACGGACACAGCTACGGCCACGATCACGGCACCCCAGAAGCCACAGAGCCGCCGACCACGCCGGGCGGCAGCCCCAAGAGAGAGTCTAAGCCTAGCAGCGCTCTCGACAAGAAGCCTAAGAACAGAGCATACAATGTCCACACAGTCAGAAGCCACGATACAGGCCGACTTATCCTCTACCATAGAAGATACTGAAATGAGCGAGGACGTATTGCAATGGTAGGACGCCAATCAATACAACACAACGGGCAGCACCGCCCAAGCTGTAAGCAGCTACGAATAGCATGGGCGAACGTAGGCAAAGCCTCCGAATGCCACGACACTATACTCTGCCGCGCCTCAGACGAAGATGTCGACGTGGTATGCATCCAGGAACCATGGACACTACCAGGAACTGTAACGAAAAATCACCCAGGATACCACATGCATGCGCCTGTGATGGCATGGGACAGCAGAGAGGAGCGCGAGAACGAAAGGCCACGGGTGCTCACCTACACCCGCAAAGGCGTTAATCTTAGAACTAAAGTGCTGCCTAGAGTCACGCGAGACATACTTTGGACAGAGGTGAACGGATACGCTATACTGAACGTGTACCAGAGCCGAGAGGCACCAGAACCAGCACTCACCTACATCCAAGAACTGACGCCACCAAGCAGATGCGTCATTGGAGGGGATATGAACGCACGGCACGAGAGCTTCGAACCTGGCTCAGTAACCACAGGAGGCGGATCGGAGCTCGCACGCTGGGCCCACACCCACGCCATGGACTTTATCGGGCAGCCGGGAGTGCCAACTCATCAAGCTGGTCATGTGATAGACCTTACTTTCTCTAACGTCCCATTCGCAGACACGACTGTACGGCCAGACATGCACTCTGGCTCAGATCACGCAACACAAGTTACAACACTGCCAGCCCGAGGACTAGCAGCAGAAGGTCTCAATAAGCACAAAGTACTCGAGAGACACCTAGAGAGATTCACAAGACTAGTAGGCCTGAACATAACAGGTATTGGGGACCCAGCGAGAGCCAGGAACCAAAGCCAACTACAGACAACCATCCAAGACCTCACACAGGCGATAGAGGAAGCGATTCAGACAGCAGGGGTTAAACAAGGGGAACAAACCCAGTCAGCACCATGGTGGACGACAGAATGCCAGGCAGCGTACCGTCAGCACCTACAGGACCATGCCGGAATAGGAACTCCTCCAACAGATGCAACCAGAGAGTTCCTAAAGACAGTGCGCCGAGCAAAGAAAGCCTACTGGCGAGACCGGATAGACGGTGTTAAGACCGACGCAGACCTTTACAGCCTGGTTAGATGGCACAAGCTCGCACCAAACCAACAAGACTCCCCGCTAGTAGTAAATGGCGAAACTATCACAGATACAGCAGAGAAGGCGGAGGCCTTACACAGAGAACTGCTGGACCGATTCAACAGCGCAGACGATCTGCCTGCACCACCAGAGGCAGAGGACTACACGCAAGACCCGCTACCATGGGACACTGAGGTATCGATGGAAGAAGCAGAGCGCTATGCCATAGGCGTAGCTAGCACATCACCGGGTGCTGACGGAATAACAGTACGGCTGCTAAAGGCGTGCTGGGCAGATGTGAAGAACCTCGTTCGCGCAATATATCAGAGGTGCCTCGAGCTAGAATTCTACCCAGACTGCTGGCGCACAGCAGAAGTAACCATGATACCAAAGGCTGGAAAGAAAGACCGCACGTCAGCGCGGTCGATGCGACCGATAGCCTTGCTCTCATGCATTGGCAAGGGGCTAGAACGTCTGGTGGCAAGAAGAATTGCTACAACAGCAATAACGCACGATGTCATCAGCCCCCAACACGTGGGAGCTGTGCCAAAGCGATCAGCCATGGACATCGTAGCGGCATTCACGCACGACGTAGAACAGGCTCTAGCAGTAGGCAAACGCGTGACTATGGTCACAATGGACGTGCAGGGAGCATTCGATGCACTTCTCAAGAATCGGCTGCTACGCCGAATGGCCCAGCAAGGCTGGCCACCAGCCTGCATCCGGTTTATTGACTCTTTTCTGACAGAGCGCCGTGTGCAGGTAAGACTTGGAAACGAGACAACGCCTCGCTACCCAGTAGCCTGCGGCACACCACAAGGATCTCCGTTGTCGCCAATTCTGTACACACTGTACCTAGCTGAGCTTCTCAACCAGGACAGAGCGCTACGCTTCGGCTACGCAGACGACATCAATATCTACAGAGCATCAAAGACTCTAGACGAAAACGTCCAGCTTCTGGCCAACGACATACAGGCCATCAACCAGTGGGGAGCAAAGAACAAGGTTACCTTCGCCCCAGAGAAGCTAGAAGCAATCCACATCACCCGCCAGAAGGACAGCTACTCTCCAAGCATACCTATATCCGACGCAATATCGCTAGAACCAATCGCACCAGCCGCAGATAGATCGCAGACGGCACTACGATGGCTCGGAGTGTGGTTTGACCGCCAGCTTAGCTTCAAACCCCACGTAGCCCACAGAGCAGCAGCTACCAAGAAACTTGTCAACCACTTGAGAAGCCTAGCCAACACGGCTCATGGCCCGCCCCCAGACGCTATGCGAAAAGCAGTAGTTACATGCGTTCTGCCTTCACTGCTATATGGAACCGAGGCTTGGTATGAGGGACGAACAAGGAACCCGAGAAACAGAGGAAAAGCCAACCCTAGCGCCGTCAGCACAAGAGTTGGACAGCACATTGCGGCTATCCAGGCTGTGCTTGTACAGGCTGCAAGGGCAATACTACCAGCATACAGAACAACACCCCTACCAATTCTCTTTAGAGAGGCTGGGATACCGTCAGCAGAAGTTGCACTGGAAGAGGCTAGGTGGCGTCTCGCACTACGACTCCAGACAACAGACCGCCAGCACCCTCTCACCCACCGAGCAGTTATACCACACAATCGATCTGGCACCAGGATAGGAGAGAGGCAGCAACCAAGGACTAAGATCCAGAGGCTAGGTCTGCTACTGCCAGCCATCCCTCGGCCAGCTCTGATAGCGCCACACTTCTCGCAAGGGTGCCGCACAGATCCGACGCTAGGGGTAGAGAAGAAAGCCGCTGCAAAGGAATTCAAAGAATGGTGGGCTTCTTTGGACAGCAGCACGATCACAGTCTTCTCTGATGGGTCAGAACAGCACTCTGAAGGGGAAATGAGAGTCACCTATGGGTATGCCATATACCAGGCCCAAGTGCAGGTAGCGACAGGACGCGGGTCTCTCCACTCGTTATCACACGTTTTTGATGCGGAAGCGATCGGGGCATGCAGAGCACTTCAGCACGCGGCCCAGATAGCAAGACCAGCAGATGCAGTCTATCTGTGCATAGACAGCACCTCGGTAATCTGGTGCCTACGCGGAACAGCCTCAAACTCCTCGCAATGGGCGTTCCTTCAATGCCAGGAGATAATGAATACAAGGCCTAATGTCAAGATTCGATGGGCACCAGGACACACCAACATCGAAGGCAATGAAGCAGCAGACCGCCTCGCGGATGTTGAGGCGAAAGAACCCTCTACCCCTTTCGGGCTAGCAGCACAACCAACCGTATCGGGCATACGCACAATAAGGAAAGCAGCACTAGCCACAGCCAGCACAGCTTGGTGGAGCAACGCAAAGAGCAAGCTCTCCAACTGGTACACCCAATGGAAGCTACCGTACCAACCCACCCGACCGCCACGTGAGCTCAGGTTGACACGCCCTACCCTAGCAAGGCTGCTGGCAATCCGGACCAGCCATGGAGACTTTGCATGGTACCATCGGAAATTCCATCATGACAACGCGACTCTCGGGTGCACCTGCGGACGCCCCAAGACTCCCTTGCACATCGCACTATGTCGGAAAACCAGAACAGCAAGCATCTTCCGGCGCTGGCCAAAGCGGCCACGAGCACCCCCCAGAACACCTAGCGAAGCAGCCAAGTACCTCCAGATGCTCTGGGAAGAGCCAGAGGACTTTGCTGCTTTCCTAGAAATCACCGGCTTCTACAGCGCAATATGTAGGCCTCACTAGACCCTACACTTGCCCTACCTTCTCTCCCCTCCTCTTTCTCTTATTCTGTCTTTCTCTTCTCTGTTCTCTCTTCTCTCTTTCTCTGTCTCATTTCTTTTCTCTATCTCTTTATTTAATACGCTCCTTCGTAAGCACTAGCTATAACAACTAAAGGCGGACAGGTGCCTACTGCACAACTATTGTATTGGCGATCAACAGGCGGAGCAACCACTACGAGACGACAATCATGTACACAAGAATAGGCATCCTAGGCAGAGCACGGCAAGCCATAGGCATAGCCCGTCTACATGCCCCAAGGGAGGCTTTATATATAGACGTTAAATACAACTCGCACTCGCACTCTCCGCGCAGGCAACGAGATCGTCAAGACCCGTGCATTACTGGCCGCTCTTGGCACACGGCAGCTTGCAGTAGCGTGCTGAGTTATGTAAGGGCCGCACTGCGCGCTGTGGCTGAGATCTGAGGCTCCTACCAATCACCTGGCCTTAGACAGCTTTTATTTCCGGCCTTGCCTGCACGGGAGGGTGCGTGGCCAGACTCCCAGATGCTGTATGCGAAGGGTGCTAGGCTGATCGCTATCATGCTCGGCCGGCTGCGGATAAGCGTGGCCAACTGCGTCGTCGCGCAGCTATCGCTCTCCAAGCGTGTGTTCTAAAAGTCGCGATACCGGGTGACGATCAAGGGCAAGGTGCAGGGCCGCTTCGACGGCGCGCGCTGTGAGAGAGGTGGTTGCTCAGCAGGCTGTGGCAGAAGATGTGCTGCTGAAAGACAGTCCTGACCTGCCATGCAAGGTGCAGGCTCACCCGCTGCCACTAGTAGAAACGTGCTGACTATCACAGCTTTGTGTGCACGACGAGCAAAAAGACGTGCGAGACAGTCTGCCTGACGAGCTATCGCACGCCGCGCAGTGGCAATGACCTCCTCAGTAGCGCAAATATATGGGAAGCCTGCCGGGCCACATCAGCGGCAATGTCCTTCTTCGACCCGATTGCGCTTTGGCGAAGAGTTTGTAGACGAGGCGACGGACGCGAATAACCCGGTCCGCGAGGTGTGGGACCAGGCGCAGCTGATGTGGGGACCAGAGCCGCTAGAAGGACGCTTCAAGTGCCTGGTGTCGATCGGGACGGGCATGCCGTCGCTCAAGCCGTTCAAGGACGACGTGCTGCACATCAGCGACACACTTATTGCTATGGCGACAGAGACTGAGCAGACGGCGGAACGGTTCCGGCGCGAGCGGCAGCTGCTAGACAGTACGGGGCGGTACTACCGCTTCAACGTGATGCGGGGGCTAGAGGACATTGGGCTGGAAGAGGCGGCAAAGGTCAAGGAATTGGGACGCGAGGGATACGGAGATAATGCCTAGGTACTGTGACCTTCTAAGGCCGCTATCCTGCAGCCACTGCATACAGCGAGACGCCGAAATCCTATTCCGTAAAGTTATTCAAAGTCACAATAATAATGCATGCATCTGCCGCCGCAAAAGACACTGGGGTTCTAGCGAAATGGTTCGTTTCATCACCAACCATCCGCTCCGGACCACGCGCTTAGAGGCGATCACCAAGCTTTTCTTGCAGCTTCTTTTGCATGGAACATTGGCCTCACATCGTTCGTATCATCAAGTCGTTCAACAATTTTATCAGTGTCATACAAATGTTGTTGCGTGTAATTACGATCGGGATTACTTCGAGGCGCCCGGGTCAAGCTCAGAAGACTTCCAGAGTACCTTAGTAGAATAACATAAATGGCAATATCATCTCCCCTCCGGAACATCAATGTTTGAAACGACATCCTCTTGTCGTACCACTGCTTTGACCAACGAAATGTAGTACTAGTAAATATACTTCCAGCGTCACGCTGGCTGTCCGCTTGTAGTGGCTATTTTAAGTACATTGGAACCAACAGATCTTCGGCGCCGATGACTGTGCCTCAGCCGCGCCTTACCGCCGGTGACGAACAGTGCAGTGATCTTAGTGATGGGTGCTTTCTGGGTCGCTTGTTGTCAGAAATCATGCAAACGATAGAGCTCAATACATAAGGCGGATGATAAACCAGCCGCGCTGGTTGAATATAAAAGAGATGTCAACGAACGTATGTTGAATCAAGCCGCAGAATCGAAAGACACAACAAAGGCCAGCAATTGGGATCCACATCCGCAAATCAAGACGACCTCTTCCGAGACCATCTGTCCATTGACACTACAAGTATCCTCTTCGCAACATGTCCTACAACAAAGTCATTTCTAGCAAAGCGATCAAGACTGTTAATGCAGGCGGTAAAGCAATCCAAGTCAAGTATGCCACCAAGACTTCCACTTGGGAGCGTAGCTTCTTGGCGCAGGGCGTGCAAGACGAGTTTTGCGAAGCTTTAAAGAAGGCCAGTGATGTCCCTGCTGGTGCCGCTATTGCGATCTTAGCGTGAGAGAAATTCCTCTCATCGTTGTGCTTGACAAGGCTAACAGCAGACCTCAGTGAAAAAGAGCATCCAAGCGAAAGCGACAGCAAGTCTCACTTCACCACTGTCTTCGAAGATTCCAAGGGAAACCATATCACGACCAAGCATGTTTATCCTTAGATTCACTCCTCAGGGCTAGCGAGCTCTAGGAGGGAATGGCATGTCGAGCAGCAAGACACTCTTGAGAACGAAAGGAAGTTAAAGGCTCTAGAGCCACATTTTGATTTTTTCGGTTGATGCTATGATGGAAAGACATAGAAGCGAAACAAGGAAAGACCCGGCGGCTGTTATGACCAGATAAGCTTGTTAAAAAGCCACCGCAATGCTATGCTTCAATTTCGACACGCTGAACCTTGTATGCCAACCGTCACTCAAGTCTTCTCATCTTCGACCCAATAACTATCCTTGACAATCTCTGACATCGTTGCTCTCTTAGCTGGATCGAGATTAGACATCCTTAAGATCAACCTCTTTGCTTCGTCTGTGAGGTTAGGAAACACGTCCTCTGTCCAATCCGCGAAATCTCCATTCACGTCGTTCTCCTTTACTGCCTGCCATAGATCAGTCAGAAGCTCACCAGCCTTCGCATCATCGACATGCTTTATAAGTGCATCTGGTAGCGGGCCGAAGGTCGAAAGTAGTTTGAACAAAACTACCAGCTCAGGCTCAGTGTCAAGCTCCGCGAAGTCAAAGTGCAATGACTGCACCCCCGTGATGACGTAGAGACACTAGATCGGGCAGTTAATAAGCCTGTGCAGGTCTAATTGAGCACAAGACTTACCAAGAGAGCAAAGGAGAAAACTTCAGAAGGCTTTCCAACGCCTCTTCCCAGCTGTCCTTCCGGACTACGCCACATGACGTTTCCCATCTTGTAGTTCAGTAACTTCTCACCTTTTAGTTTCAAAGCGCAGTCTATGTCGCCCAAGACTACTTTCCCGAGGTGAAATTCGTCGCTCGAGTCCACATACCAATTCAGGAAGATATTGTCCGGTTTCACGTCTATAGCCAAATTAGCAAAGCTTTTGTCGAAGCTAGGGCATACAGGCAGTTTTGTACCCAGGTGGATCCAATTCTTCTCATGCATTTCAGCAAGTGTGCTTCCAATCTCCTTCAATATCTTCTTCCTCGCTGTCAACGGAAGAGGAGGGTAATTCTCTACCAGTGCGAGCAAATCGGTTTTGAAGTATTCGTAAACAAGAATGCTCTCTTTTTCAATCTTGTCAACATGAATGCGAAGACGGGGATGACTTTCAAACTCGGCTCGAAACTCTTGCAGATGCTCCAAGATGGACTCTGAGACGGGCTTCACGACGTAGGGCGTCTTGTCACAGCTAGAAAAAGCGGTCAGTTTGATAGATACGCGGGAGTTTCGGAACTCACAACGCAAGGCAGACGCTAAGTTCAGGCTTTTTAGGGTGCCGTTGGAGCACTTTTTGGAGGTTGTACTCGCGACCACTCTGCCCAACAAGCGTGGAGATCATCCTCGCAGCTTGGAGAACACGGACTGGACGAATGACCATGTGAGATTTGGAACGTATCAAGCGACCTTAGTGATTTCGGGATGGGTGGGGCGTTGCGGTTAATAGACGTCGTTGAGGACGTTACACAGATAATTCGTAATGTATGCGAAAGAGGATTGATGACTAAGCGAGCTTGGACGCTTGGCACGCCTCAAGCATCTTCGATAATTGCATAAGCCGAGCCGCGCACCCCACCGAGCCGCGCACCTCTGCCAAGACCTCATCATATTCTACTACTATCATAATGCCTCAACAACATGATATTGAATTGCTTCCCTGTGAAGACAGGGTTATCCTTGCTATCCAAGCTATACAATCAGACGCGTCACTAAGCCAGCGACGCGCTGCTGCTATTTACAACGTGCCTGAAACTACCCTCCGCAACCGACGCGCCAAAATCACTTCACAAGGTAATTCCTATCCCAACTTATTAAAGCTTCAGAGGCATGAAGAGGAGGCAGTTATACAGTATATAAGGAAGCTTAATGTAAGAGGCTTTGCCCCTACGCTCAGCTACGTACGTGAAATGGCCAACCCGCTACTAGCTAAGCGTAGTGGTACTCAGGCTGGAGAAAACTGGGCCTATAGGCTGATCCAATGTCGGCCTGAGCTTAAATCTCACGTAACTAGACTCTGTGGTCACCAACGAGTCCTGTGCAGTGATCCTGCTACTGTTAGCCCCTAGTTCAACCTTGTACGCAACGTCAAAGCCAAGTATAGTATCCTAGATGAAGATATGTACAACTTTGATAAGACTGGCTTCCAGGTGGGCATTGGAGGATCTGTGAAGGTGGTAACAGCATCTAAGAAACCACTTGGAGTTCAGCCTGGTGACCAGGAGTGGGTAACGATGATTGCCGCTATCAATGCTATGGGGTAGTCAACCCCACCCTTCATCATTTTCAAAGCCAAGCACCATAACCAGGCCTGGTATAACAACCCTAAGGACTGGAGGATAGGGGTAAGCGATAATGGATAGACAACAAATGAGCTTAGGCTTGCCTAGCTATAGCACTTTATCCAGCATACAGAAGCTAGGACAGTAGGCAGTCACCGGCTGCTAGTTCTTAATGGCCATGAGAGCCACAAGTCACTTGCCTTCCAGGACCTGTGTGAGGAGAATAAGATCATCACCCTCTGTATGCCCCCTCACACCTCACATATCCTTCAGCCGCTTAACGTAGGTTGCTTTGCCCCGTTGAAGCATGCGTACAAGGAGGAGATCAGAGTCTTGGCAAACTGCTACATCAACCACATTAACAAGAAAGCGTTCCTAGCTGCCTTTACCCAGGTATTTAACCAGGCCTTCTCAAAGAGCAACATCCTATCGAGCTTTAGAGCAACTGGCTTGGTTCTAGATAACCCAGAGGTAGTGCTATCAAGGCTTGAAGTAAAGCCTTGTATGCCAACACCACCTCTACCAGGGCCTACCCGTTGGCAACGTAGAACACCAAGCAACGCCTGGGAAATAGAGGCTCAAACAACGCTGATCCTTGAGAGGATAAGAGACCACAAGAGCTCTTCACCTGATTCTATCCTTAAGATAGTGCTACAGGTTAAAAAGGGGTCAACTCTAAAGGTGCACTCTCACACGTTGCTTGAAGCTAGGATAGCTAGTCTTGAGCAGGCAAATCAGGCTGCTTCTAAGCGTAAGAAGCGCAAGAAGAAGAGGATTTAGAAGGGAGGAACCCTATCACAGGCAGAGGCAGAGGTAATAGTTACCTAGAGAGATGCTGAAGTTCAACTTGAGGCAGAGAGGCGTGAGGAGGGGATGCAGGCAGGTGCTAGTAGCAGAGGTATTTCCCACTGCAGGCAGTGTGGCAAGACAGGTTATAATAAGCATACGTGTAAGAAAGTTATAGTAGAGATAGGCAATTAAACTAAGCTATTATCAGACATGTCAACAATCCGTCAGTTTCCCGTTAACGGATTGTTCGGCCTGACACGTGATCAGTCCGTTCAATTCAAGCCAGACCACTCAAATTTTGCAGTCCGTTCAAGCTAAGGGTAAAGGCCTGATTGAACGGCCTGAAAGGCCTAATAGTATTAAAGTTTTAGGGTGCCTAATTAGGCTTAACATTTGCTTTAGGATCTTTTAAAGCTAAAAACTTTTTGTGTTGTAATTTAATTTATAAGCGTCTTTTTGTACCGTGGGAACGCTAACTAGCGCGTCTGTAGATGCGAGCAACCCACAATTTTCCCTCTATTTACTCCCTAACGCCGCCATGACGCACCCTAAGCGTACGATTAAACCTACCGAAAAGGTCAGGCAAGCCCAGCTTGACTTTGCAACGCCGGAAATTCGCCCAACAAAGCGCGCGCGGGTAGCTGCAACGCCAGCGCGTCAAACACCACCTGCATTATCAACGCCTGCGCTAACGCGTCTGTCCTCCCCACGCGCGCTGCTTGCTGCTAGCCAGCAAGGGAGTCAACCGCTATCTAAGGATGACGCGTTCGAGCTTGAGCTGCGTGAATCGCAGCTAGAGGGGGCTATTGTTGCACCTACCGCCGCCTCGCGCGCTCCTACAGTTGCTTCAGCTAATGACAACAGCACAGTAGGGCAGGCGCTGGCGGCAGGGTTTGACACGCGATTTGCTGACAACTTCGATGATATTATCTGGCTAAGGCTGCCTGGTTACAGGGCACCGCTTGTGCCGCAGAAGCATAAGAAAAGCTGGATCTATGCCTATGGTTATCGCATCAACTCTACTGCCCCTCAGTTCAGCAGCAAGGTCTATTTTGTGTGCAAAATCTGCCATCTTAGGTATCACAAAGCCTGCAGCGGCATCTACGACACTACTACCTCGCCGTCGACGGCAGCGCGTCACCTTAACACCACCCACCAGATCTACAACCCTGAAAAACCCGCGGCTCTAGCAGCAATTACAACGGAACACACCCTACGCTCATACTACAAGGCAGGCGGCAAGGTGCCTCAGGATGTACACAACGCCCTTACTGGCTTTGACGTACAGCTGTTTCGCTTTAAGGCGGTCACTTGGCTTGTCGAAGGCAACCACTCACTATCTGAGTTTGAGCGCCCGGAGTTTCGAGCTATGTTGGAGGCAGCCAACCCAGAGGCGGTAACTGCGCTATGGACAAGCCACAACAGTGTCTCGAGGTACGTTATGCGTCTCTACAACTACCTGCAACCCCGTGTTGCTGTTGAGCTGTCCAACGCGCTGAGTAAGATACACATAAGCTTTGACGGATGGACAATGCAAGGAGGCAAGCGAGGCTTCTTAGGCATTGTTGCGCACTTTGTGAGCTCATCAGGCGAGCTTACAGATCTGCCTATTGCGCTTCCTCAGCTTACAGGTGCCCATACAGGCGTAAGGATAGCTGAGGTTGTTGACCAAACGTTGCGGCAGTTTGGTGTTGATAGCGCCAAGTTGGGTTACTTTGTACTTGACAACGCGGCTAACAACGACACCGCTATTGCTGTGGTTGCAGAGATTTACGACTTCTTGCCAGTCCACCGCCGCCTCCGCTGCGGTCCCCATACACTCAACCTTATCGGGCAGACGCTCCTTTGGGGTAACAATCAGCAGGCGTATGACAATGCGCCCGAGGAGCTTAGTGACGAGGTGAGGTTTATGAGAGAGTGGCGTAAAGATGGTCCCCTTGGCGTGCTGCTTGACGTTATTAACTACATCAAAACACCACAGCAGCATGAGCTTTTTATCAATTTTCAACACCGCGCAAACGCTGACTTGTCCGCCAAAGATCGCAAGATTCTTGAGGTTATTAAGCCTGTTGTTACGCGCTGGAACTCATACTTTAGCTGCTTTAAGCGCGCAGTTACGCTGCAGTCTGCAGTCAACGCTTACTGTCAACTCCATGTTACCAACACCGCCAACGCGGACGCCTACGCTGCTGCGAGCGGCAACAAAGAGCCTGACGCGCAGCGTTGGATGCGCTCAGGTGGTCTTACTGCGGCTGATTGGCAGACTGTCAACGAGTATCTCGCGATGCTACGACCGCTGAAGTTGGCAACAAAGCGCCTTGAAGGTCGCGGTACCTACAAGCGATTTGGCTCACTTGCTGAGGTGATCCCTGTCTTCGAGACCATCTTATCTAGCTACGAGGAGCGCGTAGAGTCCTACAGCGGCGTCAATTACGACGAACCTGGCGCGCCAGAGGACCACATTGCCATCAACCTCCGCGCTGCTTGGGCGAAGGCGAACGAGTACTTCATTAAGCTTGATGACTCCCCCGCCTACTATGCTGCCACCTCTCTCCATCCAGCGTACAAACACTACTGCGACAACGCGTGGAGGGATAAACCAGAGTGGTTGGTAGCAGCGCAGTCGGCGTTTCAGACGCTTTGGGGCACGTACAAGGACAACCCAGCACCGCCGCCAGCGCCAGCAGCACCACGGGCGCGTGTAAACAACGACCTCAACGACGCTATCGCGTCTATGATGGAGCCTCATCAAGGCGTTAGAGTTTCCAACGATTTGGATGAGTACACGCGCTGGAAACTTGAGCCCTGGGTCCCCTCTGTCGACAATCCAATCACTTATTGGCTCTCACGCCGCCGCGACTACCCCAACCTTACGCGCCTCGCGCTCGACGTCCTCTCTATACCCGCCTCCAGCTGCGACTGTGAGCGTATGTTTAGTGAGCTTGGCGATCTTTTGCGGCCAAAAAGGAGGAAGATCTCATCACAATTGCTAGTAGCAATACAGTCAGTACGCGCTTGGTTGCGGGCTGGCTTTGGTGTTGAAGGAGAGACTGCAGAGTCTCTACTTAGCGACGAGGCAATTGATAGCATGTATAACTTAGGGGATTGGCACAATAGCGAAGTCTAATTTGTATGTAAAAAAGTAATCAGTTTAAATAAGTTACCTGATCAGTTCAGTTCGAGCCTTGCTGGAAGACAGTTCAATCAGTTTGTTAAGATTTTTCGGCCTGCTTCTTGCAGTTCAATTCAAGCCAAGGGTTGCAAACTGACTGAACGGATTGTTGACATGTCTGGCTATTATGCACTACTATATCTTGTTATAGCATTAGATTGTTTATATTTAAAGGTACGTAGTTGTATTTAGTGCGCGGCTCGGTGGTGGAACACGTTAACTAGGGAGGAATATGCTTTGTATTTCGGCACAGCCAATTGTGAATCTCGGCAACCCCGCACGCATTAGCGCTTAGATTGTGGTCTTCCAGGCAACGTGATGTGGGGTTGATGGTTTGATTCTATAATAGAGTTTCATTCTAAATTGCAGTAAAAGCAGTTTCTGTCTTACAAACAGCCATCACACACAGGATTATTAGTACATGATAGAAGTGGTGGTAATCGAGGTGTAGGCGTGTTACGTAGGTGTTGCGCGAAAGTGGAAATGGTCCGCCAAGAACTTCTCAATATGATGGCTTCGGAAGTGGAATAGCCCTAACGTTAAGCCCGCAGTCTGTGCGCATTGTTGCGACACTATGAACAACCCCCGCAACTCCTTCACCAATCTGCCCCAATTACTGCACCATCTTGATATCGCGATGAAGCGTGCGCGCGCGAGCCTCAATCCAGATGAGCTTACAGATAGCAGCATACATAACTTCAAGCGCTTAAAATCGCGCATTCCTAACAAGCCTTCCCACGTCTTTACCCGCGCATCCGAGTGTTACAAGTGGGATACGCCGTCACTTACGCAAGAGACGCTTGGTAAGCTCTACTGTACCACGGGATCGAAGTCGCAAGAGGAGTTGACAGCTGACTGTGCACAATCTGTCCTGCAGTGGGCCGACAAGTGTGAAAGCAGCAGCGAGCTCGAGATGCCTCCGTCGCCAACACCCAGCGTCACGTCCTCGAGGGGTTATCGCCGAAGGACAGCAAAGCTGGTTCAACGAAAGCGCTCATCGAGTCCAGTCAAGAAAACAAATAGTACGCAATATCGGGTAATGAATATGGCGGATGCGAACGTGTTTATTGACCACTTTCCCGAAGCTCCTGCGACGATTGACGAACAACATGGACGCATCTTTGGCGGAGTTACATGGGCAGCCAGCCAGCGGGGGCAAGTTGAAGTGCTGGCGAGGCAGTATTGCGAGGAGTAGAGGGCGTTGGCAAAGGAATGCGCTGGGGAGAATGAGTGGAGGAGTCAACTGTTCTAGGCTTGCTACAGCCGCTGAACAGACTCGGACCGGAAATTTTGATGCTTAATGCATCTGAGAAACGTGAGTCTACAGCTTATAGATCGTTCAAGCGGACACTGACTGTGACCTTGGATAGCATGGGTATCAGAACTTAAACCAACGGCACCGTCGCCACATGACTTCATTCCTCGCCCTACAACCCTCCTTCAACAAGGCCTACCAAAACGTTCAGATTTCGCCGATACCAACCCAGCCACACCCCAGACTCATTCAAATGCCTCAGTACTCCCGAACACACCAATACTCAGCATGCCCTCCACTGCTCTCAGCGATGTCTCCTCTGAGAGTCCAAGCAGTCTCACAACACCTGAGCCAGATATTGGTCTTGGCCTGGCGCACACATCCTTCACTTATATGCAAAGAATTGCCTTGATGATATTGCAAGACGACTGTTCCGTCCTGAGCGAGCCACAGCAGGTGGGAACCTGATTGGAGCGCAGAATCAGGCTGCGGTTGATGGGGCTTGCGCTCTTGATATTCTTGGAGATTTGCAAGGCATTGTTACGCGAATAATGTCCCAGTCAGGCTATGTCCAGTTCAACCGAGACCTAGGCATGGAGCAAGGAGAGGATAATCAAACATTAGTGTTCTATACTCTGTGACAACAGAAGGACCCGTACACGAAATATGGGTAAACTATCGGGTTGGCGAGGCATATCATATGACATGCTACCGCGCATGGCGGACGACGCGATACGAGGATTCAAGGGAATTCGTGCAAGCACTGGCTAGGATTGTAGAGTGAGGTAGGATAGAGTTTAGGGAGAATGTTCTCAACTTACTAAAACAGATCGAGCAAGCTGTGCTTGGAGGTGTTTTAACAAGAATGGTTGAAAAGTTTTAGTAAACATGAATTTGTCCAATTCAAATGGAGAACCTATACTGTAAAGGTACTTAGCTTTTAAAAACGCTCTTTTTCTAACGCTGCGTAAAACTATTGTTACTAGAAACACCCTGCTCCTGGAAACGCTCTGCTCCTGGAAACGCTTTGCTTTTAGAAACGCTCCGCTCCTGCAAATGTACCGCTCCTGAAAATAGCTTGCTTCCGCAAACATACAGATTTTAGAATCACTTTGCTCTTGGGAACGCTCCGCTCTTGCAAATTTACTGCTCCTGAAAATGCCCTGTTGTCAGAATCGCTTTGCTTTTAGAAACGCTCCGCTCCTGCAAATGTACCGCTCCTGAAAATAGCTTGCTTCCGCAACTATCCAGATCTTGCAAATTTACCATTCCTAGAAAGAGCTTGCTCCCGCAAACATTCGGTTCGTATAGCACCAGCCAATTAACGTTATAATAGTTCACGAAGTATCTTTCTGTAAACCCTTGTATATATACTACATGTTTTGGCTGCTACACGGAAACGACGCTAATAAAGTTTGTTGGCTGATTTACTGATTGCCATTCACCCTTGAGCTCGGCTACAGATCTTTCATCCTCCTGACTGTATGCGTTAAAGCTATTCGCTGCATGTGCTACAAGCGGATAGTTTAACGGTGCAACTCCTTCCATAATAGATCTGACTAGCGGATCCGCCATGCGACTAGTACGAACGCCTTCAGGATATGCATGTAATAAGTATGTTAGAAGAACCATCAATTCTCGGTCCGGTAGCTTCTTAGGATCATTTCTGGAACCTTTTCAGTAAATTGAGCAAGTTGAATGTGAGATACAGTGCTTACACATGTGTCTCAAGAAGATGGCTACAAGTTAGCACTATCCCAACGCCGAGATAAGATGTTACGTATGACCATCTCTTGCCAATTCTAGTGTGCCATTTGAGACTGTTCTCGCGTTTTCGTCTAGCTTGCGCAGTAAGGCTTTTATACTGCAAACCATATATTCTCTCCAAGATAACAGACTTTGCTACGCTAGCTAAGCCCTTTCCTGACGAAAGGTGAATGCGAAGACTAGAGTCGTGTTTCAGTAACATAAGTTCATGCTCGTACTGATGATACAAAAGGACTCTTGCCATTCTAAGTTTAATAGGCTCAACTAATGAGTCAGCTGAGATAACCTCGACACACTGTAGGCTCTTTAGCATCTTTTCTGTCAAAGACGTCCCTGTTACTGGATTGCCAGTTGGAAGCCGAGACCATGGATCTTCCACATCCCACCTATGGCAGAAAAGGTTGACGAAATTTCCCGCATCCTCTCGCAGGAACAAATCACCGATCTCAACAATGTATTGGATCTCTGCGTATGAGATCCCGTAAAGCTGACTCAACTGGTTGTATGAATAGAGCCAATGAGTCACTGTGACTCCTTCAGGCAATGTAAATGCCGTCTCCTGATTCGAGCTTATATCCCAGTCAGACGAAATGATGGACGGCGATATGGAAGCCAGCCCCGGCTGAGCAGCTGAGTACAGTAAAGTGCCATCCTCCAGAATGCACTCACACTCTGCATCGTTCACAACCCCAATACGTAGAAATTCGGGTGCGTCTGAGGTAACTTCTGATTGCAGAGTAGCCCTTGACTCCTCCTGCGTTGGGTTTTGTGTTGTATCTTCTATTCTGCCGTACCA
This sequence comes from Lizonia empirigonia, assembly GCA_009982855.1. Classification (NCBI taxonomy): domain Eukaryota; kingdom Fungi; phylum Ascomycota; class Dothideomycetes; family Pseudoperisporiaceae; genus Lizonia; species Lizonia empirigonia. The sequence continues at coordinate 167,195 of JAADKA010000039.1, read as the reverse complement.
ACCTGGTTCTTTTCCGTCGACGCAAGATCTCTGGCTGACTCCAAAAATAACTGAATCGCAGCTGTTTGCACTACGTTCTCTGGCAACGGTAGGATGTGCATTGGGAGTTGCAGGTAAGAGCCCGATGCCTTGAGCATTGGATGAAGATGTTCCTATAGCTGCATTGGAGTCCGCGGAAAAAGAGTGCTCAAATGCCAACGTATGAGGGAGCAGCTTTGCCTGGATAGAGCTAAGATAATTGCCCTCTATAGTTGCAAGCAAGGACAAGAAGGCTTTGCCTACGTGCATGAACTGCTCATTGTCAGTCAAGTACATCTTGACTATGTCAACATACTTCCTCCTCTGCATCTTGCATTCTAGCCCAGGCATAGCTTAGCAGAGCCTGGTCCTCAACTGCACTCTATTCGATGTTAGAAACAGTAATTTCAGGGGATCACTGTACATGCTAGGATTAGGTAACGCATGAAATGCGTAAGGATGAAGATGTGTACAGGAACGGGTAGTTTGGAGAGTTTGCAGAATACAAATTGTAAATCGACGTAGATATTGTTAAACCGCTCTTGAGAAAAAAAAAAGGATGTGCCGCAGTTAGTTCCCTTGGTGCTTTTAAAGGGGTTGACATCAATTTTCAGATTGCAGTTAGTTAGATGTACTATCTAATAGGCTAGCCGGTGCAGCGCCCTCTATATAAGTAGCTCTGGCTAGCCTAAGTGACGTGGTATCTTAGTTCTTAATTAACTACTGCTCCCCTGGTTGTTATCTATCCAGCATGTCAGTGGACAGGAGACCTAACAAGCCAATCCGAGCGTTTAGTAACGAAGATGGCTTTGCACGCTACATAGAGCAGAAACAGAATTATAAAGGCAGGGTATTCGACGAAAAGGATTGGTCCACAGAGCAAACAACAAAAGATCATCAGCGCGAGATACACGAGGTTGAAGGAACCTTAGAAGTTCAAAGACAACTCTTGTCCAAACTAGCAGTGTATGAGAATGAGATAGTAGAAGACCCAGAAATGGATAAGTACCAGAATCGCCTAAAGGCTTTCAAGGCAGACACAGTCCAGGCAATACAAAAGACGTGGGATCAGGGTAGCAGGGTTTCTACCCATCAAAAACCGCTTTATATGTTGCATTGATATATAAGTAATGTTGGAAAGTGGAATTGCACTGTCCTAATCAGGCTAGCACCACGTGACCGATAATCCTGTATTTAGCCCCTGAGTAGAGCAGACTCCAATCTACACACTTACATGCCATGACTGAGAGAGTCATTCTTTCTCAATAGGTTATGAGCCCGGGTTTACGCGCTTGCGTGTGCATTGTGAGTGTCCGGAGTGTCGTTTCTTCGATATGGGCAGCAAGCTGGTATATGCGTGTCTGCGCCAGAACAACCCAGGAGGTCGTCGCCTTCTATATTCTAAGACACTGGGCCGTCGCCCTGGCTGCCGCGAAGGGTATTAAGTCCTGAAGACACTGGGTCGTCGCCCTGGCTGCCGCGAAGGGTATTAAGTCCGAAGAAAAATGGACTATCGTCCGGAGAAGCTGGGAGCGTCTCGAAGATACCTTGGGCGAGTTATACCCAATTCCGACGCGCGAGTCGAAGAGAGCAATGGTTGCTCTATCCCTTTTCAACCAACCTTTTGACAACGATTCGAATACCTACCTACCGACGGTAACCATCGATTCTTCCGAAAACGACTCGAATTGCCTGCCTATCGATGGTAACCTTTCGAGCCCTTCTTTTATACCGGTAGCTACAGTTCGACAGCTACTTTCGATTCCTCAAACTCGAAAACCTACCGTTTGACGGTGCTCGAGGTTTTTTACTCTCTCGAACTCTACCCACCTACCCCCACCCGATTTCTCGATCGATTTTTTATCTTCTTTCCAAAGGATTTCGTCAAATAAACGCAAAGAAGCAAAGGCTTATATAACGATGGGGAGAGTAAGGGTGTTAGGGTCTGGAGCCCCGAATAGGACACAGACAAGGAGGCAGGAGCGGAGGAACGGAGCGGGGACAACAAGAGAGGAGAGCGTACACAGCTAGAGTACTAGGAGTACCAAGCTGGGGGAGCGCTGAGACAGGAGAGCGTACACAGCTGGAGTACTGGGAGTACCAAGCTGGGGGAGCGCTGACTCTCACGTAGGAGTCGAGGGAGAGTCGGTATGTTGGTGATATCGATTCTACCTTGATTTTCAAACGCGAAAATTCTCTCGACCTTCTTTCTCGACCTTCTTTCTCGACTCTTCACTCGGCCGACACCTCACTTTACTTGAGGGACTCGCAACGTGACGGCCGCTACAGGGTGACAGGGAGGTTTCATTCTTGTTGACAAGGCACATAGAAGTCCGATTGGCTACGAGAGTAGCCAGATCAAGTCCTGGAGTTTTACTATTCTAGAGGGTGTTCTAGCAGTGGCTTGCCTTCTTAAGACAATTGCACTTCTGGGGGAGTGTTGGAAAGTGGAATTGCACTGTCCTAATCAGGCTAGCACCACGTGACCGATAATCCTGTATTTAGCCCCTGAGTAGAGCAGACTCCAATCTACACACTTACATGCCATGACTGAGAGAGTCATTCTTTCTCAATAAGTAACTTAGTTGTTTGTCTGTTAATTAGTTGTAACTAAACAGGAGACTGGGTAGTTTTTGCTTTCTAAGAAATAGTAGAGCTACAACCTTTAGGCACTTCCTCTACATTAGACAGTTAAATACAGATAGAATTAGGCTATCTAAAAATGCACCTTTAAGAAAGCTGTGCTCGCAAGTTCATAAGAGAGGCAATGTATACTGCTTGCCATGCTAGTCTCAGAACGTTACTAGCTTAACAATGTGTCTCGCTACATCCTAAACAAGCCTACTCAAAGCGTCAAGGCTACAGAAAGCATTGTGACAGCTGAGACAAGTAGAATCTTGTATATTAGTACCCCCTTTGCGTTCTCTTTCCAACTTGCTGTGGCGGAGAAAGGAACGCTAGGCTCAGTAGGTGTGGAGAAGTTTTGGGTTGCATTGGTTCTGTTATTCCAAAAGGGTATCGGCAAGCGGAGAGGCGGGCTGGTTGGGAACAGAAGAGACTGGGAATCTGTTGCATCTGCTGTATTTGGCACATTTGATAAAGGGATTGTTGCTGTCTTCCTGCAGGCCTCGCCAGTTGTGCTTGTGACGTTGCCTTCTCCTCGCTGGAATAACGCATGTGACAGCCCAATAAGTACTAAAAAGTGTAGAGATTTCATTGCGGAAGGCTGCATCTTAACCTAGAATACTAGGGCTGCTATTCGAATATATGTTAACTCAATGGACTAGTTAATGTAGAAGACTATTTAACTGTGTGCATGGTGCAATTATTGCGGCCAGCACAAAGATGCTAGCCCCTCCATTCTTCACGTGTGCTTACTGCGACTACAAATACGGTCAGATCTACGCAACACAGAAGAGACAGAAGACTTGTTTCTTTCTTGTAGAACACTAACATGGAGTCGATTGTCTCCAAAGTGCGCGCCGAGCTTGTCGATCTTGCAGTGGCTTATGCAGATGCTGGCCACGAGAATGTTACGCTTAGTCTCATTTCAGACTTTCAGCACGTTTTGTTCCCACTTCTTGATGAGAGAGTTCGTATCAACGACCTCGAACAATCTGATGAGCTTAGGGATGAGATGATACAGCTTTTCGGAGATGAACATCCAACGAAACCGGCATGGCCGTACCTCGACCAACTAGATATGCAGGACAGGTGCTTCGCCCAGCTGGGCTGTAGGTTCAAACACGGAGCAGCGCTATATAAGTCTTCTTCATGCAAAGAGCACTTTGTGTGCAAAAATCATCAGTGGAGCCCTTGCCTCGCGAAACATAAGCAGATAACCAAAGGAGCAGCGGACGAAAGTACCTTGGATGAAACAGTTCCCTTAGCTGATCAAGTAGAGGGGAAGCTTGAAGGGGCTGGCGAAAGCAAAGAGAAGACAGCAACTATCAACACGGTAAAGGAAGAGAACCCAAAGAGCGATGGCAGAACGTTTAAAAAGGAGACTAACAACAAATAGAGCCGACCAGGAAAGTTCAAGGTTGAAGATGTGCAGTACCTTTCAGTAGATGACTTCAGCTATGATCGCGACAGTTTAATAAGCGAGATTCAGGTCTGCCAGCTGCGAATGAAATCGGGAGAGGTTATGTGGGTCCCAATGGAAGATTATCTTCAGCTGAAGCACAAGTATGCTATGCTAGCATCTAGCGATGAAGATGAATGTGACGACGATATTGTGAATAGAGAGGGTATGAATCAGCAGAACGCAGACATTGGAAGACAGACATGGTAGTATTAGACTAGAACTAAGCATCTACAACTAACTGTAGTTCTATGTACTCTCGCTTGCTAGAGATGTCCATACGTTACACTTTTGGCTGTTCCAGCCCTGTATATCTATTGTAGAAGATACATTCATTGTGTGGATTAACTACAACTTGGAAAAAACAACTAACTCTAGAGAGCTTCTGTATTATCTCTCTTTCTTCCTTTTCTAGTCAGTAGCGCTAGCAAATTCTTTTATAGAACCTGACTGTATAAGGCTGCTTAAGATAAGCTTACTACAATAAGATATAGCTCAATCTAGTTATTAAGCTGCAATCCAGCACGCACAGCTCTACAGAGTAATATTGCCGCAGAGTTCTGGCTGAGGTCCAACACAGCTTTCGTTAGCAATAACTAGTGGTGGTAATAGGATGCATTGGCTCGCTTGAGCTGGAGACTGCAGCATAAAAACAGAGCAATCTTCAATTAACCCTGAAGAGTTTGTGCAGCTGCTGATAGCCTGCTGTAGTGTAGATACGTTCCATCCATTTTGGAAGTCTCCATGGTAGCTGGAACCTTTGATAATATAAGATAAGATCCTAAAACAGTAGACGTTCTTACCTATTTGATCGCCGTTACTAAGCAGGAAGTGTCCAGGAACATCTCTGAAGATAGAAGTCTCCCATATCGTTTCGTAGAGTAGAGCCGGAATGCGAGCATTGTAATGCTCAGGACATGTGCCCTCCATAACAAGATCTGGATAAGCTACATGAGACCTGTGGTCATCAGCGTTGGGCGCAGCGCCATTCCAGCATGACGGAAACATCAACTCGAGTCGAAGGCCATCTGCGCAATTTGAGTCAATGAACGTCTTGTTTGGAAATGTGTGACGGGTCAGAGATCCTTCTGAAGTGCCACTGTAATTTAGACAGGTAAAACCAATAGCTTTTTCTGCGAGCGCTTTTGGCGTTTTCTCATCTGGGCCCCACAAAGACTGTGGTATATCTGTAGTGGGAACGGACACATTCCACCTATTCGCATCGCCCGCAATCATCGTAAACCCTGGTGGAAAAGCGATGATATCCTCCCCAAAGAGGAAATAGTAGCTGCGTCTGTATTAGAGCTGGCTTTTAGTCATGCCCCTCTATATCTACATGAGCATCCCACCAACTTGCGGAACGATCTCAATGGTACCGTTCCTATGGGAGAACATAAGAGGCGGTGTCCAGTAAGCAGACATGTCGTCAAGGACTGCACATGTGGTACAGTTGGACTGCACTAGACTATCGTAGGACGAGGAGAAGCTCAAGTCTAGGCTAGAAGTCAGGCACCTATCTTTAACAGTTATGTAAAACATACTCTGTCCCCCATGCAGCGTGTGTGCGTGTTGGGACGGGAGCCCCTTAGAGACGATTGGATCGATCCGAAAGACTCCTAATCGTGAATAGCACGGGAGCCGCCAGAACGCTTCAACAACTGAGCAAAGAACAATGAGGAAATAGAAGAGCTTGATAATCATATTGAAACTGCTAACATAGAGTGTGGAGTTCATCTGTTGAATTTATTCTATACACCTAAATAGAAACGCCTTGATATACGATCTTCAAAGAATACAAAATGAGGACGGCCTTTTTTTGAAGCCCAAGTCCATCACGCGTTTGCCGCCTTCCATTTTTTGAACTGTGCTGGGTAAAGAAGCTGCTGCTGTTCAGTTAAGTCTGCATACGTTGTGTCTTCTGCTAGATCAAAAAGCTCTAGAAAGTCCGCATGAAACTGATCCTTTAGCGAATTTCCAGACTCTGTTTTTACAGGAGTCTGCTCAGTTTGTATCTCGGGTAAAAGTTTAAAGTGACGTGGTGAAGTTGGAGGCCTCATGAGCGTTGGGCTTACTGCTGATTCAACTGTAGTGTATCTCGATCTGCTCCGGCGGGACGCTGCTTTTTTCTCGTGGGCCAACTCACGGAGTGGACCGGGTCTACCTGAGATCCCGCGTAGACACTTTTCCTCGAACCTGTTCTCCAGCCTGACCGCAATGTTGTAGAAGGTAATGGACTTTTGCCAGTCGTCGTGTCCCTCCATCAGGAGTTTCATTGTTGACCTAGTTTCGTGACTGTAGCCACTCTTGTTCTCAATGCCGTATCTCGAAACATAGAGTGCGGGATCCAGATAGATGAAGCAGCGGGTAGGAGGTCGTCTTTCTCTATAGTCAGGAGCTAATACATCAACTTCGGCGGTATGTCCGATGCCCATCTTGGAATCCCAGTATACTACAAGAACCTTTACTTTACTAAGTATGTCCATTGGAAGTGATTATTTCTTGTCTTTGTGTGTCTGTACAATCCTCTCAACGATGCGGTTGCTGCGCTGGGTAACATCTCTGGTTCCCTTGTAACTGGACCCATCTGGGAGGGTCGACTCGAAACGAGCGCTGTAAGCGTCCGCGGACCCATACCTAACACAGTAGCGAATTTGAGTGTATCTAGCGATGTGGCCAAAGACTTCCTTGTCGTGGTTCTGCAGGAAGGGTTCAGAATGCTTGTCATTGACGTCGACATCCCATGCCATGTTGAGGTCGTCCACGAGTCTATTGGTCACATTTCTTGATCCCTCCTGGTGTTCTTGCCTGATTCTTTCATGTTTAGACAGATTTCTAAGAGGGTTCGCATGTGTCGTTTCTGGACCCGGCGCGCTGACTGTAGCAGGTTGTCCTGTCGCTTTCTGTCCTCCTACGTTTTGTCCCGTCGTTTCCTGCTCTGTCAAATCTTGTCCAATCGCTCCTTGCTGTATCAAATCTTGTCTTGCAGTATCCTGCCTAATAGCATCATTTTCCATTGTGGTATCAGCCTCTGGACTGACTACTGTGATAGGGTTTGTGTTTGCTTGAGCCATGGCCCTGTCGTACCCGGCCAGCGCCTTCTGTATCTCTTCTAGTCTGTTCTTATCATCATCAGTAAACATACCCTGTTTCTCTGTCTCTAGCAATTTTGCACGTTCTGCTTCTAGCTTCCTGTAATAGTCGTCATGATGCTCTATCGCCGACTGTTTCGGATGCCGGGTTCGATCCCGACCATTTCCAGATTTGTTGATTTTGCCACTCATGCTTATGCGTTTCTCTGATCTGTTTGAAAGAACACTTGCATTGCGGTGCTTTTTACTGTATTTATACCGTGTACGGAACCGATTTTAGAACAGTAAGAAGAGGGCGTCGCTATATTTGCGCACCCCAGCACCTTCAAGCATCTTGTATCTAATAACGCCTGAGCTGAAAATTCTATTTCTCACTAGGATCTAGTCTCATGGCTAATAGTACGATCTTGTAGACTTAAGAGCATTGCACTGTACCGCATGCCATCTCAAAGCTTCACGTAAAATCCAAAAAGCCTAGTCTGAATAACACCTGACTTTTCATGTTATCAAAGAGAAGAATGTTATGCCCTTACGCAATTTGTGCTTAGATCTAGTAAGTCTCTGAATCTCTACATCTCTCTAACAGTCTGCCCGAAAAGATCTCCTCCTGAGCATACTCGGGAACTGGCGGCCTCGATAAGTTACCAGGTAACGACACATCCTTTGTAGCTGGTCGTGATTCCTTAGGTGGTGGCTTTTCAGAGAAGAAGTCTTTGCTAGTCTTTACTATAGGCACTGGATATATTGATTTCTGGAACGTCAGATGATCACGTGCAACAAGAGCTCTAGGAACTTACAAGCTGGGTGGATGACGGCGGCCAGTCTGATCGGGTTGGATTCGAATTGTAAACGTAGAGCTGGCCGTTATCCTTCTGAATGCATATCCACACCGCTACTTTGTACCGGTCACTTATCTCGTGACCGCGACGAATAAAGTTGTTCTTCCGTTTCCGGAAGGATTCTTGCTGCAACCTTTTCGAGGCCATAACAATCTTGACATAACGACAGTGGCAGGGCACTGAGCCACCTATTTATATACATAGAAGGCGCACTGACCACTTCTATGGTGTTGGAACGGTTGTTCGATTAAGAGAGCTACAGAGAGCAACTATATACATGGAGTAGAGAGTATCTAGAGCATTCTAGATTAGCAGTGTTACGTAGTTGTGACGATAGTAGAACATTCTAGTTGACACACCCCTTGAGGGCTGACACACCCCCTTGAGGTTCCCATATTTGATGGATACCTCAAAACCAAAGTGAAAGACAGAAATACCAAAAGGCATACAGGCTAGGCCATAGGTGAAGGGACAGGACATGGCACGTCTTTGACAATAAGATGATGAATGTCCTTCAGGCCAAGCTGGCGAATGAAGTTCTCGTGTTTCTGTCGAGGAAGCAGCTTAGTGAAGCCGTCAGCAGGCATCTCAGCAGTAGGCTTCCACTCAACAGTGATCCTTCCAGCTTCAACCTCCTGACGGAGCCACATCTGATGAATGTCAACGTGGCGAAGCTTTGTTTGAATACGATCTGCGTTGCCTTCCACGAGGCGTACAGTCTGAGCGTTATCACACCAAAGAGCCTTCTTGGTATGAAGCGTGAAGCCTATGTTGCGGCAGAATCGATCCCAGTATTGTGATTCGACTCCAGCAGCAGAGAGAGCGTAGAGTTCTGCTTCAGTGGTTGAGCGAGTAACTGATCGGAGTACAGTAGCCTTCCAGTCGATAGGCATGCCGTAAAGCATAAAGACGTATCCAGCAGACGACCGACGAGTCTCTTCGTCGTCTCCAAATGATGCATCAGCAGCACCAAAGAAGGTAGGAGTTGATGAGTCGATTTTGGTGGCATAGGTCTGAGTAGGCTCACCCCCTCGAGCACTGATGGCTAGGTATCGAGTACCGTACAGGTATTGCCATACATGCTTGATTTCAGAGAGGTGGATTGGTCCTGGGTTCGTGAGAAACCTTGCAAGGACCGAGTGAGCATGCGCGACGTCGGGTCGCGTCATGACCTCGATGTAGGCCAGATTGCCTACAAGACGTTGATAGGTCTTTGTATTCGATGGTTTGGACACTCCATCGTAGGGTAACAGCCTTGAAGTGGATAAGAGAGGCGTTGATGGGTATTTGCCATCAGAGCGGATAAGGTCAAACTCAGTGCAGACCTTGTTGATGAATGCATCCTAGACTAGGTAGAGCTGGCGGCTGGCAAGGACGCGCTCAACTCGGATACCGAGGAACCATTTGACATCGCCCATTTGACGTAGGTTATAGAGAGCATGGCTGCAAGATCGAGCCAGGAGAAGTCTCCTCAAACTGTCACCGCAATGCGAGCGCATCAACTGCTTGGACACCCAAGCTATCAGGCACTTGAGCACCTTCAAGATGCAACTACGGGCCTTAAGATAGGCACACACGGAAAAGGAGATCCATGGACAGACGATTGTGTATCGTGTATTCAAGGCAAAATGAAAGAAGATGTCAGCCGCCGTCCTCGTACGGATCAAGCCTGTCGACCGTTCTATCGTATCTCTATCGACATCATCCAACTACAGGAGCGTGGAGATGTCTGTTACAACGGCGACGTATGGGCATTACATGCAGTGTGTGAGTACACGAAGCTCCATGAGATCTGTACACTCAGGAATCGACACAAGGCTACGGTCGTTCCTGCTATCATTCGACTCGTCAACAAGATTGGACGGGTATACGGCTACCAGGTAGCTATAGTCTTCATGGACGGAGACGTTGGCTATGGCAGAGCTGAGGCACACCTCGGCTCCTCTGCTCAAGAAGAGCTAGCATCAGCAGGTATCAAGGTAGAGATGAGATCTCCTGATACTCCGGCACAGCTGGGGGGTGCGGAGAGAGCTGGAGCTGTGATCGTTACAGTCGCCAGAGTTATCCGTATCCATGCTGGTTTACCCAAGGCACTGGCTAATGAGCTAGTCTGTACTGCGGCCAGGCTCCTCAACGTCACTCCAACGAAAGCTCTTGGATGGCGTACGCCACAGGAGATGGTCACTGGCATCCGGCCAGACCTCTCACGACTCCACGTCATCGGAAGCCGTGGATTCTTGCTTAACAAGCACCTCCCAAGAGGAGACAAGCTGGAGCAGCGCACCCTTGAAGGGTTTCTCGTTGGTTACGACGCTTCAAACATCTATCGAGTATGGCTACCTCACTCAAATCGCGTTATTCGCGTACGAGACGTACGCTTCATTGATGAGCTTTACAAAGAAAAGCCATCAACACCACCCGTGGAGTCTCGGATCATTGAGACTGTCCACATTCCTGAGGAGGAATACGATGGAGACACTATCGTTGTGGCTCAGCCTATACGGCAACGACAGGAAGCAGCAACTACACCTGTCCACATTTCTGAGAAGGAGTACAACGGCGACACTGTTGCAGAGTCTCAGAGGCCTGTTCGCCAACTCCTCTCTCCTTCTCCTACTCCCACTCTCGAAGGACAAGATCGAAGTCCTTCTCCTGATCCAGTTGAACAACAACTACTGCAGGAGTCCTCTGCTCTGATGGACTCTCCGCACAGAACACCTGGGGGGTGGAACGACTATGAGACCGAAAACGACGCTGAGACCTACATACCAGATCGACGGCAGAACAATGCTCCGCAACGACGAGACCCGAATCTCTCGCAGGACAACATCATCACTGGCAGACGACGTCGCCAGGCTAATTTCATTGAATCAGCTCCTAATCTTTCCAAGTACTTTGCTTTTGCTGCTACGATCGCTCAAGCAAATGAGGCTACATCAACTGCCTCACAATCAAGGATCAACCATGATCCTACTCGTATTCATCGCGATGATCTTCCTCCTCCACCACGTCACTGGAGAGAGCTGAAACGTCACGCTCACGGAAAGCAATTCGAAGCTGCTGCTGTAGTAGAATTCGATAGCTGCTGGAAGAAGGCCACCTTTGCCAAGCCAGACATTACAGCAGACAAGGCAGAGGCTGTACCTCTTATGTGGGTATTCACCTACAAGTTCGATGAAGATGGATATCTTCTCAAATACAAGGCTCGACTTGTCGTACGAGGAGATCTGCAGGATCAGTACGGCGATACTTACGCAGCCACTCTTGCTGCTCGCCTATTTCGAGCTCTTATGGCCCTTGCGTGTGCTTTCAACCTCAAGGCAATGCAATACGATGTGTCAAACGCGTTCCTTAACGCCACACTTGATCGTGCTCTCCATGTACGAACTCCAGACGGATTCCAGGACCAATACGGCCAAATTCTCCGACTCTTGCGCGCCTTGTATGGCCTGAAAGAAGCTCCACGCTTGTGGGCTCTACATTTCCAAGCTTCACTGCGAAAGCTTGGCTTACATTCCGTTCAAGGCTTCCCATGCCTTTGGATGAACGACAGGGTCATCCTCTTCTTCTACGTGGACGATATCATCATCCTCTATCACCCTAACTACCAAGAGGATTTCGAGAAGTTCGAACGACAGCTTATTAAGCTCTATAACCTACGTCAAATGGGCGATGTCAAATGGTTCCTCGGTATCCGAGTTGAGCGCGTCCTTGCCAGCCGCCAGCTCTACCTAGTCCAGGATGCATTCATCAACAAGGTCTGCACTGAGTTTGACCTTATCCGCTCTGATGGCAAATACCCATCAACGCCTCTCTTATCCACTTCAAGGCTGTTACCCTACGATGGAGTGTCCAAACCATCGAATACAAAGACCTATCAACGTCTTGTAGGCAATCTGGCCTACATCGAGGTCATGACGCGACCCGACGTCGCGCATGCTCACTCGGTCCTTGCAAGGTTTCTCACGAACCCAGGACCAATCCACCTCTCTGAAATCAAGCATGTATGGCAATACCTGTACGGTACTCGATACCTAGCCATCAGTGCTCGAGGGGGTGAGCCTACTCAGACCTATGCCACCAAAATCGACTCATCAACTCCTACCTTCTTTGGTGCTGCTGATGCATCATTTGGAGACGACGAAGAGACTCGTCGGTCGTCTGCTGGATACGTCTTTATGCTTTACGGCATGCCTATCGACTGGAAGGCTACTGTACTCCGATCAGTTACTCGCTCAACCACTGAAGCAGAACTCTACGCTCTCTCTGCTGCTGGAGTCGAATCACAATACTGGGATCGATTCTGCCGCAACATAGGCTTCACGCTTCATACCAAGAAGGCTCTTTGGTGTGATAACGCTCAGACTGTACGCCTCGTGGAAGGCAACGCAGATCGTATTCAAACAAAGCTTCGCCACGTTGACATTCATCAGATGTGGCTCCGTCAGGAGGTTGAAGCTGGAAGGATCACTGTTGAGTGGAAGCCTACTGCTGAGATGCCTGCTGACGGCTTCACTAAGCTGCTTCCTCGACAGAAACACGAGAACTTCATTCGCCAGCTTGGCCTGAAGGACATTCATCATCTTATTGTCAAAGACGTGCCATGTCCTGTCCCTTCACCTATGGCCTAGCCTGTATGCCTTTTGGTATTTCTGTCTTTCACTTTGGTTTTGAGGTATCCATCAAATATGGGAACCTCAAGGGGGTGTGTCAGCCCTCAAGGGGTGTGTCAACTAGAATGTTCTACTATCGTCACAACTACGTAACACTGCTAATCTAGAATGCTCTAGATACTCTCTACTCCATGTATATAGTTGCTCTCTGTAGCTCTCTTAATCGAACAACCTTCTCTCTCCTCTGGTCCGTTCCAACATTACTGATACTTGACGGCCACGGCAGCCACGTAACAAAGGACTTCATCAACTACTGCGACGAACACAAGATCCTAATCCTTATATTCCCCCCTTACGCTACCCACACTCTCTAGCCGTTGGACGTAGTCTGCTTCAAGTCACTGAGTCAAAACTACTCTACTAAGCTTGATACACACAACCACAAGACGCTAGGATGGCTGCCTGTTGATAAGGCTAATTTCTTCTCACTATTCTGGCCTGCCTGGGTGGGCACCTTCACAGAATCGTTGGTGTTGACGGCCTTCGAAGCTACAGGAATACACCCCCCTAACGCCACCACCAATCTTTTGACTTTTGGGCCACCCTCCCCGAGGCCCTAAAAGTCCCAGCAACTGAACAAGCTCACTGCGCTGATTCTGGGAGTACCTCTAACGTCCACCTAGCCCCCCCGCGCAGCCGCGCAAAGGAGCTTGTCAGGATGGCAGAGTCTCCCTCCTCCCAGCACACAGGGTCCCCAGACTATGAGATCCCTCAGCAGCTTTATGCACGCGCCCCAAGACGGCCCCAGGAGAACGTGCACCATCACGCACCCCTTCTGAGCAGCCAGAACCCCGGTGGGGGCGCTCCCAAACCTCGAGTCTCTGATGCCGTTCAACGCCACATCACTGAGACGCAGAAAATTGCCCAGCTCTGGAACACCATTGCTACTGCCTTTGCAGCAGCTGTAGATCAACATGCAGAGAGCTACACTAACCCGCAAGAAGTCAAGATTGCAGAGGAGCTACAGCAGAAAGTTATACGGGCGTTGACCTCCCTCTCCCCAAGCAACTCTCCTCCTAGCTTCCGCTGGAGCAGCGACACCAGTCACAGCAACCCCAGGAGCCAAGAGTCAGGATGCCGCTCTTGGGCGGACGTAGCCAGAGACCCCCAGATCTCAAATAGGGGTGGCAGCCGACCCCTGAACCCTGCTAGGTCTCGGCCTAGCCCGCCGGCTAAGCCAAAAGAAGACAGTCGAATCTTCATAGCCATCTCCAACCCGGCGATGCGACTGCAACAACCCTCACCCTTTGCAGTAAGGCAGGCAATATGCAAGAGCATAGAAGGACTCACCCTTAAAGACATACCCACGGCATCACCCATCAACACAGGCTGGGCGATTACCCCAGCTAATCAGATCATCCGGGACCGACTTCTAACTCAAGAAAACCAGGAACTTCTAGTAAGAGCGCTAGACGGAGACGCGGTGAGGATCCCCGAACGCTGGATCAACTACGCAGTACAAGGAGTACCCAGCTCTTTCCGGACCCTGGACGGCACAGACCTACCGACTACTACCCAGCTAATAGAGGAAGAGGTTTTCTCACAAATAGGCAAGCAGCCGGTCAGCTGCAGGACCTCACGGCATGGGGCGAACCAGAATGGCCTCACCGCCTGGATTGTCTCATACAAGGAGCCGGTCCGCTCCTTCCGGCTCTTTGGCACTAGCCAATTTTCAAAGGAGATCCACAAACACCCAACCATACAGCGACACAACCCAGGCTGCCAGGGCTACTGTAACGCTGCCCGATGCACCCAGGTAGCCCGCTGCGTACACTGCGGAGACCGCACAGATAGACACCAAGGACAGTATGGGGATAATTGCCCCCACAAAGCCGTGTGCGCCAACTGTCATGGACCACACCCAGCTAGCCACGCCAACTGCCCTGCAGCCCCTCGCCGGGTACATGGACACATAATCAAGCCCACAAAGACTGAGATGAAAGCTATCCGTCGCGCAGGCAAAATAGCACAGCAGCACCTATACAGGACAGTTGAAGAGACCCTTAGACAGGCTACACTTCAGCCTGAGACTACTCCTCGAGAGGCATCGGAGACAGTGCCTCCACACCCTTCCACCCAGAGGCAAGGAGGAGACGGCAGGGATTCACTTCCTACAACCACTGCCTCCTATGCATCCTCCGCTTCCACCGGTAGAGAAAAGAGACCGAGGCGGGCCGCCACAGGCCAGAGAAGCCTGAATGTAGGACAACTGTCTGCCGGCAGCATTCGTCCACAATCAACTATCCACACTGACCCGTCCACCTCAGAGAGGGAAGACGCCAGCATGAGCGACGATCCTCCGTCGACATGCTAGAACACCCTTACAATACCCCAGCCTGTAACAGGCATCCACAGCCCAGCTTGCAGAGCAAACCACTCCGCGTATGCTGGGCCAATGTTAGCAGATGCTCACCCTGGCACATCACAATACTGGAGGTGGCCTTTCAGAAGGGCATAGATGTTGTGTGTGTTCAAGAGCCCTTCACATGTGCCAACTCCAGAACTTCCACCCACCCTGGCTTCATACACCTCGCGCCTATCAGCACCTGGGACACTCCTAACGCACCAGGCTCAGCCCGCCCTAGGGTGATGACCTACATCCGCAAAGGACGCCATCTACGATACCAGGCTAGAGAGAGCCTCAGCCACCCAGACATGCTATGGGCTGTGGTGAATGGAGTCGCGATACTCAACTGCTACAGACAGCCACACACCCCGCATGTTATCCAATACGTCACACATCTTATACCCCCTCAACTCTGTCTTGTAGGAGGAGACTTTAACGCTAGACATGAATCCTTTGAGCCTACTGTCACTGCAGCCAACGGAGGTGTGGAGCTAGCTAGATGGGCTGCTAGCGCCTCTATAGACTACATTGGTGTGCCAGGACAGCCAACACACTGCGCCGGCCATGTCCTTGACCTTACCTTCTCTAACGTACCATTTTCCCAGTCTGCTGTTGATGCTAGCATGCACAGCGGCTCAGACCATGAGACAATAGTAACCTCTGTCCCTATCTCCACTCCAGGCACTCCGCATCTAGAACAGTACCACTACAGAGTCCCAGAGGCAAGCCTACCTAGGTTCAGTGGGCTGGTAGAAATAGGTGTCCAAAACATCCCAGACCCGCTTGCAACGCAGGATGCGGCACAGCTAGATGAATGCGTCGCGCTGCTCACAGACACCGTACAGCACTCTGTTCAGGCAGCAGGCAAGCTCGACCGCAAGGAAGGCCGCGCTGCACCATGGTGGACCAGGGAGTGCAAGACTGCCTACCAAGCCTACAAACGCGCTAGACAGCTCCGCTCTGGCAGTCTACTAGAGGTGAGACAGGCCTTTAAGACTACAGTCAGACAGGCTAAGAGACAGTACTGGAGGCATGTCATCGACAATGCCAAAGATGACAAGGACCTGTTCAAGATCATTGCCTGGCACAAGCTTACACCAGAGAACCAGGACACTCCTCTGGTAGTGAATAACATGACAATATCAGACCCCCTAGAAAAGGCAGAGGCTCTTAGAGAAGAAGTCCTCAACCGGTACACAGCAGAGGATGACCTCAGGCACTACCCAGACCAGGAGAATGCAGACACCCTCCCGTGGAGCACACACATCTCACTGGAGGAAACTGAACGAAACACGATAGGGGTCTCAAGCACCTCACCAGGCACTGATCGTTCTACTGTGCGACTACTCCGTGCCTGCTGGGCTCAGGTTGGGGAACTCGTGCGAAGAATCTTCCAGCGATGCCTTGAGCTTAACCACTTCCCAGCACAATGGAAGCTCGCAGAGGTAGCAATGATATCTAAGACGGGGAAGACAGACCGAACGTCACCTCGCTCCTGGAGACCTATAGCGCTTCTCTCTTGCATTGGAAAAGGACTTGAACGAACAGTGGCTAGACGAATTGCATGGACCGCCATGACACACAAGATCCTCAGCCCCCAGCATGGCGGCGCCCTCCCAAAACGCTCTGCAGCAGACCTCACTGCAGCGTTCACCCACGACACTGAAGCAGCATGGATACTTGGAAAGCATGTCACTATGGTTACCCTAGATGTCCAAGGCGCCTTTGATGCCCTCCTCAAGAACCGTCTGCTACACCGGATGGCCCAACAGGGCTGGCCACAAAGGACCATACTCTTTGTAGACTCATTCCTCACTGACCGGAGGGTTCAAGTCCGCCTTGGACAGATCACTACTCCTAGCTACCCTGTCGCCTGTGGCACACCCCAAGGCTCGCCTCTCTCTCCTGTCCTGTACACATTGTATCTAGCCGAGCTACTATCCATGGATACAGAACGGAGATTTGGATATGCAGACGACATATGTCTCTACCGGGCCTCCCACTCTATGGACAACAACGTCGAGCTCCTAGCATCAGACCTGAGGCAGATCAGAGCATGGGGCGAGGCCAACAAGGTCACCTTTGCCCCAGAAAAGCAGGAAATGATACACCTGACCAGACAGCGGAGCACGTATTCCCCTCCCTGTGTGGTAGATGAGCAGCTCACCGTCCACCCTATCCTCCCAGGTGGAGAGCACAGCCAGCCAGCCCTGCGTTGGTTAGGAGTGTGGTTTGACCGCAGACTCACTTTTAGACGACATGTAGCCATGCGTACTGCAAAAGCTGCTAAGGTAGCCTGTCATATTCGCAGTCTAGCTAGGACTACCTATGGACCACCAGCCAGCTCCCTCCGCAGGGCTACTATTGCCTGTGTGTACCCCTCACTCCTGTATGGGACTGAATGCTGGTACAGAGGCCGCACTAAACTGCCACGTACACTGGGACCAGGCAGGCCACAAGAGGTCAGCGCTTACGTTGGATGGCACATAGCTGCTATAGACAAGACACTGGCTATAGCAGCAAGAGGCATCCTACCAGCGTGGAGAACAACCCCTACAGCTGCACTCTTCCGAGACGCCGGACTGCTATCGGCAGCAGTAGCTCTAGAGGAAGCTAAACTCAGATTCGCAACTCATCTGTGCACCACAGATGCAGACCACCCTCTCACTAGGCGCACAGTAGTACATGTAGTGAACAGGGGCGTAAAAACCGGACAACCCCAGCGAGTCAAGACTGAAGTCCAACAGATGGCATCTCTTCTACCAGAGATCCCTAGGACGACACTAACAGCCCCTCACTACTCGGCCAGCTGCCGAACAGACCCAACGCTTGGCATGGACAAGAAGACTGCAGCCACGGCTTTCAATGAATGGTGGGCCCAGCTCTCGCCACTAGATATCACTATCTTCTCAGATGGCTCTGAACAGTACACAAAAGAAGGAGAAAAGCGGGTTACCTACGGCTTTGCAGTCTATCAGAACAGAAAGCAACTGCAGACTGGACGCGGCTCACTCCACTCTACCTCGCACGTCTTTGACGCTGAGGCAATCGGAGCGTGGAGAGGCCTCCAGCACACTATAAGGCAACCAGCGCTCCGCACCCGTCGAATCTGGCTGTGCATAGACAGCACCTCAGTGATATGGTGCCTCAGGGGCGACGCACCCCCTACCTCTCAATGGGCCTTCCTGGAGTGCCACGGTGCCATGGGGACACACGACGTCTCTATCAAATGGGCCCCGGGACACCTAGGCATTGGAGGAAATGAGGCAGCAGACAGGCTAGCCAACTTAGAAGCCCAGCACCCATCACCCCCGACTGGAAAAGCCTCTATACCTACACTCTCAGGCATCAAGACAATAGCCCGCAAGACATTACGACACACACAACAGACCTGGTGGTCTGACAAGAAGACCAAGCTCTCAAAATGGTACAAGAGCTGGGAGTTAGACTATGCACCACACAGCGGTCCAAAAGAGCTAGACCTACCAAGAGATGTCCTAGCCAGACTACTTTCTATCCGGACCAGACACGGGGATTTCGCCTGGTACCACCGAAAGTACAACCACAAGGATGCAAACCTCATTTGCTCATGCAGACAGGACAAGACACCAGAGCACCTCGCGCTTTGCCGCAAGACCCTAGGGACCTTTAGCAGATGGCCACTACGACCGCCTATACCACCATCCAGCCAGGCTGATGGCCTAGCGTATACTGCAACACTAGTAGGAGATCCAGAGGCCCTTGAAGCCTTTGTTAGACTCACACAGTACTACACCAGGATCTGCCCCCGCTAGCTCTTGCAGTCTTGCAACAGCAGCAAGCAATGCAGCACCTAGCAGAACTAGGTCCAGCACAATGGCTGCGACACCCCCACCTCCCCCCAACACACACACACTCTCTCTCTCTCTCTCTCTCGGCACACAGATGCCTCAGAATGCAAGGAAATCACCCTAATGTACATACATCGCTCAGCCTCCCCAACTGGAAGGGGAGCTGTAGTTCTGAAATGGTAGCAATACCCGCGCAGGCAAGAAATGCTTTCTAAGGTAGTGTGTTAGCACTGTAATTCCATAGCTTAGCACGTCGTATATGCCCTTCGGGAGGCGAGATGGTGGACTTAATCCCCATCAACAGACGAAAAATGAATACCAACCAACCAACCAACCAACCAACCCCCCTAACGCCGAGTTATCCTTAGGTGTTTCAGGACACCAACACCCTCGCCCCCAAGGACACCTCTAGAGCAGACAGGACCTGCTGCTACACCTACTGAGCCTAATTGGCTAAAGGCAAAGACGTTGCTTCGAAGTGCGGTGAAGGATTATCGTAGTGCTGAGGCTGGGGCATTAGAACAGGAAATTCACCAGCTCCATGTTCAAAATGAGCTTATCTCGCACGTGCTACAAGGTATCAAACAAAGTATAGAGGATAAGAAGAGGAAGAAGGCAAAGCAGAAAGTACTTCCTCTGTACTCACACACTTTGAATCAGCAGGGGGGCGCTGTGTGGTGGAGTCCTCATTCAAAGCGTGAAGCTGACGTGCGCGACGCTGCAATTGAGAAGTACAACCTAGAACAAGAGGCAGCAAAGAAGACTAGACAAGAGCTGCAGCACCAGGCTAGGCTCCTCAGAGAGAAGGAGAAGCAGGAGAAGCGTGTAGCGAGAGAGGAAGCCAAGGAGAGGCGTGAGAAGGAGAAGGTTGAAGAACGCGCAGCAATCGACGCTCGGAAGGCAGAGAGAGAGCGTCAAAAACAAGCTCGCAACGCTCAGCAAAGTATCCAATTGCCTAATCAAGGCAAGCGTAAGGCTCCACGTCAGTTGCAGCCAAAGACAATGAAGAAGCGTAGTGATAGTGCTGGGCGTAGTCAGGTGGTTGCTCATAGGCCTTCCCCAGCACCTCGACCTACATACAACAGCCGCGGCCGCAAAATTGCTCCACCAAAAAGATATGAGTAGCAGACTCTGTCGCATGGGTATATAGATCACTCCACCGAAAAATTATATCAATCTAGCTATTGTACGTGGCTCGATAACCTCAATCCTGTAAGTTGCAAAAGGTGGTGGGGTGGCCCGTGAGCTGAACAGGCCCGCGAGGTGCACGGGCACGGTATTGCACTTATCCTCGTATCTAACGTACTCCACAAGCGAGCCGGTCACCCAAGCGAGCCGGTCACTTTTGCCAAGACTACACCAACACCACAACTACTTTGCAGTATTACAGCACACAACAACAATATATAATCTACAGTACCCTGCGCATCTTTACTGCATGTTCGCGCGTTGTGCCCTGTCTCGCCACATGTGCCACAGCGCCTTGAAGACTGAGTGCTCCTATCAACACGCGACCTCTTCTTTGCCTTCTTCCCATCACTACGAGCCTCAAACTCCTTTAGAGTAGTCAGCCGCACTCCCCCACCAAACGTTAGTGTCCCATTACGCTGGATTTGCTTTCTTTTGTGCGATTTACGACGTGTGGCGGCCTCGTTGGCTACCTGTAGGTCAGCGACCTGGTTGCGCACCAAAACCAGTGAATGCGCCATCAGCTCTGCGCCTTTGGTGAGCTGATTAAGGGCGTCAACCATTGACGTTGGTGAGCTATCAGCGTGTCTCTCAATCTTCTCTCGAATCAGCTTCGATTGAGACCCAAATTCCAGAGTGTTGCTTGGTGTTTTAGACTCCCACGTACTGTTGTCCACAGTAGGTGGCGTTGGCGTGCGCAGCCGTACTTCAAGCTTCGATATCACAGCCTCTGGGTCAAGTGGGACCAGGCCGGCACCTCTGAATCCTCCCTGGATGTTGCTCTCTGTGATTGAGGCGTCAAAAGCCGCTTTGAAGCACGGCAAGAACTCAAGTTTGGTGATGCGAGTGATCTTGCTCCGCATCAGCCGCTCGGCTTGGCGGCCATAGGCCTTCTTCAACGGGGCAAAACACCCTACATCAAGTGGCTGCAGCAGGTGCGACGACTGTGGAGGCATGCACAGAGTGATAATCTTGTGCTCCTCAGAGTACTGGTGGAATTCAACTGAGTTGTGGCTCTCGTGGCCGTCCAGAATGAGCAGCCGATGGCTGCCAACAGTGCGCGCCTTTGTGTGCTCATCAAAGTGCTTCAACCACTTGACTCCAAGCTCGTTGTTGGTCCAGCCGTTGTCAGAGACATTGAGAACCCAGTCGTCAGGTATACTAGGCTCCTTGTACCAGGCAGAGAGGTGGTACTTGCCAGAGAAGATGATGAAGGGTGGGATAGACCAGCCCTTCGCGTTGACACCCTGGATGACGCTGGTCCACTCTCGGTCGCCCTGCTGTACTGTCTTTGGTCTCCCTTGACGCTCAGAGCCTGTGACAACAGCTCCTGTTGATATAACGCCCATCATAAAGCCAGACTCGTCAAAGTTGTGGGTGTCTTCATCTAGGATACCATACTTGGCTTTGGTATTCTCTACCAACTGGAACCAGTCCCCAATAACCTTAGGATCCTCACACAGGGCTCTCTTGTAGTCATACTTGCGATTGAACTTGATTTTGAGCTCTGGCCGACGTTTGACAAAGTTGGCAGCCCAGTTCTTGCCAACAGGGGTCTGGTGGCGCTCCGCAAGCAGAGAATTGGCCATATCCTCCACATCAGCAAGCCGGGGCGAGTATCCTCGGTCGTCTAGCTTCAATACATGCTGGACTATCACCTCCTCCTCAGTACTAGCTAGTTTAGTCATGTTGGGCTTGCAATCACGTCGTGAAGTAGTTCCAGCAAGTCGGTCACTAAGGGTGCTTTGAGACACGTTGTAGATTGCTGCAGCGCGTCGCTGGGAGAGTGTCGCGTCTTGTTGAATAGCCTGTAAGGCAAGCTGTATATCTGCCTCGTTTAAAGGCTTTTTTGTGTTATTGCGTTGAGACATTGTAGGTAGAGTAAAGTTTGACGTGGTCTTGGCAAAAGTGACCGGCTCGCTTGGGTGACCGGCTCGGTTGTGGAGTACGTTATCACATTCATCCTTGTCTCTATCGCACTTACATCCGTATCTAGTACATTCATCTTTGTACAACATTACACTTATCCTCGTACCTTACCTGTGTGTTTTAGTGTAACATCACGCTAGCGCTGTGATGAGGCGGAAGGAGGGAAGGAACGAAAAGAGGAAGGAAGGAAGGAAGAGAGGAAGGAAAAAAGACAAAATGCTGTTATTCTGCTATACTGCTATATGACGTAGGGGGAAGAGAAAAGAAGAGGTGGGGAGAAGAGGAGATGCGATGTTGCCATGCTGTCATGCTGCCATGCTGCGAGGGACGAAGAGAAGATGGTATTTCGCAGTACTGCAATGCTGTGACGTGAGGAGAGCGGGAGCGGGGAGAAGGGGAGTGTTTGGTGCTGTAATGCTGCTGTGCTGCAATGCTAGAAGGAGGAAGAGTGGAGCAGGGGGGAGAGGAGTCAATGCTGCAAAAAAAAGGGGGGGAGAAGTAAAGATGTAATGCTGCAAAGAAAAAGGTAGAGGAAAGTTAGTATGTACTAAGTTGTGTAGACACTTTGAAGAGAAAAGTAAGAGACAAAAAAGGTAAGAAGAAGAAGAAGAAGAAGAAGAAGAAGAAGAAGAAGAAGAAGAAGAAGAAGAAGAAAAGAAAAGCAGAGAAGAATAGAGTAAATAAGGAAAATGTTGAGACAAAATGTGAACACTGAACATTCTTTGCCCCTGCGTTGATTGGTACATATACCTTTCTAACAGAAAAAGGTATACTTTAAGGGTACACATACCGCAAAAAGACTATAAAAAAGAAAAGTAAAGTAAAGTAAAGAAAAAAGAGAACAAGAGAAGTAAAGCAGTGAACGCGAATAGTCCAAGGATGTGGTATAGGGGATAAGTACTTCAATAAGAGGACTAGAGAGAAGGAATTTGAGAACGTGACGTAGTGTAGTGTGAATTGGTTTAACAGTGGTATTTATATCGACAACCGTCTAATAATGCGGAGCTACGGGGTAGTGGAATATATGCACACACACTCCCCACCCGCGCCTACCTCCTCTTAACCGCAATATAATACTCGACACTCTCCCCCGCCCAACTCACACAATCCGTGCCACTCTCAAAGCGCTCCTCATCAAACAACCCCGCAATGCTCTGCTCGCCCCTAACGCCCTTACTCACGCCACCCCCAAAGCTCTCGAGACTCACAACGCGACACCCGATCTTCAGATCGAGAAACTTCTGCAACAGCGCGCCATTGAGCTGCTCGCCAAACACCTTATTATTAACAAGCACAACATCGGCTTGGCGCAGGACCGCATCGATCTGCGCGTTGTCCAGGAAACTGCCCTTGAGCAGATTCAGCGCGCCGAGCCGGATGCCCCACATGCGAGCGCGGGCGCGCAGCTCGGCGGCCTGCTGCAGCGCGAGCGAGGCGGCGAGGTCCATGATTTCGATCCCCCAGGATGCGGCACCGGTTTGGAGCGCGGATTGCAGGACGACGTTGCCGACGCCGGAGCCGAGGTCGACGAAGGTGTGGGATGAGCAGAGGCGCGTTTGGGCGAAGATTTTGTGGACGAAGACGGGCATTAGTTCGCCGTAGGTGGTTTCTTTGCCTTTGACTTTGCGCAGTTTGTGAGAGAGCGGCGAGACGATGCGTGAGTAGGTTTGTTGCGTCATGTGCTTGACTAGGCTGAGGGGGAGGGCGTGCATGGCGTCGAGTTTGGCGGGGATGGTGCCGTTGGCTAGGTGTGTTTTGACGAGCTTGTTGAAGCGCATCAGCTCGAGTTGGTAGTCGGCGAAGGTGCCGCTGGCGGCGGCGCGCTTGAGTTTGCGGACGGGGCCTGTCACGTCCGAGGAGAGGGAGGCGGCGAGGTCGGCGGGGAGGTAGTGCGTGATGATTTCCTCAATGGTGAACTGGATGTCGCCCAGCGGGTTGTACTCGGACGGGTCGTGGGGGACCTTGGCTTCGAACGTCTCCGGCGGCAGGGGGCTGGGGTACTGCAGCTCGAGAGTGGGGACCTTGCTGCTGCCGGGCCACGCGGGCTTGTAGTTCTTCGCAAAGTCCCCTCTTGTCATGAGCAGGCCGTGTGTGAGGCTGCCTCCTGCCGTCCGCTTCGCGTGCCCGCTCTCACTCTCCCCCTGCGCACTCTCCAGCCCCTCCTCGTCCCACCGTATGCGTATCCGCCGCGCCACATCCGGCTCAAGCTGCCGGTTCATGCTCGCGGGCTCGATACTACTGCTCTTCAGCCTCTTACTCCCCCCAACCCTCAGCCGCTCGCTCCCCTCATCCTCGCTCGACTCGTCGCTGCTCGCCCACAGCGGCGGGGTGCTGGGCGTGACCTTGCGCTTGCGGATGTTCGACACGGCGGGCGCCTCGCGCGCAGCAGGTTGTGTGCGCGCCGCCGAAGACGAGAGCTGGTAGCGCGGGGCGGCATGTGTGCGCGGCGTGGAGTCGGGCGCGGGTGTGCGTGGTGTGGGCGCGGCGACTTTCTTGAGGATGGTGACGGTGCGGGTTTTGATCTTGGGCTTGCTGGGCTCGAACATGGTGCCGCCGTCGGTACGGATATCAGGGCTGATATCTATATAATAATTACGACATCAATACAGCACGTGCGTCGCAGTCTCGTGTGCAAGCTCTTGCAGCGTCCGGGCGAGTGTCCAGCAAGCAGCGGCGGCAGCAAAAGAAACCAGCCAGCACGCTCACTGCCACACGCACGTCCCATCGTCGAGGTCGTGACCCAGCCAGCGCGGTCTGCTGCAGGTTCATTCGCTCGCCGCACGCCACTGCAGGGATGCCGCCCTGATCCCTGTCGCACCGGTCTTGGCGGCTCCGGGGGCGTGGAAGCTCGCGTGGGTTCAGGGTGTACGACGGACAACCAGCCCTTATCTACCCTACTCCAAGTCTTAAGCACATCAACCTTCTCCACCCAACACACCCTTCCGCATATCAAGACACCCTGCGTAACAACAAGAGATATTTATCCAGCTATACTCCCCCTCCTCTACTCCCATCACACTCTTCCCGCATCATCGTGGCACTTGGTCTTGGTTGAATAGTCGCTGTGCTGTCTGACTCGCTGATGAGCTTGTCGTTGTACGCCGGCAGTTACTTAGGCAGGAGAGGATCTGCCGAAGATGATCTAGGAGAGGAAGAGTAACATGGAGAGTATCAGAGGCCGTCTACGATACACTCTGTTGTGTTACCGTGAGTCCAATTCTGAGATTGTGTGCCGCAGGGAGTTATGGTATCTGGGCAATTATAGTCGTCACATGCGGTGAAGTGTTGAAAATCCACTGTCAGGTGTCTAATATTAAATATCTATTTCACAACACCATATACAACATCCTCTACATCATTAACCATTCCATCCTCACATCATTAGCCATTCCATCCTCACATCATTAACTATTTCACCCCCCCTCACACCGCACAACCCACCGCCTCCCACCCGACACTCCACCTCACACCCCCCATAACCACCGTCACAACGCCCAGCGCCAACACCACACTCCCCACGCCATACACATACGCATGTTTCCTGCGCAACGAATCCAGCTCCAAAACCCACGTCGAGACGGTAGTCAAGGCGCCACAAAACCCATCCTGCACGCCCTGCAGCGCCTGGCACCCGAGCAGACTCCCGCCAACCACACCCCCAATGGCCACGCGCTGCAGGTCAAACGCCATGGCGAGCGCCGCGCAGCCGAAGACGTTGGCGGCGCAGGTGCCGAGCGGGAAGGCGGGGACTTTGGGATTGAGGAGCAGCGAGATGTAGTATCTCGCCAGACACCCCACGGGGGCTAGGACGCATGCGAAGAGGGCTTGGCCGCGCCAGGCGATCTGGGGCGGCAGCGCGAGGAGCAGGATGGCGGCGAGCCAGCAGGCTGGGCCGAGCAGGGCGAAGAGCGGGTCGATGGCGCGCCGGGTGAGGCGGAAGGGGAGGGTGGGGGTGAGCGCGGTGAGGGCGCAGGCGAGGTGGGCGCCGGCTTTGAGGGCGCAGAAGCACAGGGCGAGGGTGGTGAGGGTGGTGGCTAGCAGGGCCATGACGGAGTAGCCGGGGTTGCGGGGCACGAGGGTGGTGGGGCTGGGGGTTGGGTGGTAGGTGGGCGCTTGGAGGTCGTTGGACATGCCGAGGAAGACGTCGCGTATGAAACTTGAGAAACTCGTGAAGCTCCCGCAGAAGCCTGTTGTCAGGCCTACGTACAGCGGGATTGTCTTCTTGACCTTGGCGTGGGTCTTCTTGTCGCGCTGCTTCTCGAGATCCTGGTGTCTCTGTGCCGGCTGGTCTTCAGGCTGGTCTGTGGCCGCACCACCGCCGCGACTCCCCCACTCCTCGCGGAACAGCTTCACGTCCTCGGACAAGAAGCCCATGACGAAGGTGCCCGCGACATTGGCCCAGAGCTCGGAGAAGACGACTGGGGCCCCCGGGTACGAGGTCAGGGCTTGCAGGCCGAGGCGTGCGAGGGTGCCCCAGATGGCGAAGAACATCAGGAACGAGACGGTGTAGAGCTGCGTTAGTAAGACGGACATGCGCTGGGCCTTGGGGGTGTCCCAGGACTGATGGTACCTGTCTGCCTCGCTTGGCTGTTGCTTTTCGACGGGCGCCATGCTGGGCAGAGCGGTGAGGTTTTGCGACTGGGGAGAGTTGCTGGGATTGGAGCGACTGAAAATCGAGGGCCGCCGTTTCGTGGGCGTGCGCGGTGGTGGGGGTCTGGCGCTCTGCGACAAGTTGCTTCCGCTGCTCTCGGCCTTGTCCAATTTTGGGTGCCAGTCCTGTTCCTTGTCGGCGGGCAGTCCTGGCAGGTCTGGTGGTGGGGACGGCAAAAAGTCCAGATTGTCCCAGGACGCTGCGACCAGGAGATCTTCTGCGTTCCTCCCCTTGGACCGCGACGGCGCTCTTGAGCGCGACTTGGACCGAGACTTGACTGAGTCTCTGCCTGCGCTCGACCTGTTGCTCCTCTTCTCCTGGCTCGCTGTCGGCACGCTCCGGGCGCAGGTCAAAGTCCTCAGCAGTGCGCGGCAGGCTCTGTCGCTGGGAACGCAGGCTCTGGTGTCTGGAGCGCGAGCCCTGCGAAGTGTGTGAGCGTAGACTGGCGCGCCGTCGCGCACCCGCAGGTCAGTGAACGTCGTAGAGTTGCAGGCCAGGGACTGCGGTTCGGGACCTGACAGGAAATTCGACGCGAATCAGTCCTTAGCTGGCCTTACTGGCTCGCTGTGACCTGTCCCAAACCATGGGCGCGTCTGCATTGGCAACGGCGGCCAAAGCAGCATTCTGGCGGCGAGGCACCCAAAGCTAAGCTGGACCGGCATGCGCCATCTCTCGGATTCGCTCCGATGGGCAGCAGGGATGGCGCTGCACGCTCGCGTGTCCGTCGCGCCGTCTTGCGGTGTCGGAAGTGCCCGCGCAGCTGATAGTGGTGGGGGAGCTGTATCATGACCTGCCCGATCGACGCAGTGTACACCTCACCTAGCTCGAATAAACACGTCCGTTGCTGCTGCTGCTCTCCAGCTCCACGTCTGCTGCTCTCCAGCTCCACGTCTGCTGCTCTCCAGATCCACGTCTGCTGCTCTCCAGATCCACGTCTGCCATTCCCGCTCCCGTGACCTCCCCCCGCCGCCATGTCGATTCCAAACAACGCCCACATCTCCACGCACCCATGCTTGCAGGCCAAGCTGTCACAGCTGCGCTCCGCGTCCACGGGGTGCCGAGATGCGCAGACGCTGGTGCATGAGATTGCGCTGATGGTCGGCTATGAAGCCCTGGGCTCAGCACTGAAAGCCCAAAACGAAGGCACCGTACGTTAACGTTTCAAGAGTGGGGTAGTGCAGCCAGCACTCAGCACTCCAAACCACTCCCCCCACACACATAACAACAACTCCACACTAACCCACCCAGGACAACTCCCCACTCGGCTACCCCTACACAACAACCACGACCTCCCCCCCCGCCTCCCGCATCTCCCTGGTCCCCATCCTGCGCTCCGGCCTCTCCATGGTGCCCGCGCTCTCCTCCCTCCTCCCCTGCCCCGTGCCAATCCACCACCTGGGCCTCTTCCGCGAGAAAACCACCCTGCAGCCTGTCGAATACTACAACAACCTGCCCTACCACTCGCCGACAGCCGCGCACGCCGGCGGGCCCGCCGACCTGGCCATCGTCGTCGACCCCATCATCGCCACGGGCGCCACCGCCTGCGCCGCAATCGACAGCCTGCGCGAGCACGGCGTGCGCCGCATTGTCCTGGTGGCTGTGCTGGCGACGGTGGATGGGCTGCGCCAGGCGTGTGGCGAGTGGGAGGAGGGCGTTGAGGTGTGGGTTGGTGGGTGTGATGAGGGGGTGGATGAGAAGGGGATGATTAGGCCCGGGTTGGGGGATATTGGGGATAGGTTGTTTATGACGCTGGGGAAGTAGGGGGAGTGTGGAATGGGATGAAGTTGTTTGATGTTTTCGTGTGTGTAGTGTGCGGTGTGGTTGTGTATACTTACAGGTGCTTCGAAACCCCACAGCAGCCGCCCAAGCAGCACGCGTCGAGTCTGCCGCACGAGTGAGCACGACACACATCAAGCAAAGCTGGCAGCATCCTCGACCACAATAAAAATAATT
This sequence comes from Lizonia empirigonia, assembly GCA_009982855.1. NCBI lineage: Eukaryota > Fungi > Ascomycota > Dothideomycetes > Pseudoperisporiaceae > Lizonia > Lizonia empirigonia. The sequence goes on along the minus strand of JAADKA010000039.1, from coordinate 138,594 downwards.
GTTACAATACAAACTCTCCCCACCAACAACGCACCAAACGCACCCACAGCACGCCGGCGTCTGCCCTTGGACGTGACCTTGCATCACGCACGACAAAGCTCGGCCTGCTGCAATCAATCCTACCTTTACGGCTGACAGACACTGCTTTGGACGAGGATGCGGATACTTAGTACCTACCTCACCAAAGAAACGTAGAAATACAATGAGCTTGACCTTTGCCTACCCTCTCCTGCAATGTGTACGTGCTGCCTTGCGCCCAAAGGGACCGCGGGAAAAGTAGTGTGTTTGCGAAGAGACTGCGTGGGCCATCTGCCACAGTGAACAGAGTGAATGTGCTTACCCTCCAATGCTGATGCGGGCGTGTGCGTTCCTGGTCTTACCCTCGATGACGAAGAAGGTAGCGTGAAGAAATGGGAGGGAACCTGTGACAAACCCGTCTCGAGCCTCGGAAGCCTAGTACCTCCTGCGCTGGCTCCTATCGTCGTAGCTGTCGCCGTCGTAGGCACGTTTCCGCGAGTCGTCCCGGCCGCCGTAGCTATCGCGCCCTCCGCCGTTGCGGTCGCGGTCGTTGTATCGATCTCTACCGAGCGGTTCGTTGTTAGCGCCGCTGGAGCCTCGATCACCGCCTCCGCGCCTGTCACCACCGCCGCCTCCGCCGTAGCGATCTCCGCCGCGGTCGCCGCCAAACCCACCTCGTGGCCCCCGGGGACCCGCAGGAGCACCGTCCGGTGGGCCATAGCCGTTGGAACCTTGGTAGCCGATGCCGCCGCGCCCGCCTCCAAATCCACCTCGACCGCCGCCCCGATCGCCGCCAAAGCCGCCCCGGAAGCCGCCACGGTCGCCTCCACGATCGCCGAAGCCGCCGCGACCCCCTCCGCGACCTCCAAAACCGCCACCAAACCCTCCGCGGCCTCCGAATCCACCAGGCCCAGCCGGCGCGCCGAAGCCTCCCGGCCCGGATGGCCGTGCAGCAGGGCCCTTGGTGTAGCCACGACCGCCGAGGCCTCCGCCAAAGCGACGGGGGCGCCAGCCAGAGACTGTGCGGCCGCGCTCGACATCGACCAGCACGCGTCTGTCCTTGATCTTGATGCCGTCCGTCTCCTTGTAGGCGGCCTTCATGTCCTTCTCGCGCTCGTACACGATGAAGGCGTAGCCGCGCTTCCTCTTCTTGGGCGGCGCGTCGGGCGGCGCAGTCGTGTCCTCGACAATGCGGATGCGCTCAATGGGACCGTAGCGGCCAAACTCGCGCTCGAGGTCGTCCGACGTCGCGCCGTATGCGAGGCGCGAGACGAACAGCGTCTTGAAGGCGTCGCCCTGCACCTTGGGGTCTTCACTGGGCTTGTCTGCGCGTCATGTTAGCATATATAGCGGCTGAGTGTGGTATTACATACAATCTTTGATGCCCTCGATGAGCAGCTTCTCCTGCTTCTCCTTTTTCTCAATCTTCTTGCGGTCGCGCTTCTGCAGCCAACTGTCGGTCGGCACGTATCCGTCGTTGTCCTTGTACTCGCGCATGGCCTGCAGGTACTGGCCGACGCCCGAGATCTTGGGCGTGCAGCGCTTCTCCGGCGCGTGGTCGATGGGTTCCACCCAGCGCAGCGGCGGGCGCGGGGCGAACAGGTTCAACAGCATCGGCGGGAGTTGGTACGTCATCTTCGATGAGGTGCTGGAGGGCGCTCCAACTGCGAGGTGGGATCGTCGAGGGGTGGTGAAGTGGTTGACGGCTGGCACCGTTGCGCCTTCCAAGGCTAGGCAAACGTCCACGCGTGCCAAGCTTTTCGACCAGCAGCACCGCCAACATCGAGGCGCACCTTCACCCTGCCATCGACAGCCACCATGCCTCTCGCAGCGACCCGGACGGTCGCAAAGGCCCAGGTACGCGCTTCTGACATCCGCCGTAGCAATTCCCCATACTGACCACCCCAGAATGGCGTCGGCGCCTTCGTCCTCCAATGCAAGCGCCTCGAGTTCCACTACTGCAACTGGTGGGGATCCTCCAAGGGAATGAACGCCTTCATCAAGTCGTCTCTCCCCGTCTTCGCAAAGCGCAACCCCGCCGTCGAGTTCTCCGTTAGTCCGCGCCCGCGCAAGCACCCCGTCATCATCGCACACTACATCAACGGCGCCACACGGTCCATCTGCGTCAAGAACCTGCAGAACGAGGGCGTCCGCGAGAAGGCCGAGATGCTGCGCGACTCCAACGGCGAGAAGAACAAGAAGCTCGGCAAGCCCGTCACGAGTATCAACGAGAGCGTCAGGGGTATCTGGTCGCCGTTCCACGGTGCGAAGATTCAGATCTGAGGGGGGTGGAGAGCCAGCTTTGGCGGCACGAATGCGAAAGGAGAGCCAATGCAGCATCTCTTTGAAGCGGACGTGGCTACTGCGATTGTACAAATACCTAGGCATGGGTGGCGCATATTGGATTGGACATGTACAGCAAATGTACGACTACTGTCATCAACACATGATAGATGCACAACACCACAGACATTCACAGGCTTGCAGACATCTTGCTTGGTTCGTTGACTTTTGTTCATTGTTCATCACGTGACATTATGTCGTCGATTCCAACTACAGCCGAGACTCGCTGCCATGAATTCATGCCGAGTTGGCGTTGATGATGTCGACAAACGCAGGCTTCAGGGAAGCACCGCCAACAAGAAACCCGTCAATGTCGGCCTGCTTGGCGAGCTCGCCGCAGTTCTTCTCGTTGACGCTGCCTCCGTACAGGATGCGGGTCTTCTCAGCAGCCTCGGACGAGACCTCCTTCTTGAGCCACTCGCGGATGGCAGCGTGGACCTCCTGAGCCTGCTCAGTGGTGGCAACCTTTCCGGTGCCAATGGCCCTGATACATGTTAGTGCGATTCAGTCCGTCTGCGGTACGACTTACCAGATGGGCTCGTAGGCAACGACAATCTTGCTCCAGTCCTTGACCTTGTCGGCAACAGCCTTCAGCTGCTTGGTGACGACCTCAACGGTGGTGCCGGCCTCCCTCTGCTCAAGGCTCTCACCGCAGCACAGGATGACGCTGATGCCGCCGTCGAGCGCAGCCTTGGTCTTGCTGGCAATGAAGGCGTCGTCCTCCTGCAGGATGGTGCGGCGCTCAGAGTGGCCGAGGATGGTCCATGTGATGCCGCTGTCCTTGAGCTGCTCAGCCGAAATCTCACCGGTGAAAGCGCCGTTGGGCTTGTCGTAGACGTTCTGAGCAGCGACCTCAATACCCTTGCGGAGGTGCTCGCGCGTGGGGAGGAGGTAGAGAGCGGGGGGAGCAATGACGACCTCTGTTGTGCATCAACTTGGCTGTTTGCGCGAAGCTTCGTTCACGAGTTACTCACCAGCGTTGGGGTCGAGCTTAGCATCGTTCAGGTGCTGGACAATCTTCTTGATAGACTCGATGGAGCCGTTCCTGTCATTCGGTCAGCCTTAGCTCGTTGCAAACTCGAGCTCACAGCTCTGCCGCGACTTACATCTTGAAGTTGCCGCCGATGAAGAATTGACGTGCCATTTTGATTTTTACTGCGTGTGACTACTGTGAAGGGGTATAAATGGTATCAAGGTGGGTCAATCGAGGTTGAAGGTGCAATGCGTTGTTGAGCTTCTGCGCAGGCTACCTAAATGTTTGAGCTGGCGGGGTGGTGGGGCAAGTGACGACTTTTGGCCAGAGTGCTAGCCCCGAAGCTGCCCGACAACCTCGCATGGCCGGCCGCGAAAACACTGGAGATGCGGAGCTCACAAGACATCTTGGACGTCAGAGAAAGTCATCCGAGGTGATGCGATGCGTTCGCGGTCGTGCACTTGCTGTCTGTTGTAGGAACTACGGGCACCATTTCTCCAAATCAGGAGTAGTCAAGATCAACTTGTAGAGTACTTTCAATTTAAGAGTCTAGACTAAGAGTACTTTGTCTGCATTAGCACTTTGCCACAATTCTGCTGAAGACCTAGAATTTTGAGAATCAGAGGCCTGTCTGCTTCTCTGCAACGCGAGAGCTTGCTCCTCTTAACACTGGCCGCAAAAGCATCAATAGCCTCCAACGCTAACTTTAGTCACCATCAAGCTTCACCGCTGGCATCCAGCTCCAAAACCAATCGACCATCCTCTGAGGCTCTGCTGAAGATCGAGCACATAACGTCACAGGCAAGGATCCAAGTGGATCTCCGCCTCGAGCCTAGCTCAGCCCCACCGTGTCCTTCAACCTGCCGACTCGCAGCATTCCCAATCAGCCCAATGTCTCTCGCACAAGACTCCCCACCAGCGGTCCACGGCCTGGACGTCACCCCACTGACCCAATGCGCTCACTGGCACTCCCCGCTGGACACCATCGCCATCAAGCACTTCTGCTGCCAGAAGTTCTACGCCTGCATCAGCTGCCACGATGCACGTGAGGCCCACAGATCTGGTGTCTGGCCGGCAAGTCAGAGAAGAGAGAAAGCAGTGCTTTGTGGAGCGTGCAAGCACGTCCTGAGCGTGGAGGAGTATATGGAGAGTGGAAGCAAGTGTACTCGATGTGGACGGGGCTTCAATCCTGGGTGCAAGAATCACTGGGATCTGTACTTTGAGATTGACGCGAAAGAGTCGCCTGCGTGTGACAGGGGTTGAAAGAGCATGGAATGAGTTGAGACTACAGTGTGGCGTTCGAATAAGAGCGAAGACGCAGGGCAGTCAGCCGATATCGAAGCTACCTCCGCACGACAACATGTCTGTCATCTCCTTCACCCTCTCCAGCCGACTTCATCCCGAGATCCTCCGCAACGCGGTGTTGAAAAGCCCTCCTCAAGCTCTCCGCAGGGGGCAACACCAGCTCAATCTGGCCAGCGCGGGACTCAGCAATCCTCTTCAGATCATCAACAGCAGCGACCTCGCCCCCCTCATCTGCCAGACGAGAGAACAAAAACCCCGTCTTCCGATCCCAAACCACATCCCTCAACCACGCCAGCGGATTCTCACCCCCCCCCCCGCCGCTTCCCAGGCCACATCTGTTTCTTCGCCGCCGCGCTGCGCGCCGCCTCCGCAATCCTCACAACCCTCGCCTCCTCCTCCGTCACCCACTCACCCACAAACTCCACCTCCCTCCCCAGCACCTCCCCCACCCGCTCCACAAAAAACGCACTCCGCATACTCAACCACCCCGTCATCTCAACCCTCACCCGGCCCCCACACCCCTCAACCCCCCTCACCAACGCCGCCACCTGCTCCACCAGCCCGCCCAAGAACCGCTCGCCCGCGCGCCTCCCACCCACAAACCTCTTCCACACCAGCGGGTGCTTGTCGCGGACGCCACGCGGCGCACGCGAGACATGCAGCAGCACCTCGTCGACGCCGGGCGGCAGCCGCGCCACGGCTTGCGCCCACCCAGCCACGGGCGACGGGGGCGTCTCGTCCATGGCGTCGCCCCAGTAGTACGTCGACTCGCTGCGCGCCGTGCTGTGTCGTGGAAGAGCGCGAGGCAGATGCGCGAGACGCCGGCGTGAGGGTGCGCGTGCTGAGGCGCAGGGTTTGGGGCGCGATGGGGAGCGCGGCGGGGGTGGGGATGGAGTGGAGCGGGACCAGGTGGGGATGGAGTGGAGCGGGACCAGGTGGGGAGTGCAGCGAGCAGGTCGCGGTGGAGGAGTTTGTTGATTAGGAAGAGGGAGGTTATTTGTTGGGGCTAGGGTGTGCCGACTTGGGTTGTGGCTGGGAGCGCGAGGAGGAGGATTTGTTGGCGGAGTTTGACGGGGAGGTTTGTAAGGGATGGCATGGCGCGGGGTCGTGTGCAGATTGGTTATTTGGACGGTTGCTTGTGGCTTCATTTATCTGTGAGTCGATGTGTAGCGGTGTTGTCATTTAGGGTGTGGCTGTGTGGAGGATCGTCGACATACTATGGTATCATGCGTAAGTTTTGTGAGTGGGGCGGCACGGTGGAGATGTTCGGCTGTATTATTCGGGGTGGCCAAATCTTGGCTTTGTCATACTTTACATACTGTACTAAGACTCTAGTCTGTTCGCGTGAGCACAGGCCTTACCCCAACAACGCGATCGCGTCAGCGTCAACCCAACTTCACACTCCATCTACACACCCAATATGAGATCTTTTGGCACAGAAATTTCAGCAAATCGAGTGCGCGGAGGTGAATTATCAGTCGCCCAGCGGATATATTGTTTGGCTCAAGCTAAGGCTGGCGCGTCGACGCGTGAAGTTGCTGACGCGCTGGGCTGCTCGCAGCGCTGCGTCCAAAAAACACTACTACAATGGAAGACCACCTCCAGCATCACAACGCAGCTACGGATAGGCCACCCACCTGTTCTGACTAATAGGGATCATCGCCGGCTGCTACGGATTGCTCGACAGAACCCACGTATAGAGTACCACAAGCTCATGGAGGAGGCCGGCCTGTGGGACGTTAACTCCACCCAACCTAAAGTTTCCAGACGTACTGTTCAACGCGCACTAGCTGGAGAGGGCTACAGCAATTTCAGAGCCATGCGTAGACCAAAAATCAATATAGATACAGCGAGGCAACGTCTAGATCTTGCTAACGATTGGCTGGAGTTCAATTTTGGGAGGCGTACTATCAAGTTCAGTGACAAGTGCAGCGTTGCTCGTGGATCTGGACACAACACGACCTGGGTATGGCGACTACCAGAGGATAAATAGTCTCACGAGATGGTAGAGGAGGTTTCTACTGCTCACCAACCTGCTCGCATGGTATGGGGTTCAATATGGGTGACTCCAGGTGGCAGAGTTGGGCGTAGTCCTCTAGTAATCATGACTCGGGATAAATCAGCCCAGCGACGTGGATATTCAGCCTGGAGTTACAAACAAGCCCTCGAGGAAGGCCTCTGCGATCAATATAAGCCCGACGAGTGGTTTATGCAAGATAACGCACCTATCCATACTGCCAAAAGTTCAAAGGAGTGGCTGGAGGTTCACGGCGTTGCAACTATCAACTGGCCACCATACTCACCTGACCTCAACCCGATTGAACATGTGTGGTGGGCACTCAAAAAGAAGCTTCACGAGCTCCATCCTGAGCTTGACTATATGGGAGATTCACAAGATGAGTGGGAGGCGTTTGAATGTGGGTTGATTGAGGCATGGGCTGCCATACCTGACGCGTTGATCAAGCGCCTCATCACGTCCATGCCACAACGCCTAGACGCCGTGCGACGTGCAAGGGGCTACCAGACTAAATACTAAGGGTAATGCAATTAATTTGCAAACCTAATTGTCTTATTTGGTCTACGTGGGATGGAGTTATACTGCTTCAAAGCTCGGCATCAAATGTGGTTGTGGTGGTCCATGCGCTCGGGCGAACAAATTTCTGTCACCCGATTGTACAATCTTAGCACTTTGTGTGACCACCTTGAGCGTCAATGACTGCCTGGCAACGAGCTGGCATAGTCTCAATGAGGCCCTGAAGAAACTCAGGGGTAATTGAGTCCCATGCCTCTTGTATAACCCCCCTGAGTTGATCGTACGTGTACTGCCTCCCTCTAGGCAGGTCAGGATAGTGATTCTCAATATAGTCTTTCATCTCATCCCAGACTGGCTCAATTGGACTGAGGTCTGGTGAAAATGGAGGCCAGTATATAGGCGTTATCCCTCTTTCTTGTAGCTCAGAAAGGGTCAGCCTTGCAGAATGACCTGGGGCTGAATCCTGCATAAACTCAAGGTCTGGATTAAGGCGTAGCCACCCATGAATAAGTGGTACAATCCTTTCACAGTACCTCTCTTTGTTGATAGTCTTCCACTCTTTCTCCCAAAAAAGGGAGGGACCTTTTGTAGTACCAGAAAAGCAGGCCCAGAACATCCAGCCACGCTTTCTTGGTACCTTGTCAACAGTACAGGTAGGATCTAACTCCTCTCCAGTCTTCCTTGTTACCCATACTCGACGGTGCCGCCCTCCAGTTACCCACGTCTCGTCACTCCAGAGGATCCTCCACCACTGCCAAGGCTCCCAGTTGACATGCTCACGAGCCCAGGCAAGGCGCAAGTCCTTATGGAGTTGGGTGAGAGGTGGCTTGGCTCGGGCAATGCGGCGTGTGTATCCTCTAGCAGTCAAGGCACGGCGTATCACGTACTCTGACACCCCCCATGCGTCAAAGGGACCGTACGCAAGTTGATGCCAGCTCATCTGACGTGTACGTCGTGATGATCGGACGTACGCCTCAAGCTCGTCTACTTGGGCATCTGTAAGGATACGTGGGCGACCACTACGTCGTTTTGGAGTGACAGAAACACTAGTAGCTGCCCACTCAACTTGTCGCTCGGTGACGTGGAGGAGGTTGGCGATATATCTGTACGTATGACCAGCTAGCCGTAGAGTCTGTACCTGCAGGCGCTGGTCCCGTGATAAATGCTGACTATGGGGTGGTGTTGATGGACAAGGAGTAGCCATTTTAGGACGGTTGATCGATGGGATACATGAGATGGATAGGATAGATGAGATGGATGAAATGGACGAGTAGTAGACATTCTGGGGGGCACACAGATGCTTCTCGAAACAGGTTAACATTGTATTGTATACAGAATTAGGTAGGATTTGATGTAATTTGGACGATAGAGAGGTTCCGCATCATCCGCCAAGCACCCCCACCGTGCATCTCCACTCACAAAACTTACGCATGATACCATAGTAGTCTAGGGCGCAGCGCCCTTCGCGTCAACATTGGATTGATCGTCAAGCAAGCACCGGAGCGTTTCCACGATGGTTCCATTGCAGCATCTATCGGGTAGATCAGACGAGGATGCTCGGATTGAGTGAATCATGAGGCTTTATTCGTATATCTTTTCGGTAGTCTCAATGAATCTGGAAACTTAGAGCTGACCGCAGTCAAAGGACCACTTCACTCCTCTTCAAGCTTAATCGTTGGCTCGAGCTTGATCCCCGGTTCCACACCAACACGCACGTCCTTCTCCATGATAAGCCCTTCCTTCGCCTTCTTTAAGGCCTCAATCCCCTCAGGCTCCAGAATCTTTGTCCATGTTTTTGATAGTCTCGACGAGTCTGGAAACAGAGCTGACCGCACCCAAAGGCCACTTCACTCCTCTTCAAGCTTAATTCTTGGCTCGAGTTTGATCCACGGTTCCACTCCATCACCCACGTCCTTCTTCAAAATAAATCTTTCCTCCGTCTTCTTCAAGACCACAAGGCTCCTAGGCTTCAGACTCGGTTTGATCTCAACAACCTCAGGGCCCTTCGTCAAGTCCACCTGCAGAACCCCCACCTCCTCCTCAGACTTGATCTGTTGCCTGTTCGACAGCCGCTTTACCTCTAGTTGACGCTCCTTTGCACGCTGTTCCTGCTGCTTTTTCGCGAGTTTGCGCTTCCTCGCCTGCTGCCTCTTGGTCGTGTGGTCGAGAACCGTATGCAAGGCCTGGTTCGCTCCGCCGAGCGAGGCAGCGTACGCAAGGAGCCACTTGGCTCTGCCGTCTTTGAGTAGGTCTAAATCATGTCAGTGATCTCATACAAGCGCGGTGTAGCGCACTCACCGGGTGCCTGTTCCTCCAGCGTTTTGGATATGTCCGCGATGCGCGCCATTTCTTCACGGCAGCTTCTTGCCCTCGCTTCGAGATTGGTGATCTTCTGCATCTTCGCAATGAGCGAAGTCGCGTTGTTCGAGTCGCCTGTGCCTAGAAGCCTCTGCGCCTTGAAAGGGTCGAGGAGAGTGATCGGAGGAGGAGAAGGGGTAGACGTTGAGGGAGGCGTAGGACCTGCGACTTCGCCATCTTCGATATCTGATACACCCTCGCTGTCGTCACTGTCGTACCGGCTGACGATGTTTTCACTCTCAAGCTTGACTCGAGACCCGTGTTGACGCTGCTTTGTACGCTTTCGCTGCGGGCTGTCCTGGAATACACACTCCCTCTTGAGCGGCTTTGCATCCACATCAGTGCCCGCCATGGTGTAATCAACGTCAATCCTGGCTTAAAGGTATCCGAAGTCGACTCAGAACGGCTGTGTGAGTGGCGTGGTGGGTTCGTAGGTGAAGAGGAAGGCTAGTGAGACTGTGCTGAGTGAGTTTGTTTACTCACTCGAAAAGGAAAGAGCACCCACGCAGTACCACGATAGCGTGAGCGCAGACTTTAGTACGCAGATTCAACTAGATAAACGTTTACTAATTTTATTTTTTTTCGAAATCCTTTAGTGAAGGTTTCTCTGATTCTCTTTCCTCTTCCTTTTCACACACTCTCTACCTGTACAGAGACCAAGCAAGTAGTCTCTCCTCTCTCTCTCTTATGTGAATACTGAACACACTTTGCCCCTGCGTTGATTGGTACATATACCTTTCTAACATTTTTAATATTTTCTTTTCTTTTCCTTTGCTATTATTCTCTTTATTACTCTTTTCTACTCCTTTCTCCCCCTCTTTTCCTTACCTCTCCTTCTCTTAGCCTACAAAGCCGACGAAGACAACAAGCTGCTAGACGATGAGCTACTCGACAATAAGCTGCTCGACGAAGACGATAAGCTACTCAACAACAACGTCTACAGGGAAAAGGGGTGCGGAACTTGGCTTGGCGGTGGGTGAGGTGTTGGTGTTAGTGTGAGTGTGATTAGTGTACGAAGTAGGTTGTGGTATTGTTGTGATATTGTCGGAATATCATCAAAATAATGTGGCATCGCGATATACAATAAACAAATATTAAAACATTGTTGCAATATCACCGAGATATTCATATACCATTGCTTACATTGCTTACATTGCTTGATATTGTTATAAACAACCCATAAACCCCCAAATAAAAAAGAGTGCAGTGCAGTGCAGTCAGCGCTTGACCGCACCCTCACCCTCACCATGCTATGCTATGCTATGCGATGCTATGCGATGCTATGCGATGCTATACGATGCTATGCTGCGCCATGCGATGCCATGCGATGCGAACTCCGCTCCACTCCGCTGCGATGCGATGCGATGCGTGAAAAAGCGCCATCCTCCCTCCCCTCGCTCTCAATCCCTCACACAATACTGTCGTGGCCCAACAACACCAAACCCCCCAAGTCGCTCCATGCATGCCTTCTGCTCTGCGGCACACCGCGCCCAGTACATTTCGTAAGGATCGAGTAACAACAACTCGCGCCCCCACTCACGACTCCGGCCGAAACCGGCTGACCGGGTTCCTGGACTCTGAGAAACCTCAGATTAGGTATTCCTTGCGCGCTCAGATTACCTGGCGACAGAATATTCCGCGCGAGCTCGATGTTGCGATCCGTGCATGCTGGACAATCCCAGCGTGCGCACGTCCAGCACTGCAGTCTGCAGGTACCAATGCATCCGGGCCCTTTCGCAGCGCACGCTCGCACAGAAATTTTTTCGCCACCGAGACTGCTCCGAGGGACTCGCGGTGGGGAACCGGAGCGGCATCCGCTTTCCTTTGCACATGTCGCCGGGCCCTGGGCTGCGACACGAGCAGGCTGCAGATGCACTGCTTTGGAGTCGAGTACCTGTGCAATTCTACTTGTGTGTGGTGACTCTACGCAATAATCCCAGGCCCGCGGGCGCAAGGACGCCAACGCCGAATGCGGCAATTGGAAAGGTAGGCGGTTCCACGCGGTTCCACTCCAGGGCACCGCTAGGGGCGGCCTGTCTACCGGTAGGTCATGCGACGCACCAATGCTCGATAAGCGCCGGGATGTAGCGCCATCGACATCAAACCGTTTCTTCGCCGCTGCTGTCGCAATGCTCGTGTCGTCGTGAACGATACGAGGGTTCTGATGCGTGTCGCCGAGCGCAGATGGAGTCTTGCGAAAATGCAGTCTGGTTTTGCAGCCTAGGGAAAAAGTTCGTCGCCTAGTGCAATTTTGCATGCGCTTCATGCCGTGATGCCAATCCATCTGTTCGGCACGCAGCTTGCGCTTTGAAAGGCAGGTGATTTGCTAGAGCCCAATTTCCTTGGCGGCAGCCAAATGCGCGCCTTGCCGACGGCCTTCGCGTCAAGCTTGCCGACCCGGCGCATGTTCATTTCCAGAACGATGACACGCAGAAAATCGCTGTTCTCGCGGGGCTCGCGCTGGCGGACGGTCGGCGTTGGCGACTGTGATCGCCCTGCTTCGGAGAAGGAATCTGAGCTCTTGCGTCGGTTGCGGGGTGAGCGGCCTCGGCGGTCGTAGGTCTGCATCTGGATCATCGGCGCATTCGTGTCGGCATCGGCATCGATCATGAGCGCGTCGTGAAGCTGCATGGATAGCTCTGTGGGGGAGATGGGCGCAGGCTGAGGGTTGAGGTAGCGGCGCAGTGCTGGGGACGGTAGTTCCGCGAGGTGCTTGGGTCGCATTTCGCTGGTGAATTTGGGTGACAGAAGCGATCGAGTAAGCAAGTCCTCGGGCGGCACGCTGGGTGCGGTGAAGTTTGAAAAGGATTTCGCCGCTTCCCTCAGGGCTTGGAGTGACGCTGTGAGGTTAGACTTGAAAGACTTGAACCTCTCGTTGGCTGGAGAGATTGTGGTGACATCTGGCATGTTTGCTTCGAAAAGCTCCTCGGACTCGTCTGCGTTGAAGTGGAGTAGCGGGTGGTCCAAGACACAGTCCTCCTTTGGCGGCGACGAATAGACCTTCTCCCTGCGCTCGGCGAGTGACTTGCGGCTCACCGAGTCTGGCGTGCTGATGTTGTCCCAGTGCGACGAGTAAGACGGGCCATCATAGTCCAGTGAGGGCGGCAGGGTCGACAGCGAGTCGCTAGAGATGGACCTCGAGGTACCAAATCGCCCCCTCTCCTGGTCCAGACTGGGCAGGCTGCCACCGTAGTCGGACTCGACCTCGTCTATGCGGCCCAAGAGCAGATCCATGGGCGATCTAGACAACGAAGGCGGAATTTCCAGGTCGTCTTGCTTCCACTCCTGGATCAGCTCGTCCATGGACATCTTCCTGTCCTGGGTGGAGCGCTTGCGGCGCCGCGGGGGCTGCCTGGGAATCGCGGTGATGGCTAGCAGGGCGGCGACTGCTGGAGGGAGAGCATCTGGGTTGTGGCTCTTGATGGAGCGCGGAGGCCTGCCGCCGTTCTGTCCCTTGACGCGCATGGTCTGGGAGGAAGAGGCTCGTGTGGGGGTGCGAGGGGGGATGACGACGGGGCTGGAGTGCTTGAGCATAAGGTCCGAGGGCTCAGCGAGTGCGAGTGGTGTGCATGCAGGATTGGTGGTGCGCGGCGAGAGGGGAGTCCTCTGTGTTCGCGTGCTCATCTTGTCTTGCGGCTTGCTGCATGGTGAGGGCGGCGAGTGCTGGAGGTAAGGAAAGGACCTTGGCGAGATCATCGTGGGCCAGCGTGTGAGGCCCTGGAAGCGTTTTCCCGTGACTAACGGTGCTCCAAGTCCGTGGACGGCTGGGAAAGCTTTACGTTATTGCTGCGGCGGGATTGGATGGCTGGCAAGGGGCGCATCAGACGTGCAGGGTCAGAGCCGGCCGATCGTCCCCGGGCACGCGACAGTGACAGTGGACGGGGGAGGATGTGCAGGAAGCGGTGGGCAGGCGTGTTATTGTGCTGGACGTGAAGTTGAGGAGGAATGAGGGCCAGCGGACAGTCACAGATGTCACAGATAGCATCACACAGCGAGCAGTGGCAAGCAGCGATAAGACAAGGCAGCGCGCCCACGGGTTGCACCGGGGCAGCCAACACCACACCAGGGCACCAGGGCTATCGGGGGCTAGCTTCATCTGAGTAATAACGGCCAGTCGCGTGGGCGAGCTGCCTATCGAGACGAGAGCTCACCGGATCAGCGCTGCATGCTACCGTGTCACCGACCCACGGCGCACAGAGAGGCACGCATCGCTGCCAGGCACCCCCGATACGCACGGCCGCTGAGCCGCCTCTCCAGCCTCCACGTCGCTGCATCCTGGCTGCATCCCACCTGCATGAAACCCTGCCACGCAGCGCGTCGCCCAGAGCGCTCGGCCAGTGCCGTCGGCGGGCGGGCGAGGTTGGGCTCCGACGTGATGCTGCGCGCCCACCCCTGTGCTTGGGGCCGTCCTCTCCGCGATTTGCGACGCGCCCTCAGCCCTGCCCCACGCCGCATTCCTTCTCGAAGGCCCGCAGAAAGGCGCCCAACCCAGGGCAGGGCGGTGTAGCCAGGCCACGCAGCAGCGCCCACCGCGCCCCCGCTGCACGCTGCCCCCTCTCTGTGCTCCTCTGTGTGCTGCAGTACGATAAGGCGTCGCGAGAACACCACGATTATGTAGCATCACACACCGGAGAGCCGCCCCTAGCGCTCTCTCCCTCCACACCGGGGCGGCCGGCCTGTCAGATAGCGTGTCCTTATCTCGACGCTGCACCTGTCTCGCATGCGCTAACTCGTATCTTTACCCCAACCGGCTGTGGGGTGCATGCGCGCCATGCTGAAACGAATCTTGGCTGCCATCATGAGGCGTGGCTCATGACCTGAATACTGGTTCTCTGAGACATGCATGCAGCTGCCTTGGCTGGTGGCCTGTGTATACATCTTGGTACCTCAGATCCAACACAGCGCCCCGTTGTTGTCGACGACTCGACGCGAATGCCTCCACGCTGCTGCTTCCACGGCCAAATGTCACTCTGTCTTCCTTCGCATTTACCTTCCGCTTCTGTCCAAGATCTCCCGTAGCACAGATGAAGAAGGTCGGGCGGTGCAGTCAGCCTCAATAGGAAGGACAACATCACATCTCAGACGACATGCTGCAAAACAAGGGCACAGACGTTGCACAGCGCAGCATCATGGTGAAGATTTTTGCTTTGTCTCTGCGGCCCTCGGCACACCCATAGTATACTGTACACGCCTCGGTCCTGCTCGCGAGGATTACCATATGCATCCCGCAGCTTCGCTACACAAACAAACTGATAAACAAAAAAGCAATATCAGCACAGTGCCCAAGTCGCTATCCAGAACGCCGTCCACTCGCCACAAGTTGCGAGGACCCAAAAGGGCAAAAATACCAAAAGGGCAAAAATAGCAGAAGTGAAATTAAAAGCCCTTGCCATCGCAGAGACGCCAGTGGTGGGGACATGCACGACTGGTCTGCAAGGCCCCTGCCCACTGGTACGTGGCGACTATCACTGCCAGTCGTGTCTCGGGTAAAGAGATGAGTCGAAGAAAATTTTCAGAAACTCGCGCAGTCCAAGATTAGAAACGAAGAAATAAAGAAAGCAGTGGTACTGCGCATGCCGAATGAATGCCAATGTCGTCGCTGTGGCTGAATGTCGTCGCAGTGAATGTTTCGTACGGCTGGTAGAGTAGCTGTTACTGGAGCGGCCAAGGCTTCCGGCAGACAACACCACATCAGTACACGCTGCCATCGTCGGTCCAGCCAGCTTCGCTGCAACGAACCATGCGGCCGTTCTGGTCCAGCATCATGCTGCCATCGTCGACATTGCGGATGCCCCTGATCTTCTTGCCCTGAATCGCCCGTGGAGTAGATGCGTGGTCGGGTGTGGCGCGCTTGATCTGGCTACGACGGTAGTTCTGGAAGTCCACATCGCTCTCCGGTGCGTTATCAGACTGTTCGCTGAATGTCTCCCAGTTCTCTGACCCTGCCTGACCGGACCCTGTCGAGGATGCTTGCGAGATATGCCGGCTGCTGTTCGATGACAGTGAGGGAGTGGGTGCATGGGCGTAGGATACAGGATAGCCAGGTCGCATTGTCTGGCTGAAGCGATCGTCATAGGGATCCTCTGGCGGTATGTTTCGGACGATACTTTCGCTACGCTCACCGCGGCTGAAGTCAAATCGGTTCCGCGGCGTCTCAGTAGGTTCTGGTGGAACGAATAGGTCCTTCATTCGTGGCGGCGGTGCGATGGGCGGTCCCTTTCTCCGCATTGTCGAAGATTGTGAGTCTGCTCGTGAGTGCATGGACAATGCTACAGAATGTATCGAATCGCCTCGAGAATGTGTTGAATGTGTCGATTCGGCGCGGGAGAGCGTAGAGTCAGTTCGTTGCAGGGTACCAGGACGTCGCTCAGATGACCCCATTGTCTTCTGAGGTGCGCGAGTGGGAAGCTTTGAAGGACTCTTTGCACCAGAAGCTACGGAGACAGACTGGGCAAACGGATTGCCACGCATCACACTTGCGCCAAAGTTGTTCGACACAGGTGTCTTGGCTCGACTCGGGGGCTCGTTGATTGTCTGACGGTGGATCGCCTGCCCGTGAATTGTGCCAGCTCGAGGGCGAGCAGTAGAGCCGGTTCGCGTCAATGTTCCCTGTTTGGTGGGCATGCTCATATTCGATGGAGTCTTCGCTCGTGGTGGCGGGCCCTTCTGGGCAGCAGCGTACAACTCGTCCAGATAACGGTCACCATGGACAAGGAACGGCCGACCCCACTCACCCTCGTAAGCCTCGAGTGTCGCTTTCAGATCAGCTTCAACCTTAGGCAGCTCCTTTGCAATGCGTTTCCGCATCTTCTCTTCGCGCAACAGCTTTCCAGGGTCACGCTTCTCGCCCTTCTGGCCGCGGCCCATCAATCGAGAGGCATCCTGGCTGGACTGTTGGAGCTCGGTGCGCTCCCTGATTAGCTCGCGGTGGCGGTCAATTTTCGAAAGAATAGGTAGGCGTTGCTCCTTGAGAGATTCGAGTCGCAGAATTTCCGCCTCGTGTGCCGATAGGAGCGCGTCAGTGCAGACATCAGAGAAGGCGGGTGTAAAATCAAGCATTTCCTCCTCCGAAAAGTACAACGCATCCCACAGCTCTTGCAGTTTGATGCGCGCTTCCTCCACGAAGATGTGCAGGTTTTGGCGTTTCAGCTCATTCAGTCTCGAGAGTTCGTCCTCGAACTCGTTAATGGTGCGCAGACCACAGCCGCGGTTGCTTGCAAGGAAGTGCTTGCGCTCGTTGGGCTCTACGCTGAGACGCTCCCACAGCTCCTCGATGGTTGCTCGTAGCTGAGCCACTCGTCGCTCGCGGCCGCGCTTCTCTTCGATCAGACGGTCCTTCTTCGCCTTCAGCTCAGCCAGATCCTCCTTGTGCAGCCCCAGTTGCTCCGGCGCGTCCCGATAACATTGAACAATGGTCGAGTCTGTCTGCGCCTGTGGTGTTCCCAGTTCGGCCCAAAGCTGAATGATGTCCTGGCACAGCACCTGGACAGTGTTCAGACGCTTTGCGTATTCTTCGTAAACGCGGGTAAACTCGTTATCCAGCTTGGACACATAGGCAGAGGAGATGTCGAACGAGGGGGACACGACTGCGTCTGGCGCTGTAGGCGGCAGCTTGATTGTAACAAAATCGGACTCGAGATGCGATGCGTATGACTCGAGGGCCTCAGCGAGTTCTGTTACATGTCAGCGCTACCCTGCACGTGAGCTCGACTTGACGTACTCCGCACTTGCTCGAAGCGTTCCTGGTGCTGCTTCTGAACGGAGTTGTACTTGTCCTTCAGTGCCTTGAGACAGCGCGTCAGTGGATAGGTGACTTGTGGCTCGTCGTTCTTGTACTTGGGGCTTGTCTTGTTGTCGTTTAGGGATGCCTCCATCAGCTTGATGGTCTTGATCAGGCGCTGCGCCTCTTCCGTCATCTCATGCTTTTCGTTAGTGACAGTGCACAGCTGGCCATGGAGCGTCTCGGAGAGCGCAGAGAAGAGCTGGACAGTGTTAGCCGGGTCTGGTGAAGCCACACATGTTCAATGGCCTCTACCTCTGCCTCGCGCGAGTCGCGCTCATGGCTGGGGACGCCAATCTCGTCGAAGAGGCCGTGCAGCTGGCCGATGATGGTCGTCACCTGCTGGGCGAGGTAGCTGGTGTCCATGGTGGCTGCAGACCTGCCAGCGGCGTTGTCGGTCGCGTATGCACTGTGATGGCGCAGTGCGGTGGGGCAGTCTGGCAGTGATCGCGACGAGGCAATGCGGTGTGGAATTGGCCGAGTATGGATGTCGATGCGCGCGGGTGGGGGAGCAGGACCCAAGCGAGCAATGCTGGTCGTCGCAAGAGCTGCAATTAAAGAGAGGGATTGCGCCGGCCACGCTAGAAGCACTCCCACGGTATGGATGTGCGGTCGCGTCAAGAATGCGTTGTTTGCAAGATCCAAGTGATGCAATGGCGATGTTGGCGGCGGCCGGCCTATGGTCAATCGGTGGCTCGCGCGTTTATTTTTGGTGAGCCGGTGTTGATCGCCGTTGCTGTGGCAATCAGTCGCCCATCAACACGAAAGTTTCATCCATATCATCTGTGCACCATTCGCTGGGGAGACCGCGTTGAACAGAAGAAACTTGGTTGTACAGCAGGGATACAATTACAGGCCATGTAGCGCGCGGGCTCAGCTGGATCAACAGCAGTCTTCAATGGCAGCATGTGGCTCGTAGTGAACACCTATATCTACTGAGAATCCATCCAGAGTGTACAGAGTGTAACGCACTTCAGATTCCCATCCCCGCACATCATCGAGAAACATATTTCTCACGTGTCGAGTTCGCATCGGCAGGATGTCCCGATCGTCCTTCGTCTTGTGCCGTTCCGCCTCCACGCACCAACCACCATCTGATAAAAGCCCCACTCCACTTGTGCCTGCTCCTCCTGTTCGCAGTGACAAAGTGGGGAGGCCAGCTGCATCTCCCAGCAACCATCGTGGCCTTGCTTCGGTGACCTTGAGAAACTTGGACAACCCGGACATCTGCATGGCTAGCTAGCTTGGCCGAAAATCTTTGTCGTCTCCAGCTGAATGAGGACTCACATCATGCTCAAGCTGTGTGTGGCTTTCTGTAGAGTGCACGATTGTAGGATTCCAAGGGTGGCAAGTTGAAGAAAAGCGCTGTGCCGTGAAACTCCTACTTTGGTCGCAGGAAAACTAGTTAAAAATTACCCAGTGCTCGACTCATGCCGGAGATGTTCAGTGCTGCTCAGTTTGCTGAGCGTAATCACCGCACCTTCAGCCAGCCTCCTCTTGTCCACTGCAAGCCTGAAGATGTCATACGTCAAGCCAAGTCGCGGCATAGAGGGCGTCTTTCCGCTCTCCATCAATATCAAAGGCGGAGCGTCCGCTAGCACGACCAGCCTTGGCCGTCTGGAGATTCCCACAGAAACGTCAAGACGCTCAAGAATAAGGCAGCGCTATCGATAGAGGAGAAATGACAGCTAGGCAAAGACTAGGTAGCCACATGACAAGTCAAGCCAACCGTGAGGCCCATGGATGCCAAGTGAAGCCTCAAAATTGAATGCGAGCGGGAGAGGCTGATGATTGTCTTGGAAGGTCGAGATCACACGTGGTTGGGCCTGACCCAAAGCTCAACTTGCCTAGCAGCGCACAGCGAGGCAGGTCTCCACAGCGCGGACCCCCATTTGACAGGGAGCTAAGCATTCTTTCACATAGCCACTCAGCTGAGCGGGCTCTAGAACAGCTCCACGACATCTTCCTCGCTTCCGCATGCTAACATTATCGCAGCGAGCGAATAGTGGTGATTCCTTCACTTCTGCTTGCTGGCCTTGCTGCGGGGTTGCCACCAAGCTGTAAAGACTATGCTTGATCATCCGCAAGTTGCTTGACCCGAGCATCTCAGAATAGGTAGTGGTGCAGCTGCGATATGCAAGCCATGTACGGCAAGCCAAGTGTACCTACGAAGAAGCTCGTTTTTTATGTGTACTCAGTGGCTTGTGCGCGATCGTTCCCTATCATCACATGTGACATGCTGCACCCATACTTTTGTATATACTAAAACTTCTAACGTACAGTGACCGTGCACGCCGTGCACACCTTCGCGCCGTGCACACCTTGGCACCCTCCTGCACACCCGAAAAAT
Source organism: Lizonia empirigonia (assembly GCA_009982855.1). Classification (NCBI taxonomy): domain Eukaryota; kingdom Fungi; phylum Ascomycota; class Dothideomycetes; family Pseudoperisporiaceae; genus Lizonia; species Lizonia empirigonia. Next base: position 118,934 of record JAADKA010000039.1, on the reverse strand, counting down.
GAGGCTGCAGAGCCACATACAATAGATGTTATTGCGAGGTTTTTCGTTATAACAGTCTACTAGGTCCTACAGTGCATGCCCTGCTCCCATTTCTTATTTGGCCTTGTTGCGCGGCCGCTGCGCGTGGTAACTGGTGGAGGTGCTGGGGACGGCGACGCTTCAACTACAACGCGAGTTGCACCACGCTTACGCTGTTTTTTGGCTGCAGGCTCTGTACAAGGCTTACTTAAAGCCTTGCGCTTGCCTCTTGAGGGCAATTGGATAGCTTTGGCAGCGTCGCTCTCTTGTTTCTTTTGTTGTTTCTCAGCCTTCTTAGCAGCCTCCCTGTAGGCTTTCTCTTCCCTCACCCTCTCTCGTTCTGCCTTCCTCTGCTGCTTGTCCTGCTCATCTTGAAGCTTCTTCTGGGCCTGAAGCTTCTTCTGATGAGCCTTATCTACCTTCTTCTGCAGCTCTTGCTCCTTGTTGGCTTTATAGCGATCCTCGGCTTGGCGGATCTTGTGAGGGCTCCAAAGAACAGCTGCACTACAGAACTCCTTATCATGCTGCAGGTCAAGCCTCCTCCGCTTGTTTTTAGAGGGCTTAAGCTCTCCAATTACGTTGCGCAGGCCTTCATTTTCAAGCTGTACAAGCTGAGTGTGGGCGGAGAGGTGAGAGATAGTACGCCGCAACCGCTGCACCTCCTCTGCGTCCTGATTCTCTACCACCTTGCCCAGAATTTGGATAGCTTGCTTCCAGTTATCTGCTGCAATTGGTGAAGGTGTACGAGGCAGCTGCCTGCGCTTATTCCGAAACCTATCGACGATTACAGCTGCGTTGGGTGGCGATAGGCCTGTGACTTCGAAGGCCTTGAGGATGAGGCTTGGGGTAAAGGTCTCCGTCCAGGACTTATAGAATAGGTGGAAGAAGTCACGCTTCTTCACGCCTACTAGGCCTTGAGTTGTGTAAACGTGTTTAGTGAGCTGGTTTGTATAGCTTGTAGCCAGAGGTGAGAAGAGTGCTACATCAAGCGGCTGCAGCGTGTGGGTACTGTGAGGAGGGAACACTAGTAGCAGTATCCTATTCCTATCGCAGTACTTGATGAAGGACCAGGTTATATGCGAGCCGTGGCCGTCTACTATAAGTAGTCGCCAACTTCTGCGCGCCTTCTCTCGAGTATAGCGATCAAAGATTTGTTCCAGCCACGCAAGGCCGACCTCGTCGTTCGTCCAGCCTGAGGGCGTTGCAGTAACAAATACTGAGTGCTTTTCTGCTTCTATATCCTCTACCCAGGTCGATTGTATCTCGTTAGGAGCGCCTGGATAGATGATGCCTGGAGGCAGTGCCGAACCATCAGCGCAGACGCTTGCGAGTATCGACACCCACTGCCTGTTGCCGTCTTGCATAGGCTGGCGCCTTGTTTTTGACTCCACAGAAGCCCTACTGAACACTCGTTTGGTGCGCCTATTGAGTACGCCAATTGCGAAGCCCTTCTCATCCATATTGTACGTGTGCCGTGGCTCAATCGAGTATTCGGTGATCTTGGAGTGCACAAGCTTGAAGTATCGTGTGTACTTCTCGCTGCTATCGGCGTGGAGGCGCTGTGCGTCGATAGCGTTGGCCCATTTGTATAGGAGCTGGTCGCGGTGACGGTCTAGGAAGCGAGTAACCCACGAGTTGGAGACCCTATCTGCAGCCAATTCAGAAGCCATGTTTTGTACCATCTGCCTTGTAGGAGGTAGGCCTCGCTCAGTAAGCTCAACTATGAACTCACAAAGCTCTCGCTCTTGTGTAGGGTGGAGTTTAAGCAGTTGTTGATCAGCGTTAGCACGCGACGCGACAACGTGTCGGTGGTGTCGCGACAAAGTTGTGCGGCACACATTGTATTTTTTTGCAACCGCCTGGTATGAAAGTTTGCCTTGTGCATCTGCTACATCTGCCTCTTTAAGCGCTTCTTCTAACGACATCGTGGTGTTGAGTTATGGGGTTGAGGAGTATAGTGGATTTTTGGTGAGGGTGTGCACGGCGCGAAGGTGTGCATGGCGTGCACGGTCACTGTACTCATTTTAACACTGTTGTACTGTACTAGGACTTTAGTCTGTTCGCGCGTGTGCACAGACCATTTCAACAACGCGAACTCTAAAGAGGGGTATCTTCTTCAACTACACACGACTACATCAATATGAGAGCTTTTAGCACTAAAATTTCATCAAATCGAGTGCGCGGAGGTGAATTATCAGAAGCCCAACGGATATACTGCTTAGCCCAGGTTGAGGCTGGTGTGTCGACAAGCGAAGTTGCTGACGCGCTGGACTGCTCGCAGCGGTGCGTACAGAAAACAGTACTCCGATGGACAACCAGCTGCAGCACCACAACGCAGCCTCGGACAGGCCGGCCACCTACATTGACTAGTAGAGACCATCGCCGGCTGCTACGGATTGCTCGGAAAAACCCAGGTATTGAGTACCACAAGCTTATGGAGGAGGCTGGACTGTGGGACGCCAATACTACCTACCCCAGCGTTTCTAAGCGTACTGTGCAGCGCGCAATGGCTGACGAGGGATACCGCAAGTTCAGAGCGAGACGTAGGCCAAAAATCAACAAGAACACAGCTGCGGAACGCCTCAATCTTACTAATGAATGGCTGGGGTTTGATTTTGGGAGGCGTACTATCAGGTTCAGTGACGAGTGCAGCGTTGCTCGTGGATCTGGCCACAACACGCCCTGGGTATGGCGACTACCTGAGGATAAATGGTCGCACGAGATGGTTGAGGAGGTCACCACTGCTCGCCAACCTGCTCGTATGGTATGGGGCTCAATATGGATGACTCCAGGTGGCCGAGCAAGGCGTAGTCGTCTAGTAATTATGAATCGCGACACATCAGCCAAACGCAATGGATACACAGCTCAGAGCTACATACGAGCACTTGAGGAAGGTCTCCAGGACAGCTACAGGCCAGGCGAGTGGTTTATGCAGGATAACGCACCTATCCACACTTCCCAGGTCTCGAAGGAGTGGCTAGAGGTTCATGGTGTTGCTACGATCAAATGGCCACCATACTCACTTGACCTTAACCCTATTGAACACATGTGGTGGGCACTTAAAAAGAAGCTCCATGAGCTGCATCCTGAATTTGACTATATGGGAGACTCTCTAGCTGAGTGGGAGGCGTTCGAATTGGGGTTGATTGAGGCATGGGCTGCTATACCTGACGCACTGATCAAACGCCTTATTAGGTCTATGCCACGACGCCTAGACGCTGTGCGACGTGCAAAGGGCTACCAGACTAGATACTAAGCGTAATGCGATTAATTTGCAACCCTAATTGTCTTATTTGGTCTATGTAGTAGAGAGTTATACTGCTTTGAAGTTGGTAATCAAATGTGGTTGTGGTGGTCCATGCGTCAACGCGAACAGACTTTTGGCACCCGATTGTATCTATTAAATTTGAAGATTTTGAGATGTAACTAGTTAACTGTCCGTGCACCAATAATTGGTAATCACGATTGCAAATTATCGGCAATTTGCCGATATCGAATTGCTTCCGATTGGCTAATTTCTGCCAGCACTGTACACAAAAAACGAGCTTCTTTGTATTCTCTAAACTGTTCCCACGAAGTACTCTTTGGACCACGTCTACAATGCTCTCCCTGCTCAGACCGGTTTATTCCTTGTCTGTTTGCAGGGTCCACGGTCGCTTTCGGACGGGGGAAGCAAACAAAGAATTCAACAAAGACAACACCAAGCTCGCCAGGTCGCAGGTTGTTGAGCCACAGATGTGGTGCTCCACTCCACATTAATGGCAGTTCTGGTGGACCGGGTACACCGACTGCGATGCGAAGATATCTTGGCAGTCCTCAGCCGCTCCCGAGTACCGTATAAATGTGATTCTTTGGCCGCCAGCTAGCAGGGTTCGGGACAAAGCGGATCTGATTAATTAATTAAGCAAGAGCAGTCCCCACTCAACACATAGCTACAATACGAAGTAGGTCTCTCTACTATGGTATCATGCGTAAGTTTTGTGAGTGGGGCGGCACGGTGGAGATGTTCGGCTGTATTATTCGGGGTGGCCAAATCTTGGCTTTGTCATACTTTACATACAATCTTGGTACCTTGTCAACAGTACAGGTAGGATCTAACTCCTCTCCAGTCTTCCTTGTTACCCATACTCGACGGTGCCGCCCTCCAGTTACCCACGTCTCGTCACTCCAGAGGATCCTCCACCACTGCCAAGGCTCCCAGTTGACATGCTCACGAGCCCAGGCAAGGCGCAAGTCCTTATGGAGTTGGGTGAGAGGTGGCTTGGCTCGGGCAATGCGGCGTGTGTATCCTCTAGCAGTCAAGGCACGGCGTATCACGTACTCTGACACCCCCCATGCGTCAAAGGGACCGTACGCAAGTTGATGCCAGCTCATCTGACGTGTACGTCGTGATGATCGGACGTACGCCTCAAGCTCGTCTACTTGGGCATCTGTAAGGATACGTGGGCGACCACTACGTCGTTTTGGAGTGACAGAAACACTAGTAGCTGCCCACTCAACTTGTCGCTCGGTGACGTGGAGGAGGTTGGCGATATATCTGTACGTATGACCAGCTAGCCGTAGAGTCTGTACCTGCAGGCGCTGGTCCCGTGATAAATGCTGACTATGGGGTGGTGTTGATGGACAAGGAGTAGCCATTTTAGGACGGTTGATCGATGGGATACATGAGATGGATAGGATAGATGAGATGGATGAAATGGACGAGTAGTAGACATTCTGGGGGGCACACAGATGCTTCTCGAAACAGGTTAACATTGTATTGTATACAGAATTAGGTAGGATTTGATGTAATTTGGACGATAGAGAGGTTCCGCATCATCCGCCAAGCACCCCCACCGTGCATCTCCACTCACAAAACTTACGCATGATACCATAGTACATTTAACCCCCTGCTAGCTAGCGGCCAAAAAATCACATTTATCCGGTACAGGCACGTATCTGGGGTATAGACAAGCTGTGCCAAGGTGTCGAGACTAGTCTTTGCACGAAGCTGCTGGCCTTGGGCCTGTCCCGCCAGAATCTTGACCTAGTACAGTGACCCTAAAGCGAGCCTATTGACCTTTTCGAGTACCGGAAGCTATACAAGCCTCGTCAAAAGGCTTGGAAATATCGAAGGCGGACCCCGCTCTTGTGCTGGCATTCCTTTGGTGAGCAGACTCCGGTAACGTTGGTCGCTTGATTCCAACACCAGGACGATTGCAGTTACTGCATCCGTCTAAACGTAGACAACATGCATCTGGACAGCCTACATAAGGCAAAATGGTTCAGCTCTTGCTTCAATCGACCCATGTAGGCCTTCAATGTGGGGACCAGAACGTGGTGACACAGAGGGTCGTAGCTGTGAACGATCAATATAAGAACCCAGTGTCTGCTCTCCAAGTCTCATCTCAGCGCCCTCGTTACAGCTATCAAGATGTCTCGTCTTACGCAGCTGACTTCACTCCTCTCGCTGGTCTCTGTTGGCCTTGCTCAGATTCCCAACATCATTCCTTTCCAAGTCACCGGGTCTCTGGACGGGTAAGTCAACCTGTCATCGCCCTTAATATGTCTTCTAAAGCACCTACAGTTGCAATGCTGGTACCGAGTACAATTCAGGGGGCACCATCAATGTCAACGAATTCACAATTACTGTACCGCAGAACCTGCTTGTGCAACTTCCCGTCGTATGGGCTCCATTTCCCAAGCTATGCCAGGCCGGAGCTGGAGGCTTCGAAACCACAGTAACCGGCAACATCGTCGGCGGTAGACCTATTGCCGGACAGATTCAAGTCGCAGCCAGGTTTGGTCTTGAAGGCAGCCAAGGTTACATCTCTGCAATCACCGACGGCGTGCTGCAAATTTCTGGAGGACCTAGGGTCAGAATCAACGATCCTGACGGCATGTATGCGCCCCAGTTTACGGGATCGCCCTTCTTCATCATGGATACAGAGAGCCCGTCAGTTTCTTCCTTCTCGGGATTCCCCATGTGCATTCCCCACGCGGGCAATGCCGAGACGTGCAAGGACTCGAACCGCCCTGCTGGACAGACAAACTTCAACGCCCCTGACCCGCTGAGCATGGTTCCCTTCAAGGTCGGCGATTTCATCGAATACTCTGGACTACGTAATAACGGAGAGATTCTGGCCTACAGTGTGACAGTAATCAATGTGCAGGTGACAACGCAAGCCTCGGACACTGTGCCCAATTACATTCGAGTTGAAGACATGCTCGTCGGTGTTCCGGACACGGCTGCCAACGTCGAGGTCGCTGAAGTCCGTGTCATTGGGTTCCTCTCCAGCTGCGCCGGAGCCGTAGTCACGATCAGCGCCATAGAGGTCGATCCTTGCACTGGCGCTGAGACCTATCGCCGCATTGGCTCTGCCACACCAAGGCAAGAGGTTCGCTGCAAGTGGGAAGCTCGTCTTGACACAGTCGGCCTTTCTCCCTACACCCGCGAGTACCTCATCACTACGAACACCCCATCCGCCAATACCACGTACGGTATCGAGGCCGGTCGATATGTCCAGCCTGTGGGAGAGTGGATCTTCCCTGAGGTCAATGTCCCTGGAACCAACCCGCCCCCGCTCATCTTTACCGATATCCGAGGTCTCGTTCAGGGTGACTTCCTGGACAACCAGCAGTTCAGTCCTTTGAGCCCTTTCCCTGGACCTGCTCCTCCCAGTCCATCCAAGCAGTGCAGCCCCGGCGACATCCCCACCGACCCCACGACGCCGGGTGACCCCAACACCCCGAACGCTCCCGGCACTGCGCCTGTCGCAGCGGCCGTACAGATCGCTGCTGTGCAACGTGTTGGCGCGCTACTTTCGTTGGCAGGCTCCAACACCGCGCAGGGGCTTACCAACGACCAGCTCAACTTCAACTGGACCCAGACCGCCGGCACCCCTGCCATCACTCTCACGAATCCCAACACACCCACCGCTGGCTTCACAGCTCCCATAGTCACCACTGAGACACCGTTCACCTTCGAGCTCACTGTCAGTCTAAAGTCCGACGCTACCAAGACAAGCAAGGCCACCGTCACCGTCAAGGTCAGCCCCACAGCACCAGACATCGTCACCATCGATACCTACACATGGGAAAGTCGCCAGTCCGGGACCATTTCAGTATCGTGCAGCTCCAACGTGCGCAATGGTGATAACAAGAAGATGACACTGCTCCTGAACGGCGTTGACAACATCCCAATGGCCATCAGCGGAGGACCCGGCAGGTGGGCATACACAGCACGAAGCACGCAAAGGCCCAACACCTTGCAGTGCGTTTCTGATCTTACTGGCAGGAGTGCACAGAGGACTGGTACGCAGACAACGAGGCGCAAGAGAAGAGGTGTTCTAGGCGCTCTCTAGACGTCTACTCAAAATTTAATCGTCGGCGCACAAAAATCTTCCGCACATATTTGTTGTCAGGCGTTTACTTCATGACTATCTCTACTAGGTTTACGATATACCACGACCTTATGAATCTAATGCATCTACAATTATAACCTTCTGTGCATTGTGACCTTGTGTGATTTGTCCTCTTTGTATTGTTGATGCTCCAGCTCGCATGCTGCAGGATGACTCGAATCAAAGCATCATGTTGCTCGGTTTCAGGAAGAGCCTGGCCCTGCATATGGCCACGTACAAGTAGGTAGACGACTACAAGTATATCGAGTTATCATAGACTGCACGAACACCAACGAGGGCCCCAGATTTCACCGTCAGTCGTCAGAGCGGAAGTATCCATTGGCGGGTGTTCTGCAATAGACTCTGGGACTTACTTTGCGCGTCCGGCGTGGAGGTAAAGTCAAGACCACGTGTAAAGCACCGAAGGTCAAGCATCACTTGGAGATATATGTGGAAGGACTTCACCTCATTGCCTGATTAGGAAGGTTTGGTATGGCATCGATTGCGGCCAATCTATTTCACTCCCTGAGCGGCCTTGGAGTACTTCACGGATGATTGCTCCAGCTTCACGGAATATGGTGTGATACTACCACATTGGGAAGTTATCGATCTGATGTCGATTGCGGGAGTGAATAACAGACGACTCGACTTCACAAGACCTGGGAGTGCTTCACAAGCTGAGTCGGCGTTGGTGTTGGTGTTCTTGAAAATGACCCAATGCAGCACTAGCGCGCGTTGGACGAGGAAAGAGCCCCTCGCTTAGCCCGCACCCGAGGATCGGCCGGCTGCAATATTGAATCTCATAGTTGCAAACAACACCTTGAACGCCTCAGCCAACGTACGCCCGCTAACCCGTCTCCGACAGCCAACTTTTTGTCAGTACGCCCGTCGAACCGCGAGGAACATTTGCACGAGGTCAGAACTGACTTTGACGCTGCAGCGACACCGAAAAACCCCCAATCAACCACACATCATGTCTCACGAGTCGGTCTGGTACTCCCGTCCTAGGACTTACGGCAAGGGCTCCCGCGAGTGGTACGTCTACGATTCTGCGTCTTTGCGATGATGAGGGAGGAGATTGGCGGCATGGACACGCTGCGGCGTGTGGCGATGAGCAGCAGGAAATGAGCAAGGACATGGATTTTGAAGGACTGGAGGCTGACGTGACACTTACAGCCGCGTCTGCACCCACCCCGCTGGTCTGATCCGCAAGTACGGCCTCAACATCTGCCGTCAGTGCTTCCGCGAGAAGGCTGCCGACATTGGTTTCGTCAAGGTACGACTCACCGCTTGGTCGCACGTAGCCGGATCCGTTGCTGCTCGCACGCAAGCCGCACGACACTGCGACCAACAAGGCCCCCCGCAGCTGGAGCAATGGCTAACACGTCCCAGCACCGCTAAATGTACCCACGAATTCCACGACCGGAGTAGAGGAGGCGCAACGGTGTGACGCGACGATTCCCTGACGATGCGATCTCGACTCGCTTCGACTTCCACGAGCATGAGCATGATGGGGCGGAGAGCGCCGGGACAGGATAGTCAGGATGGTTCTGCATGGCTTTTCTTAGGGACTTCTTTCCTCATCACCCGGTCGGCGTCGTGTCTGGCTGCAAATAAACAAAATTCCATCCTGATACCAATCGTTACGCTGCTCGGCTTCGGGGTCGTGATGTGCTCGGACGAGAGTGCTCGGATGACAAGTGCTTGCAAAAACTGTGCCCGCAGTGACCACGCACATGGCGGGAACTATCAAAGACTGACAGGCTGCAGACATGAAGAATACCCGTCCCAGCAAAAGCGCGGCGCGCAACACTATAAACGCTCCCGCCATCACGGTGCTCGACACTTACACACTCAGGTACTCACCCCACGCAGGCGCCACACGCAACCACCAATCGTCTTGCCGGCCCATGACTCCGCGGGCTGTCATTTGGGTGTTGTGCTGCTGCGGCGAGTAGCAGTTGGTGGTGCTTTACAGTCGTTGCTGTTTTACAGTTGTTGTTTTGTTGTTCCACGCACAGTTGTAATGCTGCACACACGGCTAGTGCAGGTGGGATTCAGCACAGTTCCTTAGTTCTCACATACCGGGGAGAGCCGTGCAGAATGCTACTACTTCTAATATGCCAGGTGTTTGAGGTTAGTCTGGATAGGTTGTGATGCGAGTGTTTTGCGAACACAGATGTTTCTGGGTAAGGGGGTTGGAAGTGGGTTTGCAGACCCGCGCAAGTAGCCCAGAAGACCGTTGCGAGAGGAATCTAGCTGGAAAACAGGTAATATTTGTTACTCTCTCGCGTTTTATAACTTTTTATCTAACCCCCCAACTGCACTTAGCAAACCACCCCAACACCACCGCCTCGACAGCTCCGCTCTACAAACTCCACTTGGCAAACCACTCCATCAGCACAACCGACGCATTCCACGCCACCGGCCCATGCCTCAGCGTCTCAAACGGCTCGCCCTGATTCTTGACACTCGGCCAGCCATGCCCAAACCCATCAATCGCCCAAAGCTTCACCTCATCCTTCTTGCCGCCACACGCCCAGCTGCTCTCCGCAACCGTCGCGTTCTCAACCTCGCTCTTGACGGGCCCGACACACGCACCGCGCTGCGCCCACTCGTCGACCCACGCCTCAGCGCTCATCAGCACCGGCGACGTATCCCTCCCCTCGAACGGCACCACGCCGTCGGCCAGGCCGTGCATGCTCATGAAGGGCAGTACGCGGCCGGCGAGCTCGGGCTTGCAGCCGGCGCCGAAGAGCGGCTCGGTCAGGGCCGAGTCGTTGTAGAAGGCGCCGCCGACGGTCGCGAAGGCCGCGAAGCGCTTGTTCAGCGTGGGCGAGCACATGAGCAGCCCTGTTAGGCTGCCGCCGTTGGACAGACCGGTCGCGTAGATGCGCGAGGTGTCGATGCAGAGCGTGGCGGAGAGGTGGTCGAGTATCTCGGCGACGAAGATGCGGTCGTCGATTACGGAGGAGGGGGGTGCTGAGGGGATGCCGAGCCATTGCAGCTGGTGTGGTGTTAGTTGGGTTGGGGCAGAGAGAGAGTGTGTGTGTTTGGGGATGCGTACGCCGGGTGATTGAACGTTCATGGCCTGTGGGTAGACCATGATACTGTTAGGGTTGAACTCTGGTTTTGACAGCTCCGTGATGCGCTCCATGCTCCACGCGGGCTGGCTCGAGCCGTGGAACGCCATGATCAGCGGCGCGGCTACATCGTTGTTGGCAGAGAAGCCCGCGGGCAGGTACAGGATGTATTGGCGGTCGGTGATGTTGCCGATGACCGACTTGGAGGAGATGGTTATGTTGTGGGTTGAGACTCCGGGCGTGAGATTCGCGGGGAGCGCCGCTTTGCAGCCCCTGCTCGCTGCGAGCGCGGACGGCAGGATGGCGAGAGCTGCGAGGAGGAAGGACTTCATGGTGATAGAAAGGAGAGTTGGTGTGGGACTGAGAAGAGGTTGTAGTGCTCTCTATATATACAAGTACATGAGCATATATATAGAGATATTCGACCAGCGCATTGAGCACATTGTGAATCTTTCCGAGCGCTGGTATTGGTGTTCTGTGTACGAAAGTCTGCGAAGTTTATTTTTGGCTGTTGTAATGTTGAAAATGCTCGAATAAGGCCGACGGAGATGAAGACATGCGGAGCCACCCCGATAAGCAACTAGAGTTGCATGCAGTAAAGCTGTGCGGAGACTCAGCTGTACTTCTATACAAAACTAGACTGTATTATGTCTACAATTTAGGTTACATACTTAGCCATTCTCTACGTTGCCAGCCTTATATAAGATAAGTCGCAGCTGCAACAATAACAACAAGGTATAAGACGCGTGGTGGTAGCCAACATACGAAGAAGCTCGTTTATTAAGTTATGCTTACGCCATGCACTAACCGCAAAACCCACAATCCAATAAAAACGAGTTTCTTCGTAGTGGTACAAGAGGGGTGCTTGAATAAGTGAGAAAACCATTTTGCCATACCCGGGGTATTTCTCTTGTAAAAGATCAGGTGCTCAGTGCAAACAAACTCGTATTCTCACTTCACCCCCCCTTGTAAGTTTGTCAAGGTGTTGAGTTTTAACTGCGCTAGGTAGCGCTAGCAAGACTTTGACTAGGTAATTAGAACGCTTTGCGCCTCAATTACCCTTTACTGTGTCTTGTACTCTTCCTCGTACCACACTATCGCACAAGGAATTAGTCAACAGGCTAGATATCAGCAAGGCCAGGCACGACAACAGCGCGACTATCGACGCGTTAGTAAGGGCAACAAGTATTAAAAAGCGCAGTTAGCTTAGGAACATTAGCTAACACGCTGTTTTGATCAAAATCTATTTATCGGGGTGCACGTTGCCCTACTATCGGGGTAAGTTTTGTTGCAAGGATGCTAGTGAGGCTGAATGACCGAATGCGAGTTCGTATTCTGCAGACCGAGGTACTGTTTCTTCGACAGCACGGTGTAAAAGAACTGAACTTGAAGTACCATATGTCCGTTCCAACCAGCGCATTTCGCGCGCGTCGCATGAAGGCTATGGTTGATCTCTTCATGCTCTCAAGCTCAAGCATCTCCGCCTGACCAAGCAGAGCCTCAGCTCCTCCCCCACCCCCTCTTGAAGTCATTCACGGCCTCGACCGCAAACCGCACCTGATCCTTATACAAATGATACAACTTGCGAATCTCGCCCTTCTGTTCCATCTTGTCCACAATCTTCCTCGCCTCAGCCTCCCTCTTGCGGTCGCTCTTCTTGTCGCGCCCGACCAGCTTCTCGGGCGTCAAGTAGCCGTTGCTCTGCAAGTAGCCCTTGACCCAGTCGTTCAGGTGGTAGCGCCAGTGGTGCAGCGTGTGCGCGACCTGGGCGTTGGCTTTGCAGGTGCTGCCGAGCGTGAAGGTCTTGGACTCGGGCGGTATGCGTTCGCCGCGCGCGTCGTAGGTGGGCTTCTCGCCGTTGCGCTTGGCTTCCGGGTCTGCGCTCAGCGAGGAGCTGGCGGAGACGGAATTTGAGTCGGAGTCGGAGTTGTCGAGGGGCTCGAGGGAATCGGGGTCGTAGGGTGCGCCAGTGAGCGAGAGCTCGGAGGTGGCGGGGTGGTTTTTGCGGTTGCATGCTTCGCAGTGGTCGGTTAGAAACTCTCGACGTGAGCTGCCAATCTCGTGGATAACGAGCTCAGGGCGCGCATTGATGGCTTTGGTGAAGTCTGATGTCCAAGCTGCGGAGGTGAACTTGGAGGATGCCAGGCCCTTCACCTCGTTGTCTAATTTACGGAATGTGAGCTCGTAGATCTCGTCGTTGGAGTTGAAGGCGGGATGGATCTTCTTCATTACCATCCATTCGACGGCGTATTTGAACAGTTCCTTGGGTTTGGCGCGTGACATACTACTGAACTGCATAGGCAGCTGTGGCTGATCGTCGTCCGGCTCACCGATGACGGCATCCGGATCGTCGTCAATGAAACCAGTGTCGTCCTCGTCTTCCTGGAACATGTCCAACGCATTTGCATCACGGTCTTCCTCTTCATCTTCGTCCTCTGCGCTTTCGGGATCACCGATCTCGTCACTGTTGGGCTCCTCCTTGATGACTTCAAGCTCAGAGTCGGAGTCAGACTCAATAAGCGTGCGTGTTTTTCGGGCCGGTGTGGATGAGGGTTCTTGTGTGCTGCCAGCTCGTCGCCTCTTGAGAGCTTCGAGTGCCTCCTGTCGCTTGTTCTTGGGCTTTCCTTGTGTGCTGCGCAGCCTGCCTCTGTCCGGCAGCGGTGACGATCTCAAGAATGCCAGCTCCTCCTGCAGCTCTTCCTGCTCCTCAGCAGCGCCGCTCTCTGCTCCGTTGCCTTCTTGTTCCTCTTCGTCAGACGATGCCTGCCTCCTTGCCCTCCGTCTTATGCTTTTCGGTGGCGTTTGCTCCTCTTCCTCTAGTGTTGGCGGTCGCTTGGTAAGCCTACGTCGCGAGCTTCGTGGAGGTGTGTGTATTTCCTCGCTCTCCTCCGGCTCGGTCTGTCGAGTCCGCTTCCGCTGCGTGATGACCACAATGCCCTCATCACTACTTTCTGCCCGTTGCCGCTTACGATTCCCTTTTGTGACTTTAGCCTTCACCGGCTTCTCCTCCGCGCTTTGCGACTCGGAACTGCTTTTCTCGGACGCAGAATCCACATCAGAGCTGCCGAACATGCCGTTGCTCTTGGCCCGCACGGGCAAGCCGACGCGCATGCTCCTGTCCTCCTCTGCCTGCAGCTCGTCCTCGCTCGAGTCGTAGGCGATTTTCCGCTTCGATGCAGACTTCGGCACGATGTAATTGATGTCGATCTTGGACTGTCTATTGGACTTTGAGCGTGTGGACCCCATAGCTTTCGTCGGTGTTTTCGCAGGCGAGGATCTCGTCGGCGTACTTTTCGCAGGCTCGGATTTTGTCGTCGTAGTCGTCGTCGTCGTAGTCGTCGTCGTAGTATCCGCAGGCTCACCTCCCCCAACGCGCCCAAACCCAATCTTCGTCTGCTTCGCACCCGCTCGTTTGCGCGCCATCAGCGCCGACTATCCGCGGTGAAGGTGAGACGCAGCAGCCCCCGCGCATACACTGCCCTACCTCGCGCACCGCTCCACCTAAGCACTCCCCAAGCACTCCGGACACCCAAGCACTCGGCCTTGCAGCCCAAATTAAACCAACCCAGTCAGTCAGTCAGTCAGACTCGTCGACGAAGCGCAGGACGCAGGACGCAGGCGCACGACCAAAGCCGTGGTGTTGAATAAATCGCACGAGTAAAAGGGTAGTGATGACAGACCGTGCAGGGACGTGAAATACCTAGCAAAGCGCCAACGGCAAGTTGCGGTTCGTTTGGGGGACGCGAAAACGCGGAAACACGTGACTTGAAAAATTATTTATTTAATCGTCACGCACTCGCCTTGCCTTGGCTTTGACTTGGCTTGTTCACCTCGATTTGACATAGATTGTGTCATTAAGCCAGACGCAATGATTCGCTCACTTTGATTCCGAACCAAGATTACGAAGCACAGATTTAGAATAAGTTATAACAGTAATTGAGTGTCTAGTTTGTGTCGACTATATATTGCCGGAGTAGATTTTGGTATGGTGACTTAGTAGAGGCCAAGTGTGGTTCTAATTGCTTAATCATTCCCGTCTTTCTTCACAATCCCCCAGACTCGACAAGTAAACTCTGCGCACTTTCCAAACCGCAACATCCCCCCCCCGCCTCCCAACTCCCCTCACCTCACTTCCACTCCTCCAACCGCCACCCCCCCGCCCCCTCCAGCACTGTAAACCGCCACGTCCCAAACTTAATCCTCTCATACACCTCGGCCCCCGCTTCCCTCGCCCTCTGATGCACCGGCCCCTTGCCGCCCCTGCTCGCATCCTCGCGCGTTTCCCAAAAACACGTCGCCAAATTCCTGCGATCGCCGTGCAAATCCGCCTTGCCGAACCAATACTTCAGCAGCCCGCCGCTGGCGCACGCCTCGCGGTGGGCCGCGGCGTCGAGCTCGCCCAGCCAGGCCTGGTCGACGCCGGGGCGCAGCGTGCTGTGGAAGGAGACGACGTAGAAGGAGGTTTGAGGCCAGGGGGTGGATGAGCGGTGGAGGAGGGTGCGCAGGAGGGTTAGGATGGTGGGGAAGTTGAGGCTGGTCGGGTAGGGTGCTGTGGCGTAGTCGGGGCGGGTGGGTTGCAGGGCTGTGAGGGCCAGGGCCAGGAGGCGGGATGGGGCCGGGAGGAGCGTGAGGTCGAGGTAGTGGCCCGGGCTGTTGTAGGGGGAGGAGATTAGGTTGGTGGAGTAGGTTGGTGGGAGGTTGGTTGTTTCTGGGTCTGGGGAGGGTGGAGATGGGCTGGAGGCTGTCGAGGGAAGCTGGTTCTGGGCGGAAGCTGTGGAGAGAAGCTGGTTCCGAGCGGCGGCCGAGAAGCGAAGAGCGTCAAAGTCCTGCGTTACGAATGCCGGGTCCAGCACGCGAGTGTAGGGTTGTGAGGGCGCCGAGTCTGTGATTTCGTGCACTTGCGTAATTGCGCTGGATTTCAAAGGTGCAGTTGCGACAGAGAGAACGTCACTGGGTCCCAGCAGTGATACATGTCCTGGAGGCGCCATGGTGTCGCGTCGCTGTCGGCGGTGATCAGGCGTCAAGTCTTCGTGAACTCTCTGGTATGTCGTTGTTGGTTCGGTACTCGTGTCCGCTAGTTATTTTCAGCGTTGCGAATGGCGACTCGAGTGGTGCAAAAGGTTCCATATTCAAGTCTAATCCGAAGGGTATGGGTCATCTCTTTTAAACCAGTTATTTGTTCCGAGGTTGTTATGTTCGCTGTTCCGTGGTAAATGTTTTGGTTGACGAGTGACATGTTGACACAAGCACGTGGGATCACGCAATCCAAAAACGCCATCTTGCACCTTTCAGCACCAACAAGTACAATTTGCTGTGTTCTCACCGCCAATCTCGTTTGGTGGCCTTTCTCACGGGCCGATTTTGGTTCTCATGAAATACGAGCCGAAGGTCGGTCCGCTTACCATGGAGCGTTGCCAGATGCATTACCCGCCAAAGCAGAAACGCTGTCAGCCGTCTGCATTCGACCAACATCTTGAGAGACTCGCTACAGAAATCATGTATGAATTGCTCGGGTATCGTGAAAGAAATAAGGACACTAGTCAGTTCTCAACCGAGAACCTCCTGGCTCTGCCACGTGTAAAGGTATTGCGTACTCCAGGTCTGGCCATGATTGTTGTCCAGGTCTAGCTATGTTGTTGTCAAGGCAAGTTTGTGACGTCGATCTTTGTCAGGGCAAGTTTGTGAAGTCGCTGGTATCCTGTCGGATTTTCTTCGCTGACTGGCACCTCGAGGCCATACTCTTCGATGCAACAATCGAACGGCTTGTTCTGCAGTCTGTTGTCTCCAGGCGGTAGCGGAAGGTCTGCACCACGGGCTCTCAGCTCGCCTTTCAGTTCTGCGAGGTTACCCCACAAGAGGAACATTCTTTCCTTCAGCTGATCAAGGGCTCTCGGTTCAGCTTTGAGACTTCAACGATTAGCAGTGCAAGTGATGCAGAACGTGGATCTTGGCTTACTCTCGAGCGTTCGGCAGGCCCAAGTGCTGCGCAGCATCGTTGTTCACTATGACGCGCAGCTGTTCTGGCACAGTGTTACGTGGCAGGTTTGCATCCTCAAGTAGCAGGACAAAGGCCCATTCCCAAGGACGGTCTTTCCTCGAGTTGCACCGCGCGGTCCAGGTAGGGTCGTTCGAGGACCGCGCGAAATACTCGAGTTCCGGAGGGTAGAAATCGACAACCCTGACGCGGGATCGGTGCCTGCAGTTGACAAAGGGTAGTTTGAAAGCGTTGTATTTTGTTGTTTGTACACGCAGATAACGGTTGTTGATGATTTCGGACAGTGTCGAAAGTTGAAGCTCAGGGAAGCCCGCACGAACTGTTTTCATCAGAAACGTAGCTTACGTTGAACACAAGGACGTACTGTGCATGTTGATGCCGCTGCGTTCAGCTTGCCAGCGCTCCTCGTTTGCTTCGATCTCTCGCTGTTCCGCCTCTTTCTCCAAACGTTGTCTTTCTTTCCTCTCCAACTTCTTCTTTGCAGAAGCCTTCGCCGACGCCTTCTTGGGGCATTGATAAAATGAACAGTCCCTCGGTTTGACCGTTGCTGCTCGTAGACCTCTTTGCGCTTGTTGATCTCTTCGATCACTGGATGATGCACCAACTTGCTCACGTCAATCTGTGTCGGCATTTGTCGATCCTCATGCAGCGCACCTTCGAGCATTCTGGCAGGTGATGACCTCATGTGTACGTTTCTGAGATGGACAAAGTCGCCCCTGGAGAGGTTTCCACGTGCCCACGCTGCATGAGGCTCGTACAGCCGTACATCCAGCGTTAGCTGGCCGTACGGGCCTTGCCAGTCCCGCTGCATGACGAGGTCACGGTCTGTTTGCGGATCAGCATACAGGTAAAGATCCTTGTGAGCCGTATAATCGGTGACTTTGAGCTCCACCGTTCCGGAGTTGGAATAGTATATATTCACGACCTGGGCGTTGATGTCGAAAAACTTTTCGAAGGTGAGATCCTTGATCAAGGCCTCTCTACGTCTGTTCTTGTTTATAGCATTGAAAGAGGCGGTCGAGGCATACTGCTGGACATCCTGTGCAGATCCGGATGAGGAGTGTTTCAACATCAAGACTGCTTTCTGCTCTGGAATTGAGGGCTCTCTGGCTCCCGTCGTAGCGTGATATGGCAGGCGTTGTGTTCCAAGTAGATATGCGTGGCTCAGCTCTCGCACAGGAATCTTGTCGGCCGAGAAGACCAGAACGGCACTCCCTGGAACGCTGACGCAGTCCATGCGGTCTCGCCATGTGCTCAACTTGAAGTGGCGGAGGATTACGACGTCGCCGGTGCCGGTGATTTTGGGCAGGGTGGCTTCAGAGGGCTTGAATACTCGACAGCCCATGCTGGAGCTGCCGCCGACAGCGCCGGCGGTGAAGTCATCTTGGATGGTGAAGTTCAGGCTCCAGTCTGTGCCGCGAGTCTTTCGAGGCTCTGCGACGCTCACGACGATGCCCAGCAGGGAGACGAAGCTGCCTGGGGCGGTTGCGTGTTTGACAGCAGTGAAGCCGGGAGGTAGGGCGGACATGATGCCCTGGTGTGACTGGGTGTGTCTGAGCACGTGAGGCGCCAGAGTATCATTATAGAAAAAAAAAGCCTCAGGTCAACCGCGGGTTCAGACGCTGTCTCCAGGTCGCCCAGCTCGTCGGCTGTCGGCCGTCAAGGTGCGCAGTGGTTGCTGTGACGCGCTGGGCCGGGCACTAGCGCTGGTGGCGCCTTAGCGCATGCGCGGCCGCCTTTTCACCTTGCCCCACCAGCGTGGCAGGAAAGAAGGCATTTCATCCCCTGCAAACAAACACCGCTGGTCTCCCCGCCACCCCCCCCCCCAAGCCTCCGCAGCACCACCTCGCAGCGTTCCCCCACCGTCGCCGCAAGCATGGCCGACAAATACATCCCCGAGCACCGCCGCACAACCTTCAAGGCCAAGAGTGCCTTCAAGCCCGACGAGCTCCGCCGCCGCCGCGAGGAGCAGCAGGTCGAGATCCGGCGGGCGAAGCGCGAAGAGAACCTCGCAAAGCGCCGCGGCATTGCAGGCGGCGCCGACCGGCCCGGAGCGTCGCTGGGCGCGGCGCCGGACAGCGACGACGAGGGCGGCAACATTGAGGGGCAGGTGCGTGTCCCCCAGTCTATCTATGTGCAGTGCTGACCCCCCCCCCAGCTCAACGAGGAGCTCCCGCAGATGGTCAAGGGCGTCTTCTCGGAGCAGATCGACGAGCAGATCCAGGCGACGACCAAGTTCCGCAAGCTGCTGTCCAAGGAGCGCAACCCGCCCATCGAGCGCGTCATCGAGACGGGCGTCGTCAGCCGCTTCGTCGAGTTCCTGCGCTCCCCCCACACGCTCGTGCAGTTCGAGGCGGCCTGGGCGCTCACCAACATCGCCTCGGGCTCGGCGCAGCAGACGCAGGTCGTCATCGAGGCCGGCGCCGTGCCCATCTTCGTCGAGCTGCTCAGCAGCCACGAGCCCGACGTGCGCGAGCAGGCCGTCTGGGCCCTGGGCAACATTGCCGGCGACAGCCCGGCCTGCCGCGACTTTGTCCTGCAGGCCGGCGCCCTCCGCCCGCTGCTGGCCCTGCTAGGCGACAGCCGCAAGCTGAGCATGCTGCGCAACGCGACCTGGACCCTGAGCAACTTTTGCCGCGGAAAGACGCCCCAGCCCGACTGGCAGACGGTGAGCTCTACCTTGCACTCCTAATTTCTTGCACTCCTCATTTCTTGCACTCCTCATTTCTTGCACTCCTCATTTCTTGCACTCCTACACTTCTTGCACTCCTTGCACGCCTCGTTTCTTGCACTCTCATTTCTTGCACCTCTCTCTTGAAAAACACTCTGCTGACTGCCCCAGATCCAGCCCGCCCTCCCCGTCCTCGCCAAGCTCGTCTACTCGCTCGACGACGAGGTCCTCATCGACGCCTGCTGGGCCATCTCCTACCTCTCCGATGGCTCCAACGACAAGATCCAGGCCGTCATCGAGGCCGGCATCCCGCGCCGCCTCGTCGAGCTCCTCATGCACGCCTCCACCTCGGTCCAGACACCCGCCCTCCGATCTGTCGGCAACATCGTTACGGGCGATGACGTCCAGACCCAGGTCATCATCAACTGCGGCTCGCTCCCCGCTCTGCTCTCTCTGCTGAGCTCCACCAAGGACGGCATCCGCAAGGAGGCCTGCTGGACCATCTCCAACGTCACCGCCGGCAACTCCACCCAGATCCAGGCCGTCATCGATGCTAACATCATCCCGCCCCTGATCCACCTCCTCCAGAACGGCGACTTCAAGACCCGCAAGGAGGCCTGCTGGGCCATCTCCAACGCCACCAGCGGTGGTCTGCAGAAGCCTGCCCAGATCCGCTACCTCGTCCAGAGCGGCTGCATCAAGCCCCTGTGCGACCTGCTTGCGTGCCCTGACAACAAGATCATCCAGGTCGCTCTCGACGGCCTCGAGAACATCCTCAAGGTCGGCGAGATGGACAAGGAGGCCGCTGCTGACGGCGCCGGCGAGCAGATCAACCGCTACGCCCTCTTCATCGAGGAGGTCGGCGGCATGGAGAAGATCCACGAGTGCCAGAACAACGCCAACGAGGAGATCTACATGAAGGCCTACAACATCATCGAGAAGTACTTCTCCGACGAGGAGGGCGACGCAGAGAACATGGCCGAGACCAACCCTGCTGTCAACCAGGAGGGTCACTTCGGCTTCGGCGCCGCCGGCCAGCAACAGCAGCAGCCGAGCTTCAACTTTGCCAACGGCGGCGACTCGATGGACATGTGAGCGGTGCCTCTGCCTCACAAAATCCAACGCTAGTTCCAAGCACGCTTCTCTTTGCGCGAGACCGCCGTAACAGCCAACGGCAGCGACCCATGTCTGCCAGAGCCCGATGTGAGACGATGATTACGCAACGATTTCATGCACGTCTCTTGGAGAACTACGATATACGCGCGCCTATGGAGTTCCTACTTTCGCAATATCCCCAGTCTTCACCTGCCTCTTCCCCTCTGTTCTACGAGCATCGAAAGATTCCCCGTCTTGTAACCCCACAATGTTTACTATCCGCATCATATCCCCGGCGTTGCTGTTGGCTTATCCCTATCCTGTATGGCTGGAGGGCAAGAATGGACTGGTTGGGCTGGGTGGTTTTCGTCTGTACGTGTGCAGCAGATCGATAAGAGGGCCACAACTTGCACTCGAGTCATGCCTAGCAGCTGTAGCTGGTGATACCGAATGCATCGGTTTTTGAAGTGCTGTCATTGCATTGTGATGTGTGTGATTGGCCGCGCGACGCCTGCGTTGGAGCAGCCAGCATGTGAGACCCCCACGTCATCGGCCCCCGCGGCTGTCGCTCGGCCCAGGGTCGTCTTGACATTTGACATTGCTCGCGTGTCGCGTGCTGGACGTGGATTGCGCATACAGCGTTCATCTTCTTTTCTTTCGCCGCGCAAGATGTTTGTACTCCAATAAACAGATTTGCTCATGTCTTGGTCCGATGGCGCCATACCGCCCTGACTCTACAGCAAAAGCAGTGTATTTGAGACATCCACTCACTTTTGCACGACCGATATATTAGCATTTACGATACATTAGCATTACGATACATTAGCATTACGATACATTAGTATTACGATACATTAGCGTTTACGACACAGCGCCCCGGTGCCCAAGATGTGCAGGTTCATGGTCAGTCACCCGGGGTCATAGTAAACCACAAGCTCACAAGACCAGGTATACAAGGGCAAAGACGAGATACTCCTCTCCGAGCTCATCCTCAATCCTTCACACTCTATCCTCACACAATCGTTCGACTCGCGCCTCCGTCTGGTAAGCTACCCGTCACACCGCGCAATGCTCGACTCACATCGCAGGACCGCCGACGGCCGCACAACGGCGACGGCTTTGGCATCGGCTACTATACCTCACCCTCTCTGGGCCCCGAGCCGTGCGTCTTCACATCCACGATTCCAGCATGGAACTGCATCAACCTGTCACGCATAGCGTCCAAGACGACTTCCTCCCTCCTCTTCGCACACGTGCGCGCCACCACCGAAGGCAACCTGTCCGAACAGAACTGCCATCCCTTCTCGCATAAGCGCCTGATGTTCATGCACAACGGTGGCATTGGGTGCTTCAAGCAGATCAAACGCCGTCTCGCGATGAGTCTGAACGAGCAATGGTTCACACTAGTCCAAGGCTCGACCGACTCGGAATGGGCATTTGCTCTGTTCCTAGACTCTCTCGACAAGGCAGGCGTCTCGCCAGATGCCGAGCCCGGGGCAGGCGGATTCGGGCACTCGGTGCTGCGCAAAGCCATCCTGACGACGATCGAGCGCATCAACGGCTTCATCCGCGACGTCGTCGGGGAGGAGAACATGGGGAACGAGGACAGCAGGAGTCTCCTCAACTTCGCCGTCACCGATGGCTCAAGCGTCGTTTGCACTCGCTACGTGAGCTCCACCACCGACGAAGCTGCAAGCCTCTTCTTCTCCAGCGGCACTAGCTGGAAGCAGCTCAAAAGCGCCCCGACCCCCGACGCCAGCCTGGCCTCCGACGAAGACAGAAACTACGTCATGGAGCGCCGAGATAAGGGCTCCGATATTGTCCTTGTCGCCAGCGAACCCCTTACCTTCGAACGAGGTATGTCACCTCTCTCCCTCTCTCTCTCTCCCCCCCCACCCCCCCTTTTTTTTCTAACTCTCCCACCCGCTAACACACCCAGACAACTGGGTCACCGTCCCAACAAACAGCACGCTCACCATCTCCGCGCAAACCGTCATGATCCACCCGATTATCGACTCCTTCTACTCGGCCAACCCGGCCCACGAGCGCTCCGCCCGCTTCGCCCAGGCCAAGGGCCAGACCGTCACGGGGCCCGATAAGCGCGTGCTGACGGATCCGAAGTCGGATGCGGGCGGCGTGGGCGGGCTGGGGGTGAACTGGGTGGGCTGGGTGGGTTGGAGGGGCTCGGGAGTGGGATGGGGAGTCTAGGCAGTGGGCTGGGGAGTCTGGGGAATGGCGTCAGTGCCGAGGAGCTGAGTGGCGCGATTAGCATGTTAGAAGTAGTGTAAGTGTAAACTATAAGGTATGAATCTTGAGAGTTGAGGCTGTTGGGGGTTTGAGTGTGGGATTGTATGAGTTTAGTAGTCCTTCTATATACCCCCCTATCCCTCATTTCCTCCTATCTTACCTTCCCCCTCCCTTCTATCCTACTTTTCCCTCCCTTCTATCCTACTTTTCCCCTCCCTTCTATCCTACTTTTCCCCTCCCTTCTATCCTACTTTTCCCCTCCCTTCTATCCCACCTTCCCCTCCCTCCTATCTTACCCCTTGCAAGCAAGCCCCGCTCCGCCCAAGCTGGACGCTGGACTTTCATAGGCCTAGATAAGCGGGCTGGCTGGTGGGGAGATAGTGGTGTAGGGAGGAGGAGGAAGAGGAGGAGGAGGAGGAGGAAGAGGAGGAGGAGGAAGAATTAGTAAGAAGGATAAGGAAGAATCAGTAAAATCAAGACAACGATAATTAGAAAAGCTAGAGCTTCTGTACTAGTGCTAGGTACCTAGGTACTTAAGAAATTAGAATAGTATAACGTACCTCACAAGCGAGCTGGCCACCTGCGCCAAGACCCTACCAAAATCAGTACTGTACACGACCGTAGAGCACCGTCAAGGATAGTAATTAAGAATCGTAATAGGCTATTCTACTCAGAATCTACTAATACTTCTTGCTTACACGTACGTGCGTTATGCCCTGCCTCGCCGCAGCGTCCACAGCGTCGTTGGCTAGGCTCACCTGCCTCAACGCGCACCCTCTTCTTTGCCTTCTTCCCATCACTACGCGCCTCAAACTCCTTAAGGGTCGTCAGTCGTACGCCCTCCTCAATCGTTAAGATACCCTGCTGCTGTATACGCTTCCTTTTATGCGATCTACGCTTGAGAGGTGGTGCTTGCCCTAGAAGATGATGAAGGGTGGGATCGACCAGCCCATCGCATTGATCCCTTGGATCACTGTAGTCCACTCTCAATTGCCCTGCTGAACGCTCTTTGGCCGTCCTCGACGCTCAGAACTAGTGACTACTGCTCCAGTTGATATCATGCCCATCATGAAGCCAGCCTCGTCAAAGTTGTAGGTGTCGTCATCAAGGATACTGTCGGATCATAAGTATCGACAATATCTTAGCCACGCGATCAGGCGCACTGATCTCAGTCACGCGAACGAGCGCACTGATCGCAGCGTCCGAGCAGCGCTCAGACCAGAACCCCTGAGCCCTCCCTTCTGTAGTTCTCCTCCTTTGTACATCAATCAACAAGAACCATCACCAAACAGAATGCATTCCTAGTTATCGTTATTTCCTTTCAGCACTAGTGCTATAGACCTACCAACAGATACCATACTTAGCCTTCATGTTCTCTACAAGCTGAAACCAGCCTTGTATAATCTCAGGATCCTCGCAGAGAGCTCTCTTATAGTCATATTTGCGATTGAATTTGACCTTGAGCTCAGGGCGACGTTTGACAAAGTTTGCAGCCCAGTTCTGGCCAACAGGATCACGGTGACGCTCAGCCAGCAAAGAATCAGCCATATCCTTCACAGCAGCAAGCCGGGGCGGAAATCCTCGCGCGTCGAGGTCAAGGGTATGCTGAGTAACTACATCCTCCTCTGTCTTAAGGAGATTTATTGAGTTGGGCGTGCAATCGCGTCGATAAGGTGTTCCAGCAAGGCGATTACTGAGTGTTGCTCGAGAGACGTTGTAGATAGCTGCAGCACGTCTCTGGGATAGCGTCGCGTCGCGTTTGATAGCCTCAAGAGCAAGCTGTAGTCGAGCATCTTTTGAAGGTAGTAGATTGTCTGGTTGTTGGCTCATCGCGATTATACTATGCGCAATAGTATGTTTGGTGGGGTCTTGGCGCAGGTGGCCAGCTCGCTTGTGAGGTACGTTAAGTATAAGTACAATCGGGTGCCAAAAGTCTGTTCGCGTTGACGCATGGACCACCACAACCACATTTGATTACCAACTTCAAAGCAGTATAACTCTCTACTACATAGACCAAATAAGACAATTAGGGTTGCAAATTAATCGCATTACGCTTAGTATCTAGTCTGGTAGCCCTTTGCACGTCGCACAGCGTCTAGGCGTCGTGGCATAGACCTAATAAGGCGTTTGATCAGTGCGTCAGGTATAGCAGCCCATGCCTCAATCAACCCCAATTCGAACGCCTCCCACTCAGCTAGAGAGTCTCCCATATAGTCAAATTCAGGATGCAGCTCATGGAGCTTCTTTTTAAGTGCCCACCACATGTGTTCAATAGGGTTAAGGTCAGGTGAGTATGGTGGCCATTTGATCGTAGCAACACCATGAACCTCTAGCCACTCCTTCGAGACCTGGGAAGTGTGGATAGGTGCGTTATCCTGCATAAACCACTCGCCTGGCCTGTAGCTGTCCTGGAGACCTTCCTCAAGTGCTCGTATGTAGCTCTGAGCTGTGTATCCATTGCGTTTGGCTGATGTGTCGCGATTCATAATTACTAGACGACTACGCCTTGCTCGGCCACCTGGAGTCATCCATATTGAGCCCCATACCATACGAGCAGGTTGGCGAGCAGTGGTGACCTCCTCAACCATCTCGTGCGACCATTTATCCTCAGGTAGTCGCCATACCCAGGGCGTGTTGTGGCCAGATCCATGAGCAACGCTGCACTCGTCACTGAACCTGATAGTACGCCTCCCAAAATCAAACCCCAGCCATTCATTAGTAAGATTGAGGCGTTCCGCAGCTGTGTTCTTGTTGATTTTTGGCCTACGTCTCGCTCTGATCTTGCGGTATCCCTCGTCAGCCATTGCGCGCTGCACAGTACGCTTAGAAACGCTGGGGTAGGTAGTATTGGCGTCCCACAGTCCAGCCTCCTCCATAAGCTTGTGGTACTCAATACCTGGGTTTTTCCGAGCAATCCGTAGCAGCCGGCGATGGTCTCTACTAGTCAATGTAGGTGGCCAGCCTGTCCGAGGCTGCGTTGTGGTGCTGCAGCTGGTTGTCCATCGGAGTACTGTTTTCTGTACGCACCGCTGCGAGCAGTCCAGCGCGTCAGCAACTTCGCTTGTCGACACACCAGCCTCAACCTGGGCTAAGCAGTATATCCGTTGGGCTTCTGATAATTCACCTCCGCGCACTCGATTTGATGAAATTTTAGTGCTA
Organism: Lizonia empirigonia; assembly: GCA_009982855.1. Taxonomy (NCBI): domain Eukaryota; kingdom Fungi; phylum Ascomycota; class Dothideomycetes; family Pseudoperisporiaceae; genus Lizonia; species Lizonia empirigonia. The sequence goes on along the minus strand of JAADKA010000039.1, from coordinate 93,284 downwards.
AAAGCTCTCATATTGATGTAGTCGTGTGTAGTTGAAGAAGATACCCCTCTTTAGAGTTCGCGTTGTTGAAATGGTCTGTGCACACGCGCGAACAGACTAAAGTCCTAGTACAGTATAAGTAGCTAGGTGTTCTTGGTTGTATACTCTAGTTACGTAGAATATGCGTCCCTACACACTCTGTGTCTGCATACTTTGCGTCTGCTCACTGCGTCTGTACACTTTGCGTCCGTACATTGCGTCTGTATACTTTGCGTTTGTACACTGCAACTGTTTACTGCGACTGTACACTGCGACTGTTTAATGCGACTGTACACTCTGCGTCCGTACAATGCGACTGTACACTCTGCGTCCGTACACTGCGAATGTACACTACGTCCATACACACTCTATGTCTGCTTATCCGAATCTAACTTCAGCGTTAGTTTCCAAGATTGCGTGTTGCTTCCTCGAGACATTCTTGGGTGTTAGTGTTAACGTACTCCACAAGCGAGCCGGTCACTCAATTTTACACCAAAAATTAAGATTTTTGCACCTTAATAACTCTACAACCAGATAATAGAATTGTCTAAAACTTGAAATACTATGCTGCATCTACGTAAAGATCAATTCTATAGAAGCGCTAGGATCCTGTATCAGTCGCACCGGAGTTATTAAACAAAAATCAAAATACAGGGATTATTTTAGCGTACTTTCTAATAACTCTACACACGTTAAGGATAGAGCTTAGATCTCCAGGGCAACTGATCTTGACATAAGTAAAACATAGCATTTTGATTTTTAGACAATTCTATCATCTGGTTGTGGAGTTATTAAGGTGCAAAAATCTCAATTTTTGGTGTAAAATTAAGTGACCGGCTCGCTTGGGTGACCGGCTCGCTTGTGGAGTACGTTATTGTTAGTTCTTATATTATCGTGACTTATACTTTTACTGTTATCTTACTACTATCTTACACTGCTTATACTGCTCCCACTTAGCAAAACTTCTTGCTATTACTTGAAACAATTTTTTTGGCCGTTGTTTTATACTGCTGCTTTTAATAAGAGTTATTTTACTATTATTAACGTAAAGCACCACCGAGCCGGCAACACCACCGAGTCGGCAACTTTTTCTTGGCATTGCGAACACCACGTACAAACAACAATGGCTCAACAACACAAAGCTAAGCTACTCCAGCAAGAAGGCAGGATAAACCTCGCACTCCAGGCGTACGAATCAGGTCAATTTAAGAGCGTGCATCTTGCTGCTCTAGCATACAACGTCCCACATCAACGGCTCTCTGATCGGCAGAACAAAATCACCTTCCGGCTGTCTGCTACGCCCAACGGCCGAAAGCTCTCTGCGACAGAAGAGCAAACGATCGTACGATACATCCTTGACCTTGATTCGCGTGGATTTGCCCCCCGGCTGTGTGAGGTGGCAGATATTGCAGATAAACTGTTGGCTGTACGTGGTTGGTTGGTTGGTTGGTATTCGATTTTCGTCCATAGGATGGGGATTAAGTCCACCATCACCGCCTCCCGAAGGGCATATAGGACGTGCTAAGCTATGGAATTACAGTGCTGCCACACTACCTTAGAAAGCATTTCTTGCCTGCGCGGGTATTGCTACCATTTCAGAACTACAGCTCCCCTTCCAATTGGGGAGACTGAGCAGTGTGTGTACATTAGGGTGGGACCCTTGTGTGTGTTCAGAGGCATTTTAGTGCCGTGAGAGAAAGAAAAGGAAAGAGTAGGTAGGTGTGGAGAGCCGGTGCCCTGCCGAATCGAAGCCGTGGCTCTGCGCGAGGAGAGGTTCCCATATTTGATGGATACCTCAAAACCAAAGTGAAAGACAGAAATACCAAAAGGCATACAGGCTAGGCCATAGGTGAAGGGACAGGACATGGCACGTCTTTGACAATAAGATGATGAATGTCCTTCAGGCCAAGCTGGCGAATGAAGTTCTCGTGTTTCTGTCGAGGAAGCAGCTTAGTGAAGCCGTCAGCAGGCATCTCAGCAGTAGGCTTCCACTCAACAGTGATCCTTCCAGCTTCAACCTCCTGACGGAGCCACATCTGATGAATGTCAACGTGGCGAAGCTTTGTTTGAATACGATCTGCGTTGCCTTCCACGAGGCGTACAGTCTGAGCGTTATCACACCAAAGAGCCTTCTTGGTATGAAGCGTGAAGCCTATGTTGCGGCAGAATCGATCCCAGTATTGTGATTCGACTCCAGCAGCAGAGAGAGCGTAGAGTTCTGCTTCAGTGGTTGAGCGAGTAACTGATCGGAGTACAGTAGCCTTCCAGTCGATAGGCATGCCGTAAAGCATAAAGACGTATCCAGCAGACGACCGACGAGTCTCTTCGTCGTCTCCAAATGATGCATCAGCAGCACCAAAGAAGGTAGGAGTTGATGAGTCGATTTTGGTGGCATAGGTCTGAGTAGGCTCACCCCCTCGAGCACTGATGGCTAGGTATCGAGTACCGTACAGGTATTGCCATACATGCTTGATTTCAGAGAGGTGGATTGGTCCTGGGTTCGTGAGAAACCTTGCAAGGACCGAGTGAGCATGCGCGACGTCGGGTCGCGTCATGACCTCGATGTAGGCCAGATTGCCTACAAGACGTTGATAGGTCTTTGTATTCGATGGTTTGGACACTCCATCGTAGGGTAACAGCCTTGAAGTGGATAAGAGAGGCGTTGATGGGTATTTGCCATCAGAGCGGATAAGGTCAAACTCAGTGCAGACCTTGTTGATGAATGCATCCTAGACTAGGTAGAGCTGGCGGCTGGCAAGGACGCGCTCAACTCGGATACCGAGGAACCATTTGACATCGCCCATTTGACGTAGGTTATAGAGCTTAATAAGCTGTCGTTCGAACTTCTCGAAATCCTCTTGGTAGTTAGGGTGATAGAGGATGATGATATCGTCCACGTAGAAGAAGAGGATGACCCTGTCGTTCATCCAAAGGCATGGGAAGCCTTGAACGGAATGTAAGCCAAGCTTTCGCAGTGAAGCTTGGAAATGTAGAGCCCACAAGCGTGGAGCTTCTTTCAGGCCATACAAGGCGCGCAAGAGTCGGAGAATTTGGCCGTATTGGTCCTGGAATCCGTCTGGAGTTCGTACATGGAGAGCACGATCAAATGTGGCGTTAAGGAACGCGTTTGGCACATCGTATTGCATTGCCTTGAGGTTGAAAGCACACGCAAGGGCCATAAGAGCTCGAAATAGGCGAGCAGCAAGAGTGGCTGCGTAAGTATCGCCGTACTGATCCTGCAGATCTCCTCGTACGACAAGTCGAGCCTTGTATTTGAGAAGATATCCATCTTCATCGAACTTGTAGGTGAATACCCACATAAGAGGTACAGCCTCTGCCTTGTCTGCTGTAATGTCTGGCTTGGCAAAGGTGGCCTTCTTCCAGCAGCTATCGAATTCTACTACAGCAGCAGCTTCGAATTGCTTTCCGTGAGCGTGACGTTTCAGCTCTCTCCAGTGACGTGGTGGAGGAGGAAGATCATCGCGATGAATACGAGTAGGATCATGGTTGATCCTTGATTGTGAGGCAGTTGATGTAGCCTCATTTGCTTGAGCGATCGTAGCAGCAAAAGCAAAGTACTTGGAAAGATTAGGAGCTGATTCAATGAAATTAGCCTGGCGACGTCGTCTGCCAGTGATGATGTTGTCCTGCGAGAGATTCGGGTCTCGTCGTTGCGGAGCATTGTTCTGCCGTCGATCTGGTATGTAGGTCTCAGCGTCGTTTTCGGTCTCATAGTCGTTCCACCCCCCAGGTGTTCTGTGCGGAGAGTCCATCAGAGCAGAGGACTCCTGCAGTAGTTGTTGTTCAACTGGATCAGGAGAAGGACTTCGATCTTGTCCTTCGAGAGTGGGAGTAGGAGAAGGAGAGAGGAGTTGGCGAACAGGCCTCTGAGACTCTGCAACAGTGTCGCCGTTGTACTCCTTCTCAGAAATGTGGACAGGTGTAGTTGCTGCTTCCTGTCGTTGCCGTATAGGCTGAGCCACAACGATAGTGTCTCCATCGTATTCCTCCTCAGGAATGTGGACAGTCTCAATGATCCGAGACTCCACGGGTGGTGTTGATGGCTTTTCTTTGTAAAGCTCATCAATGAAGCGTACGTCTCGTACGCGAATAACGCGATTTGAGTGAGGTAGCCATACTCGATAGATGTTTGAAGCGTCGTAACCAACGAGAAACCCTTCAAGGGTGCGCTGCTCCAGCTTGTCTCCTCTTGGGAGGTGCTTGTTAAGCAAGAATCCACGGCTTCCGATGACGTGGAGTCGTGAGAGGTCTGGCCGGATGCCAGTGACCATCTCCTGTGGCGTACGCCATCCAAGAGCTTTCGTTGGAGTGACGTTGAGGAGCCTGGCCGCAGTACAGACTAGCTCATTAGCCAGTGCCTTGGGTAAACCAGCATGGATACGGATAACTCTGGCGACTGTAACGATCACAGCTCCAGCTCTCTCCGCACCCCCCAGCTGTGCCGGAGTATCAGGAGATCTCATCTCTACCTTGATACCTGCTGATGCTAGCTCTTCTTGAGCAGAGGAGCTGAGGTGTGCCTCAGCTCTGCCATAGCCAACGTCTCCGTCCATGAAGACTATAGCTACCTGGTAGCCGTATACCCGTCCAATCTTGTTGACGAGTCGAATGATAGCAGGAACGACCGTAGCCTTGTGTCGATTCCTGAGTGTACAGATCTCATGGAGCTTCGTGTACTCACACACTGCATGTAATGCCCATACGTCGCCGTTGTAACAGACATCTCCACGCTCCTATAGTTGGATGATGTCGATAGAGATACGATAGAACGGTCGACAGGCTTGATCCGTACGAGGACGGCGGCTGACATCTTCTTTCATTTTGCCTTGAATACACGATACACAATCGTCTGTCCATGGATCTCCTTTTCCGTGTGTGCCTATCTTAAGGCCCGTAGTTGCATCTTGAAGGTGCTCAAGTGCCTGATAGCTTGGGTGTCCAAGCAGTTGATGCGCTCGCATTGCGGTGACAGTTTGAGGAGACTTCTCCTGGCTCGATCTTGCAGCCATGCTCAGAAGCTCATGGCGAGGAGGGTGATCAGCCTCCTTTGCATCGAGCAGCCAGTGACCATGGCTGTAGTTAAGGTTGGCTACAACATTAGAGATCCTCTCTTTGTAGAGGATGTTGCGCCCTGAATCGAAATGGATGCCTAAGCGTCGGCAGCGTCCAAGGGCGAAGAGGTTCGTGAGAAAACCTGGTACGTACGCGACATGCGTCAGGAGTATATCCTTCTTCTGATTGACTCGATTGACGCAGACGATCACCTCCCCCCAGGCAGCAACCTGATAGCCAGTTGCGCCTGCGAAGATGACGTCGGTAGGTCTAGCATCAGACGTCTTACGCCAGTTGAAATAGGTCGTATTACAGATATGGACGTTAGAACCAGGATCCACGATCCATCTGTCAAGCAGAGTATCACCTTTCGGTGCTTTGATCTGAGCCAAGTGAAACGCAGTGTTTGCGTAATAGTCTCTGTTCGAATCGTTGTCGTCGATTCGGTCGGCATGAGGTCGGCGGCCTCCGGATGCTGAGGTGGGACTGTCGGCCCTATTCTCGGATGCCTTCTCGGATCGATCGTGGTTTTGCGCTGTATCAAACGTCCATCGGACGTTGTTGTCTTTGTAGAGCTTCTTAATCTTTTTCAAGAGCTCGCGATCCTTAAAAGCCGTACGAATCATACGAATAGTCGTTTGGCTTGGTTGGTAACCCTCAGGACGGCCTTCTGCCGTCGTGTTCAGAGTGTAGCACTCTAAGGCGTTGTAATGGCGGCCGCAAACGCATTTCGAACGGTCAATTGGCCTCGCGTCGGTGATAGCTAGGGTAGCCTGCGTACCGTTCTGGGCTGCAAAGCTGCCAAGAGCCTTCGTGTGGGTACGCTTCGTCGCGATCCATCGGCGGTATCGATTGATCAAAGCTTCAAGTGTTGGAGGAGTCTTCTCGTCCTCCTCACAGCCGATCATCAGAGTGAAGTGCTGGTTAGACCAGTCGGCATCTCCTTGGGCTTCTACAGCTTGTATGAAGGCCCACTGTGGACGTATTCCTTTCATCTCAGCCATGTCCTCTGATCGGCAGAGAGACGTAATTCGAGAATATTCGTTCAGCCATGTGTCCACGTTCTGATTTTTTCGCTTCTGCTGAACAGTAGCGTACTGGGAAGAAAGCTCCAGAATTTGCTGTTGATTGGTGATCCGGAAGTGATCCTGGAGTGTTTTGAGACGTAATCGTACGTCCAGATCAAGGTCGGCGATGAGGTGTAGCTTCGATCGAGCTACTGTCCTCATGATCTCAAGGTTGACCTCGCCGATAGCCTTCAGAGTAGCCCTCTGAGCATTCGTCTTGATCTCCCATCTCCTCCACGCACTGTCTGAAGCAGTTTCCAAAGGCTCATCGTCGATAGATGGAGGCTGCTTCGTAGTGGAGGGGTCGCAGTACTCCCACACGCCTTTGACGGTAGCGAACTGCTTCTTCATGGAATACCAGAGCTTCCAATCGCTCTGTTTCTCGAGGATGATCGATGCGCGACTGACGACTTGATCGTCCAGAGCGCTTGAGGATGCCATAATAGCGAACAAGCTGCCTTGCTGAGCGGCAGAGGAGCTTCGAGAATAGGTCTCAAAGGGTGTGAGAATAGATCTCAAAAGACGTGAGAATAGATCTCAAAAGACGTGAGAATAGATCTCAAAAAGATAGCGTGAGACAGCTCGTTTCAATGCTACAGCCAGACACAAGAACAACGTATACAACAACGTGAACTGTGTAGAGTGAACAATCTCGTTTGAATATCGCAGCTTAATGCGGGGATACCGGGCTCATAACTGTTGGAACGGACCAGAGGAGAGAGAAGGTTGTTCGATTAAGAGAGCTACAGAGAGCAACTATATACATGGAGTAGAGAGTATCTAGAGCATTCTAGATTAGCAGTGTTACGTAGTTGTGACGATAGTAGAACATTCTAGTTGACAAGTAACCTCCACCTTCTCCGTGCTTTGGCCTTAGTGTAGCGATCAAAGACCTGCTCCAGCCATGTCACCCCTAGATTGTTGTTCGTCCATCCGTTTAGTGACGTTGTGAAGTGGATTGAGTGCTTCCTTGGATCGATATCGTGTACCCAGCTTGCCTGCACTGCAGTACCGGCTGCTGGAAAGATGATGCCTGGGGGAAGAGTTGATCCATCTGCGCATATCGTTGCCAGCACCGTCACCCACTTTCGATTGCCATCGTGCTGTCATTGATTGTTCTGCTTCTTCTCATACAGCACCCTATCAAAGCATCTTTTCGTCCTTGAGATGGCCCCAATCATGAACCCCTTTTCGTCCATATTGTACATGTTCTCAGGCAGCACCTTGTATTCAGCTATCTTTTGATGCAGAAGATCAAAGTATTGCTTGTATTTCTCACCCGAATCAGCCTGGTGACGCACGGATTCCATGGGGGTGGACCACGCAGTGAGGAGAGTGTCGAAGTGACGGCGGAGGAAGCGGGTAACCCAGCTATCGGATGGCTCCCAAGCACACAAAGGAGTCGCGAAATTGATGATCATCTGCCTTGTAGGCATCAAGTGTCTCTCTGTAAGCCCTCTGATGTACTTTACAAGCTCTGCCTCATCGCGTGGGTGTAATAGACGTTGGGAGCTGATAGTATCTTCACGCGGGGGTACTTGACCCTTGTGTTGGCGCGTCAACGTAGTACGAGAACAGCCATGTTTTTAGCTAGAGCGCGGTATGAAAACTGTTCTCCTGGTCTTAAACTGTCTATCTCTGCAAGGGCTTCCTTTACTGGCATGGTGGTGTTGAATTATAGGGGTGCAAAGTATTGCTCAAAGATGGTGGGGTGGCCCGTGAGCTGAACAGGCCCGCGAGGTGCACGGGCACGGTAGACACGAGGATAAGTACAATAGACACGAGGACAAGTATTGTGTTGTACAAAGATAAAAAGTATATTGTATAAAGATACGTATTACAGTACATGAAGACACACGGATACGAATACGAATGCGAATACAGACTCTTTTTTGTTGTTTGTTTGTTTGTTTGTTTGTTTGATTATTTAACGTCGCTGGAGTGGATAACGTGCCCGTGCGCAGTGTGCCCGGATTCACAGTGTGCCCCGCAGAACACCAACGCGCGTCTCAACACCACAACTCCAACGCGCGATAACTCCACGACCATGGCTCCGATTGATGAGGCGATCGAGCATCTAAAATCGCGAGGTTCAGAAGAACAATTTACATTGAAGGAAATTGCTGAAAAGCATGGCCTTGACCGGTCAACTCTGGGGCGGCGATGGAGAGGCGTGACAGGGCCTAGGGATGCTGGGCATGCCAGCAGGCAAGCTCTCAACCCAGAACAGGAGTTAGAGCTTGTACGATATATCACTAAGCTTACTAAGCAAGGCCTACCTCCTACGAGGGAGATGATCAGGAATTTCTCATCAGAAGTAGCCCGTCAGCAGCTCAGCGAGAGCTGGGTTACTCGCTTCATCAACCGGCACGAGATCCATCTCATCTCAAAGTGGACCACCGCCATGGATCGTACGCGCCACCTGGCTGATTCTGAGTCAAAATACCGTCTCTACTTGGAGCTACTGCATCAAAAGATCACTGAATATCACCTTGAGGCTCGAGATATATACAATATGGATGAGAAGGGCTTCTTGATTGGCTTGATAGGCAGAAGCAAGAGAATATTCAGCAGGCGTCAATGGGAGAAGAACGAGGTTCGAGCATCTCTCCAGGATGGATCACGCGAGTTTCTGACACTCCTAGCCTGCTGTTGCGCCGATGGGAGCTCGCTGCCTCCAAGCCTCATATACGCAGCTGCAAAACGAGCTATACAATCAAGTTGGGTAGAGGATATCAAGGCAGGAGAACATGAGGTCTTTGTCTCATCATCTCCAACAGGCTGGTCAAACGATAACATAGGCCTAGCTTGGCTTGAGCAGGTGTTTGATCGCTGTACAAAGCAACGATCAGGTAGATGGAGATTACTTATCCTTGATGGCCATGGATCTCATGTCACGATGGAGTTTATCGACTACTGTGATCGCCACAGGATCCTTCTCATGGTCCTTCCACCCCATTCAACTCACACGCTCCAGCCGCTCGATGTAGTGCTGCTCAAGCCAGTCTCTCAAGCCTACTCCAACGAGCTCACCAACCATCTCCACAAGGCTCAAGGCCTTATTCCAATCAAGAAAGGGGACTTTTTCCCACTCTTCTGGAGCGCCTGGATATCCTCCTTCACGGAGAGCCTCGTATTGAAGGCCTTGGAAGCTACTGGGATCTGGCCGATGGATGCCAACGTTATCCTTCGTAGATTTGCCAGCACGCCAGAAGCTGAGAGAAGCTCATCATCAGGGCTCTCTGACAATGATTGGAGAAAGATGGACCGATTGGTTCGAGCTGTTGTGAAGGATACCGAACAGACTGAGTCAAAAAAGCTGCGTTCAAGCGTTCACCGTCTCTCTGTGCAGAATGAGCTTTTAAAGCATGAGAATGAGGGCTTAAAGGAGGCTCTTCAACACAAAAAGAAGCACAAGAAGAAGGGCAAAGCTCTTGACCTTCAACAGCGCCAGGAGTATCACGGTGGCGCCGTCCACTGCTCTCCTCGCAAGCTGCGTGAAGCTCGAGCTAGAGAAGTAGTACAGGAGCGAGATGAGATAGAGGAGAAACTCCAAAAAGCACAGGCCAAAAAGCAGCGCGAGGAGGCTCAACTGCAGCGTCAAGTTGAGCTCGAGGAGAAGCGTGTGGAAAGGCAGAGGCTCAAGGACGTCAGGGAGCAGGAGAGAGCTGAGAAAGCAGCTGAACGCGCGCGCAAAGTTGAAGCTCAACACCAAAAAAAATCTATCCAACAAGCTCAACAACGCAAGCGTAAAGCCTCACGAGTAGTCTTACCAAGTAACAAGCGTCAAAAACGCGCTGGCGCTGCTCACGCTGGTGTTCAAGCTGGAGATGAGCTATCTGCTACTCCAGCCAAAGTCACATCACGTGGCCGCAACGTCAATCTCCCACAAAAATATAGATAGTACAAGTTAATCGCAAGCATCTAATTACTACAAAACTATATTTCTATCAATATTAAGGTATTGCGTGGCGCTGTACAGCCTCATTTTGAGATTGGGCATGTGGTGTTCTGCGGGGCACACTGTGAATCCGGGCACACTGCGCACGGGCACGTTACGCGAAGTCGGTCGGCACGCGAACACCGACGTTAGCCGAGGCGCCGTTTCCATCATTTGAAGAATGTTCAATCGCATTGGCTGGATAGTATTCGTGAAGTCAAGGGAACAACGTAGTGCTCCGCCTTGTGTAGATCTTAAAGACCTGTCCTCCCTACAAAAGTGGCGATACGGTAAAGTTCCACACCAAAATCCAAGAAACGTGAAGCTCAGCCTCTACTCTTCTCCGCTGCTTAAACTCGTCGCGTTATTGTCAACGTACTTCCGATACCACTGCCCTGGTGATATACTGAAAGTATGTCGCCGTTATTGTCCTTGTCAGGTATTTGGTCATAGTTGGAGCTGTAGTCGTCACAAACGCAGTGCGGGTAGCCGAAACAGTGATTGACGTTGTCGCTCTCGCTGTCGCTGTGACTGTTACTATACTGCTAGAGGTAATTGTCCGAACCTGCGCTGCCAGCGTTTGTGTCGTGGTGGAAATGGTAGAAGCTGTTTTTGTGGTAGTAATGGCGACAGTCGTAGTTGTCGTGATCGCTGGCAGCGTGGATGTAATTGTATCGAATGAGGTAATTGTGACCGCATCGAGCGTTGAAAACGAGGTTACAGGGGTCTCAAATTCGGGGAAATTACAGCCAATGTCGTAGTAGTAGTAGAGGGAAGTACTGTCAGCTGTGAAGCTTCTGTCGCTTGGCCACAAAGTCAGGTATTAGAAGCTTCTGGTAGGGGGGCGCCTACATGCTTGTGTTGAAGAACTCGCAATATTGTGCATTGGAGTCCATCCAGTATGAGTATCGAAAAGCTTCGCATTTTGTGTCCTGCTTGCACCAGGCGGCACATAGAGTAAACGTTGACAGGCCATTGTAGAAAAAGTTGCCCATGTAATATGATAGAGCCGTCTCATTATGATACCCCAACGTCCCACAGATCAACTCTGCAGACGCGAAAGATGAGAGCGAAAGGAGTGCGGACAAGAAGCCAATAATGCTGAAGATGAAACTCATTTTGTGGACACTTGCAAAAGTACAAAATGATCATGAAAAGTACAAGATGATCATGTATGAAATGGAATCATCGAGCTTTTAATATAACTTTCCGACGGCTCGCTTATCCGGTGTTGACGTTAAATTGTGCGTGGAATTTGCCAGGAATGCATTATCACTGGGGTGAGATATCGGCCCCAGGCACAGGAATGCTCAAGCATACACATGCGTCTCGCCGCAGTTTTATCTCGGGTTTATGGTACTCATCTCGCGGATGAAGTTCACCAACGTTTTGCTAGTAGCCGTTTTCATGATTTCAGGCCGCTTTGATGGCCAGACCGTCGGATCTGTAGTCAATATGCAGGAACCAGGTAGTACAAGGGTTGTTATCCATACAAGTGACAGAGCCTCGACGTACAATACTGTGGAGTGGAGCAAATATAGTCATCGATCAGGAGCAACTAGAGATGATAAGAACTTGGGTTTGGATATCTGCGTAAACGGAGTGTATATCTTCTAAAAGAACAGAATCACCTCAGCGGGCTGAGCTCCAACGATTATACAATGATGAACTTCTGGCTGCGATCGTACCTTTCTCCGGACTTAGGCACGGTATAGCAATCCCCAATCAACGTCCATGTTTCTGCACCCTGTTCAATCTTAATACACAGGAAACACATATCAGAATGTGGTTGGGGAGAACTTACCTGTCTACGCATGACAAACGGAAAGCGACATCCATCCAGCTGAACCATGAAGTCACCTTCTTGTGCGCCCCTCGGTCCAACAGCCCAGTGTCCGTCCTGTGTGATCAATGCACAGCGCCCGGTCATCACATCCTCGATACGTCGCAGTACATTGCATTCGTAGAGAGACTGGCTTTCAAGGTGATCACACTCTGATTCGTGTTTCACAAGTGGGCAAATCTCTCCGTTACTGCCCCGATAGGTCTGTAGCCAAGCATGTGCGATGTGCCCAGAACGAACCGAATCGAGAGTTAGGGTCCTGACCAGCAATTCAACATCCTGATCTTCCTTGAAGCGTCTGCGGTCAGAGTAATGTTGATAGAACTTAAGAAGGCCTCCAATGGTTGAGACGCACTCAACAGAGTCGATCTCTGACACCACCATTCCGTGGACGACGAGAGTCTTCGATCCCACCTCTAGGCGAGTCTGTGGATGCAAGCCGGATTTTCGCATCACTGGAGCAAAAGTGCTTTCCCTGACGTCTTGCCCATGCATGAGAGAGATTGGTATCCACGCACGTGGCGATCGCCAATCCGGCGCCCATGAGGGCAGGTTTCCGGTAGTAGCGGGAAAGGCGCCACTGCAGTAGAGTGTCTCCAGACTTTGTTTACATTCGTCCTTCGCGAATTCGAGAAACACCTCATCAGCATCGAGATTGTAATCTGTTTTTCTTCCTGATTTCTCCAATGCCCCAAGCGCGTAGAGGCGGTCCAGTGGGTCCTTGCAGTCGGAGATATGCGCACTGACGAGTAACCGCATGAAATCTTGGACACCTTCGGTATGGATGCCTTCCTGCAGACGCAGCTCCTGCAAGATGTGTATAAGGTGTAGAGCATTGAGCAACCTTCGGTTCTCGGTACGATCGTGATGATGGACGTTCTTGAGTATGAAATCACTGGCCTTCACAAGGACCTCGAAGTCAATTTCATCGTGCCCATCGAGCAAAAGAACTTTCTTGGATAAGAAAAGCTCCTGAATAATCCATCGGCGCGTGAAGTAAAGCGTGTTCAACAGCGGCTTGACGCCAAGTTTGACCTTTTCCACGCTGTTCTGGTTCGGCCATGTCTCATGTAGGTTACGCAGAAGTGTTGTCTCGGCGTGTCCCAGCCATACCAGCGTCCGGTTAGCTCCTCGATATACGTCTCCCATTAGTTGGACTTGTACAGCTTTTTCTTTTTTCATGGCTGTCTTTTCTTGACTGGACTCATCGCCAAAGCGACCTTGGTTGATACAGATGGCATCGATCCATAGAGGAAGACGTCGGGGCCTCGCACGGAGATGGCGCAGCATTGTGACAACATTGTCCCTGACCTGGAGGTCTGAGTAGGAATCAGTGGTGCCTTGGACGTGAACCTTGATGGTTCCCATCTCCAGCTTGTTCCCCCAAGCATATGACACGGCTTCATACGGATCGTCAGTTGTGCGCTTGCGAACTTCCAGTCGAATGACAATCTCGCTGGAGAAAGAACCCTTTTCGAGCCAGATAACTCGTATCTCATCGTCTTTCAGGGGACTGTATGTGTATCTTGCGGAAACGCTTATTGGATGCTGTACATAAGCTCTGCGATGAAGCTTCAGCATCTGCGGAGGCGTGACATCCTGTGCTGTGTTGAGGGCCACCGGCTGCGGATGGCTAGAATCTGATCCCAAATCTCGCGTGGTCAAGTATCTGGTGAGAGGCGCAAACCGCTCGAAAAGGATCGGCGAGATAGAAATCTTAGACAATATGCGCAAGACGTGCGGACCTTCGTTGTCGACATCGTCGAAATCATCGCCACAAAGGCAGGAGGCCAAAGAAAAGGTCGAAACTGATGTTCGCGGCCTGTACTGCTGCAGCGAGTCCTTCTCCATCCTTAGGGATTGGAATGTGACTGATGTGGTTGTCTCTCCGACACGGCGAAGTGCACACCTAAATAGAGAACGCGTATGGGACCAAAACATCACTCCGCGCGTCAGCAGTGCTGATCCTATCAGGATGCGCTCGCACAAGCCTGCCGAGCACTGTGGGAGGAGCGACTCAGCCCCCTTTGATGCAGAGCTAGCGTTTAGCAATCGATCACCAAAAATGTTGCCCCTTCCTACGCCCCATCGACCAGGCTTTTTGAAATTTGATACTGATTTTAAGAGAGAAGGAAGACAGCGAAATCTTGAGCCTTGAAAATAGCTGCAGTCTGATGGTGAGGTGGCCGTGCTTTTTTATAAGGCTGATTGTTGCCCATCGGCATGGTCAGTCGGATAATTGAAAGCATTAGCCTCGCTGGGCCTTAGGATTGATCCACCGGTATCCAACGCATAAGTATCGCATAACGTTAATCCCTACGTGCCAGGACGCACGGCGTAACGGGACGGGATTGAACTTCGGACCTTCGCCATCCTTCGCTCGCAATCATACAGACCCGTAGGTGACGCAATAATACTCTGCGGTTATTTCTCTATCAATGCATCAGTCTCCGGCACAGATTGCTATGAAGCTGGCCTTGCTGTCTATTGTTTTGTCAGTGCCGTCAATCGACCCTTCATCGACACCCCCCTGTCCGTTCGCGGCCCAAGGGGTCTAAGAGAGAATCGGAGGCCCTAGTAGGAAGTGCAGTCAAGGAAGTCTGCATCTCCTAGCCCTAGAAGCTCTTTTAGCCAGGGAAGTAGGCAGTCCAGCAGTTTCGCTGGTCAGCAATAAAGATTGCGGATCGCGACCTATTCTGTCAGGGTTCGCTAACGCACGCTGGCCTGTGAGCAGACTGCAGTAGCGTGCTTAGATGTTAACGCTAGATGCTGTATTAAAACTAACGCTAGACTTGTTGAAGGTAGGTTTCTAGAAAAGAAGCTACCTTAAGAAGCGGCTAGAAACAGAACACTAAAGAGGTCTATAGTCACGTGCTCTAGCTTAGGTTTAACTTGCTTGTGTTTGTCACGGTATCTTTCTTAGATTCTCTAACGTACTCCACAAGCGAGCCGGTCACCCAAGCGAGCCAGTCACTTAATTTTACACCAAAAATTGAGATTTTTGCACCTTAATAACTCCACAACCAGATGATAGAATTGTCTAAAAATCAAAATGCTATGCTTTACCTATGTCAAGATCAGTTGCCCTGGAGATCTAAGCTCTATCCTTAACGTGTGTAGAGTTATTAGAAAGTACGCTAAAATAATCCCTGTATTTTGATTTTTGTTTAATAACTCCGGTGCGACTGATATAGGATCCTAGCGCTTCTATAGAATTGATCTGTTACGAATGAATCCTACGAGAACGACGCGTTAGACCCAATGGGGGATGACGAGGCGTTCGAGTATGAAACGGAGGATGCTGAGATGTGGCACGGCGAGGATTACGACTTTGGCCCCGAGGCGGACCATAACCTGATCACGTGATTGGGTTAGCGGGTTAGTGGACAACCTCACGACTAACCCACTAACCCTCAGAACAACGTAGCATATAAGCGCGCCGCATAGCATAGATAGAAACTCCGTAGTCAAGAATACATTCTGCCGACGCTACTGCTCTTGTCCCATTGACATCATTACCCTCGGAGAAACTTTGACTACGACCCACTCAATCGCGATACCTCCCTACAATCTAACATCCCTACGGCTTACCCCTCTTAGGACTAGCTACCCTAGGTAACGTAAGAAGCGCCCGTTACATGATCTTTACGTAGATGCAGCATAGTATTTCAAGTTTTAGACAATTCTATTATCTGGTTGTAGAGTTATTAAGGTGCAAAAATCTTAATTTTTGGTGTAAAATTGAGTGACCGGCTCGCTTGGGTGACCGGCTCGCCTGTGGAGTACGTTAACACTATCTAACTCCAGTCTGTACCGCCTTTAGCTTTTCGCACTGTATTCTTAATGTAAGGGCACGTAACACGGGCACACGATGTGAATCTGCTAGTAGGTTGATTGCCTCTACAAAGTGAGATACTGCGTGAGGAGCTCCGGAGGGGCAGCCTGTCACGATCAAGGTAGATCAACGACCTGCAACAGGAAGCTACAGGACGAAGGGGCAATCGCGGGGCAGGACGTGTCACAATGTCACGTGACTACCATACAGCCTTGGCAACCCCTCCATGGACGACAACCCCTCCATGGACGACAATCCCTCCATGGACGACAATCCCTCCATGGACGGCAATAGTATTAGTGAACGGCCCCTTTAGTATATAACAAGTAGGAACACAACCCTTAAGGTTCGTGTTCAACCTCGTCAATCAAGTTTGTCTTTGGAATCTCAACCTGCCCTCGAGCCAGATAGTACCCTCTATACTACTCAGTGCAACCCCTATCATCACGAGCTTTGCTTAGGTGATAACCCTACCGATCCAGATACCTTACTCATCCCCGAGAACCAATAGAATTAGTGCTTACGGTCTTTGACTAAAGTACGACTTCAACACAGCCTCACGACGATAACGTGTTTCACCACCTTCCCGGCCACACCACCATCCCGTCCACCCCACCAAAATCCTACGCGTCGCGCCCACGTCAACCCCAATGACTCAACAACCACAGCCTCAATTGCCTCAAAAAGAAGGCAGACTTCTACTTGCTGCACAGGCCTATCAAGATAGACGCGTCAAGTCTCAACGCAGGGCTTCAAACCTCTACAATGTTCCACGAACAACGCTCCGCGACCGCCTCTCCGGCTCACAGCCAAAAGCTGTTGCCCACCTCCACCAGCGAAAGCTACAGACAAATGAGGAGCAGTCTCTTGTAGACTGGATCCTAGACCTTGACCGACGTGGCTTTCCCCCCCAGATTATTGACGTGCGACGTATGGCGGACACTCTACTCGCTAGCCGCGGCCAAAATCCACCTCCACCACCTGTCGGCAAGAACTGGGTGTCACGATTTGTCAACACCCAGCCTACACTCAAGACCAAGTGGAATAGGAAATTCCATTCACAGCGTGCTCGCTGTGAGGATCCTATTAGGATTGGCGCATGGTTTAGGCTAGTAGAGGAGACACGCGTCATGTATGGGATACCTGATGAGGACATCTACAACTTTGATGAGACTGGGTTTATGATGGGTGTCGCCTCAACGTCTAAGGTCGTCACTAGCTCTGACACAGTTGGTCGTGCTACTGTTATTCAGCCAGGCAATCGCGAGTGGGTGACGACGATTGAGTGTATCAACGCGTCAGGTTGGTCTATCCCACCGTTTATTATACTATCAGGGAAGCTCCACCAAGCTAGCTGGTAAGGACCTACCACTTACCTGGACTCTTGCAGTCAGCGACAACGGCTGGACAACAGATGAGTTAGGTCTTGACTGGATAAAGCACTTCAACAGACATACACAGACTCGCTCGTCAGGGGCTCGTCGGCTCCTTATCCTTGATGGTCACAGCAGCCATGCTACACCTGAGTTTGATCAGTACTGTGCAGACAACCTGATTATTACTCTCTGTATGCCTCCTCACACCTCACACCTTCTTCAGCCACTTGACGTTGGCTGTTTCTCTCCTCTTAAGACAGCGTATGGACACCAGGTAGCAGAGCTTGCCCGCCAAAGAGTCTTCCACGTTGACAAGCCTGAATTCCTAAGGATATACCCACAGGTTAGGCTGACAACACTGTCAGAGCAGAATATCAAGGCTGGTTTCCAGGCGACAGGACTTATCCCACATAGTCCAGAGCGTGTCCTATCTAATCTGACTGTAGTAGTCAGGACACCATCACCACCAAAGACACCTACAGATAACGAATGGACAGCAGAGACACCACATACAGTTAATCAATTACAGAAGCAGGCTCGTCTTGTGCAAGACCTCCTTCAGCGACAGTCACAGAGTCCAACTAGTCAAGCTATATCTCAGCTTGTTAAGGGTTGTCAGCTTGCAATGCAGTCAGCAACAATCCTAACTCAAGAGAATGCTAAGCTACGTGCCTCAAATCAACGTCAACAGCATAAACGTCAAAGGCGTAGACAGTATATAGCACGTGGGGGAGCTCTACAGGTTGAGGAAGCTCAATTGTTGATATTACAGGCTAATAATGTGGTTGAAGAGGAGGCCCAGGTTAACGCTGCCCCACGACGTCAGCGAGCACCACCAACGTGTAGCAAATGCCACGTGCAAGGCCACAACAGGACTCAATGTAGAGCTATCTAATCTATCTTGCTTGCAATCCTCACTAAATTTGACTGCGTGGTTGTGGAGTAATTGCACGCCAAATGGAGCCGGTTTTGGTGGGGTGGACAGGATGGTGGTGTGGCCGGGAAGGTGGTGAAACACGTTATCGTCGTGAGGCTGTGTTGAAGTCGTACTTTAGTCAAAGACCGTAAGCACTAATTCTATTGGTTCTCGGGGATGAGTAAGGTATCTGGATCGGTAGGGTTATCACCTAAGCAAAGCTCGTGATGATAGGGGTTGCACTGAGTAGTATAGAGGGTACTATCTGGCTCGAGGGCAGGTTGAGATTCCAAAGACAAACTTGATTGACGAAGTTGAACACGAACCTTAAGGGTTGTGTTCCTACTTGTTATATACTAAGGGGACCGTCCACTAATACTGTTACCATCCCTTCGACACTGTGGGTGGTAGTCCCGCCTGTGGAGGTCGTTGTCGTCCATAGGTGCCATGGATGGTGGCGCCGTCCATGGACGTGGTGGATGGTAGTGCCAAGACTGGACGGTAGTCACGTGATACTGTGACACGTCCTGCCCCGCAGTTGTCCTCGGTCCTGTAGATTCCTGTTGTAGGTTGTTGATCTACCTTGATCGTAACAGTAGTGTCTTTGTAACAGTGTTAGATTAACACTAAGTCTATAAGCTTACATTCCCTATACAAAGGTTAAACTAGCTGCTAACGTTGCACCTTACTACTCTAATCTTCTACACTATAGCGCTATTGCTGCGTCTACAAATAGTTAGACACTAGGCGTAAGAAAAACACTACTGCTATCTAATTACTCTAGCAGCCGCTGGTAGTACGTTAACGCACGCTCTGACACAAGTCGAGATGGATGGGTCTCTGCCATAGTAACTCTTTTCAGTTCCACAACGTGCTCCAGCAGCTCTACTGCCTCTCTTGTCTGCCCGTTGGCTCTGTATGCAATAGCAAGCGCGTGCTGCGATGCCAGCCGATCCGGGTGACGCTCGTCTAGCGTAGTCTTGTGCATCTTGACGACGTGCGCCAGCAGCTCTACTGCCTCTCTTGTCTGCCCGTTGGCTCCGTATGCAATAGCAAGCGCGTGCTGCGATGCCAGCCGATCCGGGTGACGCTCGTCTAGCGTAGTCTTGTGCATCTTGACGACGTGCGCCAGCAGCTCTACTGCCTCTCTTGTCTGCCCGTTGGCTCGGTATGCACCAGCAAGCTCGTGCTGCGATGCCAGCCGATCCGGGTGACGCTCGTCTAGCGTAGTCTTGTGCATCTTGACGACGTGCTCCAGCAGCTCCACTGCCTCCCGCGCGTGGCCCATGTACTCCAGGTTCCTTGCCGCCAGGTCCCATATTGCCACGTGCTCCTTTGTTGGATCTGATGGTCTGATGCGTAGCGCTTGGTAGACGCCGCGAAGCAGCTGCTCGAGTCTGGCGTCCTCCCTCATCGTGTTCAGTGCCCAGCCGCACTGCAGCAAAACGGCTAGCACTGCCTCCTGCGGTCTCCACGACAGCATCGTCTGCACGCTCGGCGACAGCAGGGACTGCACATGCGGCCGCAGCTCCCTCTCCCGCACCTGCCACAGGTTTGTCTGCCCTCGCGACAACGCAAGCACACACCCTGCAGTCACCCACGCTTGCTGCTGCCGCTCCCTCTCCAGCCGGTCTTTCGCCCACGCGTGCGCCAGCGGGTGCATTGACAGCCCGCTGCTGCCCTCGCCTAGCGCACTCCTCGTCACTAGCGACAGCGACACCAGACGCGCGCTGGCTTTCTTGAGGCGGTAGTCGTCCCACTCGTCCGCCTCTGCGTCGACGAACTTGGGCAGCTGCGCAACGTGCCATCGTCCGAGGTCGCCCGTCTGGTCTGGCTGGTCTGGCTTGTCTGGCTTGTCTGGCTTGTCTGGCGTGTCTGGCTCGTCGCCTCCATCTTCCTCAGCAAGCGCATCCTGGAGCAAGCGACGAGCGCCTCGCCATGCGTCGTCAAACATCTCAAGCGGAAGCACGCCCGAGTGCAGCATGCACAGCACCGCAAGCAGGTCAAGCGCGTCCCGTCCGTCCTCTCTGCCAGAACGCTCGAGAGCATCCGCCGATGCCTCAAACGTAGCGAACACGTCTCGATACCGCGACTGCTCCTGCTCTGGATGGTGCTCCAGCAGCCGCTTGCGATGCTGCTGATACCTCTTCGGGTACTCGGCCAGCTGACAGTACCCTTCGGCTACGTACGCGCCAGCCTGGATCAGCGCAAGCGTGTGCGACCCCAGCAGACCCACCACCTCCTGCGCCTGTGCCTGCGTCTCGCGCGACTGCCACGCCTCTTCCGGCACTCGAGCCGCCTTGAGGAGCAGCTGCGTCGAGTGCTCTGCGTCCAGGCCTTCGAGCGCCTCTGCCGCAACGGTGCTGTACTGGCTGCACTGGGGGTTGCGCGATGTCACAATAACCGCGCCCTGCGCCCCAGACGGCATGTAGCGCGCGTAGTCAAAGTCGACGTCGTCGGCGTTGTCCAGGACCAGCAGCCAGCGCCTTCGCGGCCGCCAGAAAGTCGTTCTTAGCGGTCGACTCGCTGCCCACATCCACCCAGAACACGCCCCAGAAGCTGCTCATAGTCAGCCAAGTGCACGCGTATTGCTCGACAGCAACAGCCTGCGCGCGCAACATACTCTTCTCGCATCAGGTCTGCAACCTTCAGGCACACCTCGCTCTTGCCCATACCCCCTATGCCAGTGATGACGACTCGCTGCTGCTGCTTCATTGCGTCTGGGCCATGGTCGCGCAAGGCGCTCTGCATCCGCTCTACTACCTCGCTGCGTCCAGTGAACAGGCTGTTAATGGTGCATGGCACCATCCAGTGCTCGTTGCCAGCCGAGTCAGCATCTGTAAAGGCAGACCGTCAGCTGTTGTTGGCCAAGGTTGGCACGGCGCCCACGGAGCTGTTCCTTACCCTTGCCGCAATACCGATCCGCTACTACAGAGCCACTGTTCTCGACCATCCTACGCAGCTCTGGCAGGAGCAGCGCGAAGTTACTGTCGTCGTGCCCGCTGAACTTGTTTAGCCCAGAGTGGTCGGCGTCCATGTACAGTAGCTTCTGGCCGACAAGCGTGGCAGACTGCCTGCTCACAATCTGCTTACGGTAAAAAACTTGTAAGACGCAGTGATAATCTAGGTAAACGTACCTGTCGCTTGAGAGGCCCAAGCTGGGCCGCCTCCTTTTCGTAGAAGCACGTCATGTCATACTCGCTGTAGCTGCCCCAAAAGTCTGCTGACAAGTCGCGCAGACTCTCGCAATCTTTCTGCAGCATGTCCAGCAGCGTGTACCCGTGACCTTCGTCCTCCCTGAGCCGGATAAGCTTTGCCGGCCATTGTGCGTATGCTGCCTCTTTACTCCCCTGGAAAGGTGCGCCTGGAAAGACGATGCCTGCAACCGAGCGGCGAAGGTCATCGTAGCGAGATCCGTGGACGGCGACGACGAGCGCCTAGCCTTAGTCAATGACTGTCATCGCTTTGCTTGTGTCAGTCTCTACCTGCTGGATGACAAGGCCTCCCAAGCTGTGGCCGATCAGAACAAGAGGTCTCTGTCGTTCCTGTCATGCTTGTCAGAGACAAAGGGCTGCAACTAGCCCGGTTTGTGCGAGAGATGAGGTATCCATCCACGTACACTCACACTCTGCCGATGCTGAAGCAGCACCTCCAGCAGCTGCTGCCCGCATTCGCGCAGGCTTGTGTTCACCTGCCGATCTCTCCAGTCGGATCTGTAGCTGTACGTGGCGACCCGCGCGCTGGCGAACGCTGGCGCTAGGAGGTCGCGAGGCCACATCACCTCCCTTGCCTCGCATGCTCCATTGTTGCCCAGCGCTTTGCTCTTCCTCCCGAATAGCCTGCTGAGTCTCTTCGGCCCAGCTTTGTCCTTCGTCTTTTGTTCAGTGTTCTGGACCGCGACCTTCCTGACCCAGGTGTAGAACGGATGCGCGCCTAGTCCTTGGACGGCCACTATGCTTTCGCGCGGTCAGCGGGGCCGGCACGCGGGCCTTCTGGGTCGTCGCGCGCTTACTCGACATCGCGGGGAGCGTCAGGCGTTGGCGCGCCAGACCAGAAGGTGAGCCCGCTGGCGCTGGTGTCGCTGTGCGCTGTGGGCATGTTTACATTTATTTGCAGGCGCAGCGCCCTTCGTTCGAGTCAGGCGAGCGCGGCAACGTGTTGGAGCTTCGTGTGGTGGACAAGGCAGCACAGGAAGGAGCGATGGGAAGGAGCGATAGAGACCAGCGTCTGGCGCCTGCAGCAGCGCCTGCAGCAGCGCTCAGCCGTACGAGCATGGCCCGCTGTGTTCTGCTGCGTGTGCTAGGCGCTGCACCTCTTTGCCTGCCTTGTTCGTCGCAGTCACATGATGCACGCAGGCGTGGGCGTTGGCGGCAGGCAGAGCACTGATGGGGTGGGGGCACTTGCAGCTTCTGGTCTTGCAGCTTTTGGTCGTGCCGCCCGGCCCCGTCCGCTGGGTCCTGCCCGCTGGTTCGTCCGCGTGCTTTACGTCTGGCCAGCTTGTCGATCATACAAGCTTGTCCGATCTGTACACTCACGTTTCTCGCATCGCGATGTTGTTGTACGTGTTCGTCATTCCAGTTTAGAAGGAGTTTTTTGCGCTCTAGATAGAATTGTAATGCAGCTATCTTCTTACTAGTTGCGTCGTTGAAGCTCTTTCTGCCTCACCTTTACATATCTTAATGTTTCAATCCAATTGTAAACAAACAGAAAGAGGAAAACCGCGAAAACTATCATCACGGCGGCTAGAGAAACAACAATCACAAATACTGTGAAACCATACGATGCTGCTTGAAATGTCTTGTCACTTGCTAACGCGCTCGTCGCTAAGCCGACCTGCATGGCCGTCAGAACAATAACCATGTACGCCAACACGGATGCCAGCCAGGTGAAGTTGTCTCGGAAGAAGCTGCTGTACTGGCTGTACTCGGACTGATAGCCACGGAAGACCGCACGTCCGGTGAGTCGGTAGATAGCGTTGAGTCGGTTCAGGCGCAGCTCGCCGTAGACGTAGCGCTGGTTGACGTGCTCGTAGATAGCGTCATGCTCGAGGATCTCTTTGACGAAAGCCTTCCACTGCATCCAAGATATCTGATCGGGGAGCAGACGAGTGTCTTTTGCAATGAAGAAGTCGCTCTCGTGAGATACAAGCGCTGCATAGGATAGCAAGAACCCCAGAGCACATCTCCTGAGCTTAGCCTCTTCGCATTCGGTGCTGCCTTTTGGACTGTAAGAGACAATCGGGGGACACTTGCAATCGTCCTTGCAACTTAGGTGGTCAACCCAGAATCGCGGTTCCAAAAGGAAACGGGGAAGAGGCCTGATGAAGATGCGGGTTCTGGACCAGACCAGATGCATGTCCATCCGTTCGGTCACAACGACTTCACGGCCCAGCAGTTCCTGGTGATGCAATGCGCGTGGCGGCATCGGCCGGCCAGCTACCCACAGCCAAGGGTGAACGACATTGAGCCGATCTACTCCTAGCTCGTACCAGAGAAACTCAGCACCTGTGTCGGGTACCTGCAGGATATCATCCTTGGTCCTGTACGATGCTGGAAGGAGCGGCAAGGCTGTCTTGATGTCCACACCCTGCGCTGCCTGCTTGGATGTTGGAGCTGGTGTGATTCCCGTAGACGGATCCTCTGAGACCGGCTGCGATAGAATTGATGTGAAAGGAAATGGCTTCGACATTTCCGCGGACGACTGAAGGACAGAAACACAAAGAAGACATGGGTGACGCGCCTTTATGTTTCGCAGAGGCGCATTGTAGGATAGCACAAGAAATGCACGTCCGAACCTTGCCAGCGCTCGTCTGACTGTTTTAGCCGCCGCGCCAGTGCTCCGCGGCCAACGCGCAGCATCCTCGGTGCAAGTCCCCCACACCGGCGCCCCAAGTGTCAAGCCCCACTAGCACCCACCCCTACACCTGCACCTGCATGCATCATGTGATCATGATGGGCAAGCAACGAGGCGCAACAGCAGCAGCAGGGGCAACAGTTCCTGCTCGTGAACGCTACTCCGGCAACTGCTCCCGGCACACTTGGACGGACGTCTACGCACTCGGCGCTGTACCTTCATCAGATCAACTGCTAAGAATAGCTGTGGCGCATGCTAACGACTTTCTGGAAGCATCTACGGACGAGATGCTCAGCCTCGCTGCTGCAACGCATCCACTGCTGCCAGCGCTCGTCGCCCAGGCTCAAGCTGTGCTCTCTGCTACTCCTACACTTCCATCCTGTTGTCGTGATGGACAAGGCCAGTCGAGTTCTTGCACGAGGCCTTCCGCATGGCGTGCCTGCATCTTACCGTGCCCTCGCGGACCACGGCGACACCTCTCGCTCTACCCTTCACGCTCGTGCCCATGGCCGCCGCTCGATAGAGGAGAAGGCGCAGAGCCAACAGTATCTTAGTCCCTGGGAGGAAGATGCGCTGATCAAATTCCTCTTGCAGATGTCTGATCTTGGGCAGCCCGTGCGCATCAAATTCATCCCCTTTCTCGCCTTTTGCGTTGCCTGCCAGCGATCCGAGGAGAACCAACCGCTCAAGCCGCCAGGTAAGAACTGGGCTCACGCCTTCGAGAAACGCCATCCGGAGACGTAAGCGAGAAGAGTCAGAGCACTGGACTGGAACCGTCACGAGAAGAACACATACTGGAAGATCGCGCACTGGTTTGAGGTGATTGGGCGGATACTGCAAGACCCAGCCATCTTGGCAGAGAACGTGTACAACATGGACGAGACTAGAGTGATGCTCTCGATGCTAGGTTCTGTTAAAGTCTTGGTAGGTAAGGATGATATGCGGGACTACAGGGGTGCCCGCGTAAAACGCACAATGGTCACCGCGATCGAATGCATCAGTGGTGATGGTAGGTATCTGAACCCTATGATCATATGGCCGGCTACCACGCACCGAAGCAACTGGACCACATTTCCCACCCCGGGCTGGCAGTACGCGTGCTCTGAGTCTGGATACACCGACTCGTACATCAGCTTGCAATGGCTCCAACGCATATTCGAGCCTGAGACCAAAGAACGAGCTAACAGCAAGCCACGTGTACTAATCTGTGATGGCTTCGGAACGCATGAAACTCTGGAAATCCTGGAGTTCTGTTTTGCAAACAACATCATTCTGTGTCGACTTCCTTCTCACACTTCCCACAAGCTTCAGCCTTGCGACGTTGCTGTATTCGCTCCCCTGAAGACAGCCTACCGCGAACAAGTCGAGCGACTAGAGCGAGGAGGTGTCAATACCATCGGCAAGGAGCATTTTACTACCCTGTTCAGCCCTGCGCGATGCAAGGCGTTCACCGCCAAGAACATCAAGGCTGGCTTCGCTGCAAGTGGCTTGCTTCCTTTCAATCCAGACAGGGTGCTGAACTCTATGCCAAAGCCTGTCCCTAACTTGACTGTTCCAAGAATCGACGAGGTAAATAACGGGTCTCTGCCTCAGGGGGAAGTACCACAAACGCCCACCACGCCAGTATCAGCGGAAGGTCTCGTGTCGCTGCAAAACTTAATCATCAAACAGGATGCTCATGCTCTTGAGGAGGCGAGCAAGCGTCGCCTCCAGAGACACCTTGACAAGTTTGCGAAAGCTGCCCATCTGTCCTTTGCGAAGGGTGCACTTCAGCAAAACCACATTCGACTGTTGTTGAAGGTCAACGACGAAGCCAAAGTTCGACGGTCGACAAAGTCGCTGATACTAGGAAAGGCAAAGGTAATGGGCTACGAAGAGCTTCAGACGGCGCGAGCGAAGCGCGCTGAGACGGAGGCTGCCAAGGCGACTACGGCCAAGGGCAAACGAGGTCGGAAGCGAATGAAAGCAACGTCAGATGTAGATGCAGCGGAGCCGAAGGGCAAGGTGGCGCGGACAGGAGCAACGCTAGAGCCCACGACCTCCACCGCGGCGCATTCTAGAAAGACAATCGTTGCGGAAGGCGGATCTGCCTCGACACATGGAGAGCCCCTGTGGCGCGAATGTATTAGTGTGGACTTGGGGCAGGCAGGGCAGGCACTATCTGTATTTAGACAGTTAACGTGGTTCACCAGCCAGCGGGCCACCCCACCGAGTGGGCCAGCAAACCACACCAAAGCGCCTACGCAGCGACGTAGCGCAACACCACAACAAATTACTGTACTGTACATAATAGCGTAATATTATTTAGAAGCGTCGCTATCATCTACGTCCTCTATTTCTACCTTGCAGGTGCGGGAGTTATGCCCAACCTCGCTGCAACGGCCGCAGCGTCTCTCTGCGCGCACCCTCTTCGCAGGCGTCTCGCCCTCCTCACGACTACCACCCTCCTTTTCAGCAATCAGGTCAGATACCTCACCAACTGTAAGAGTCTCCTCTGCGCGTATATACCGCCTTTTACGGGTTTTGCGCTTTGTAAGCGTATCAACAGCGTCTCGAAGGCGGCCTATTTCCTCCTGCACCAACACTGTTGGAAGGCTTCTGTACGATCGTACGGTGAATAACAGTAACTGAGGTAATCTTGTGTATTGGTATTGATCACTACGAATGTGGGGGCTACGAAGGTATACATGTGCTTGGATCAGAGTTGATCCGAAGTTGGACCGAAGTAGGATCGACGCGATACACTCGGCCTCGGGCCGGTGCACGAGGCCACGTTAGGCGACACAACGTGTGTATACCGACACTGGCAATATTTTCTTGTTGTAACGACTGGTGTAAGGAAATGAAACTATTAGGGAGTGTAATGTGCTAGGCATGTGCACCTACTCTATCGGTCTCTGCACCGACCCTTCTACTCGGATCGACAGCTCGTTGCTATCGATAAAACGTTCTAGCGCGCGATTTGGTGTTGCTTTCGTGAATGCGTCCGCGGGGTTGTCTTCTCCGTTGATCCAGCGGATCTCCGTGATCTCGCGACGCTCGTATGACTGACGAAGCGCCATGATATCGATCATCAGTCGCTTCTCAGCAGTTGTTCCGAGTTTGACGAGGCATTCATACAACGAGTATGAATCCGTACACACAATAAGTGGGATCGGTGGCAGACCTAGGCGTCCTGTAATTATCTTGAGGGTTGTCAGGATAGCGATAGCGATGTCGACGCCGCTAACCATGCCGTACGTTTCTGATGCAAGGACGCTCCGGGTAACACGTTTGCATTTGGTCGAACTCCAGTGGATTACGTTACCACGAATATCAAACGTGCTGTCTTGTCGACTCGACTCATTAACAAGGATAAGCAGGTACCCTAGCTGTGAGCTAAGGTCTTGGTTGTTCGCAAAGGATCCGTCTGTGAACACTACCAGCTTTGCTGTAGCGAGGTCGAGAGGGACGTATCGTAGGCCTCGTTGTAAGCTCTCAGATTGCCACTGCAGCCGGCGGTTAAGCTTCACGTAGTCCGTGTCCTCAGGTTGTTGTATTTGCGCAGCCGCGGAAAGGTCGAACGATGCTTCAGGTTGGCATATCGACGCAATGTACGCGCCGCGCGCGCGCTGCTCCATATACTTCTGTGCTCGGTTTGCTGCCTTCGGATCAATGATTTCGATCTTGGCACCTTGTCCCTTCTGCGTAAGTAGAATCGTATCTCCGCGTGACGTTAGAGTACATCCGTTGAACTCGAGCGATGCTTCTTTGGACAGTCTCTCCTTGGGCTTAGCTCGAAAATTGGCTTTCTGGAGCGCAGCGTCTTCTGCACCAGAGAATGCAGGCGTCCCAATCGCGAGAGTATCGTCTGTCTGCAGGCCCACTATTCCGAACGCTTCCCGTCCCCCGTTCGTGATCAGGAGGCACGGGTCATACGTCGACGTAGCCATGTCGAGCTCCTTGCAGTGGTGTCCTTGGTACGTAGCAAACCAGTGGACTCCTGCTTCCGCGATTCCATAGAGTGGCTTGATTACGCGAATAATTGTTCCCTCGGGATACTTTGTTATAAGCTCCTTTGGGAGGTGCGCTAAAATCGTACGGAATAGCTCTGTTTGTGCCTGTGGGTACGCTTGCGTGATATCGCGTAGTTCCACGACCATGTCCTTATCAAGCAATGCAGGCGCTAGGGCTAGAATCAGGCGCTGGCTGGCTCGTTGGATGGTTGGCGACTGCGTCAGGATCTCGTGTTTGCCCTCGTCATTGTAACCTTGAACAACGAGGCGTGATTTCTCGTACGGGACCATGGTCTTGCCTTTGACTTCGCGGACCATGCGCGACTTGAAGATACGATACCCGCCGTGTAGAGTTGGGTCAAACAGCTCAAAACTGAATACTCCACGGCCGACGAGGTCGTCGATCTCCTTCTGATCGGATGCTTCGAATGGAGCGCCCGGGACGTTGATCACGCCGTCATTGCGTAGCTTGACGGCCAGGGCGTAATCGTCCTCCTCCTTTTTCGACAGGTACTGCACCTTAGGCTTGTTCTTTGATCCAGGTGGGCGGCCCCGCTTGCGCGGCTGAGCCGCTTGGGTGACTTCCGTCGGCGGTACTGGTAGTGGCGGTTCATCAGCAATCGCTTCATCTGTGATCGGAGATCCACCTGTGCCTTGATCTGCGCCGTCTGTCGCTGTAGTCAGATCGCGATAGTACGGTTTTACGACTGTGGATCGGAACGTCGTTGGGCCGTTGATCATGTCTACAGTAACGTCGTGGTCCTTCATGTCGATGACTCTATACGGCCCTTGCCATCCGTTCTTCTCGCGCCACACCATCACCTCACTCTGCAGAGGCAGTGATAGTACCCCGTCTGTGTTAGGCCCATTCCTGGTACCAAGTGCGTTGCTCACCGCATGTTCCGCTGCGGCCTTCCGCAGCGCCTTCATCGCTTTCTGGATTGCCTCCGCGCGATGGGTTATCGAGGGAGATGGTGGTGAATCCATGGATATCCGGGGGTATGCACCGAAGACGAGCAGCGTGGGTACGAGCCCGTCCGGGCCTGCGGTATCGTTGACGGCCTTGACTGCCATCTGCAGCACTGCGGCGTCGCTGGTGCCAGTGTCAAGCTCTGTCCTCAGGATCTCGTAGGCGCGTCTGAGCGGTGCGTGGTATCTTTCTACCTTGCCGATAGACCAATGGGCCTCGATTGGTACTTGTTTACATGTGATTCCCATGATCTTCGCCTCTGATCTGAATTCGACTGACGCGAAGTTGGTGCCGGCGTCGTGGGTGACGATATCTGGCGGCCCTTGGTATGTATCAATCCAGAGCAGGCGGAGTGCTTCCCAGGTGTCTTTCGCGCTCATAGACGGTAGAAATCGCGCGCCGTTGAATGTTGTAGCCGAATCGATCACGTGAAGCACTGGTTTCCCACTCAGATACATCACATCTACGAGGATCTCGAAGTTGAATTCCCGATCATCTTTCAGCCTGAATTTGAATCGGCGCGGCGCTGGATCGTGCGTTTGGCAGTGATGGCAGAACGTTTGGATCTCTCGGAGCAGCTGTTCATCCACGTCCTCGTGTCCTGCGCGTTTGAGCAATCGTATCAGCCGTTCGACGGCTGGATGCCCGAACCTCCGGTGTAAGCGTCGGAGCTCAGTCTCCGTAAGGAATACGCGCGCGCGCTCTGCCTTGCTTAGGTGGAACCACGGGTGTCCCCATTTGCGAATCACTGGAAATGTAGCTTTTCCTTGTACTAGCTGGTCCGTAGTATTGTTGAAGTACACGTGGAGCCGGTCCATGTCTTTTAGACAGAGGAGAAACGGGGTGGGTGCGTCTAAGACCTCAAATTTGATCTTTCCAATCTGTGTCGATACATGTGCGGTTCCAATCGAAGTAGTGACGCTTCCTTTGCCAAATTGCACAGATGCGTTTCCAGCAGTAGACGTATCGAGAGTTACGGTAGGGTCCTCGGTTTGGAGCGCCAGGAACTGCTCCTTTCCGGCTGTCGATACATTTGAGGCACCAGTGTCAGGAAGAATGCCTTGGTACGTGATTCGCGAGTATCGGTCCTCGATAAGGAACTGCGTTGCGGGCGTAATAGGTTCCTTGCACCTGTAGAAGTCTTCTCCGGTCACGTGGTGCAAAAAGGCCTGATCTGTGAGGTACTTAACCGCTAGTCTCTGGTCCTCATCATCTTCGTCTTGCTCCTCTAGGAAGAACTGGTCGACTTCTTCCCCCTCGTACGCGACGAGGAATGTGCCAAACTCCATTTGCTCTCCCGTAATCGCGCAGTGTGTGATGTACTGCGCTTTTGAGCGTTTTCTTTCTTCGGGCGTATGGTTTGTGGACCAACAGCCTGTCTTGCCGCAGACGTAACATTTCTTGTCGATTTGTGTGTTGACTCCAGAGCGGTGCTGAAGCCCACCGCGTCTGCAGGTAAATCCGCTACGTCCACCGCGAGAGTTGTAATTCCATCGCAATCTTCCAGAGCTGTTTTGGTTGTACCGACGGTCCAGGTAGTACTGATCGTTCGGATCCGCCTCAGTGAAGTTTGCGGAGACCGTCATAGCGAGTGAGTTTTCGATCGAGGATCGTAGATCTCCAAACAGAACCTCGCATTCTAGAGACGGCTTGTAGAGTGCCATCTCGAGCTCCTTGACGCCTCGACATGCTGTGATTACCGTTGTTCGGAGCGAGTATTCCCCGATATACTGTTGCCCAAGCGCCCTCTGACACAACTGTAGCTTGTCTAGCATAATGTCTAGAACGTCGTGGAGGTTCTTATCCGGGTTTTCCCTCCGTACTTTGACAAACGAGATCGTCGTCCAGTCCGTGTAGTAATGGCCATGGTTCACGTCTGTGTCGAAGTGGTTCTTGAGCTTTGTGTAGGCGGTTGAGAACGTATCCATCCGCTGATCGACAAAGTGAAGGTAGTATTCCTCTGCGCGGCCGTCGAGAATCCGTGGAAAAACTGCATGGAACTGACTTGGCTGGATGTCTGCGTGATAACAGATGCTGTAGAAGATCTTCAATTTATCGTCTAGGAGGTCGTACGGCTTTCCCGTATACTTTTTGTCTCGGTCCCACATTTTCACGAAAACATTGATCGTTGCTGCGCTCAGCTTCTCATTGCTGAAGTCGATCGGAGGAATTGCCTTGTACGGGTCCGTTTCGCCTGATCGTTGGATTGGAGGGACACTCAGTCCCTGTGGGCGTTGCGGATACGCTGGTGTGTATTCGCGGAATCGATCAAAATTGTTGTAGGTTGAAGTAGGCTGTCGTGTTTCCGGCTGTGGGGTGTGTTCGATAGTTTCCGTAAGCCGACTTGTGGTCCGTTCTTCTTGCCCTGGTTGTTGGCTAGACTGAGTACGGAGGCGGGTCTGATCTTGAGTGTAGTCTTGTTGATTGTCTACCTCTTGATCTCTTCTCCTTGTGGAGGTTTGACTTCGTGCTCGACTCGCTGTCCCTACGTCCGTAGGTTGCAATGGTCCTGCAGCGTCGTGTCCTTGCTTCAGCTCCCGTTGTAGCCTGTGTGCGACTGAACGCTCGTCAAAGTTGGTGTTCTTGAACTGTTCGTCCGGCCACTTCGGGCAATCCTCCTTGCGCAGTAATTTAGCTACGGCTTCGCTTGGTAACATATTAACACGACCAGTGTACACGCCCTTAAAGCGGAGAATCCGCTTCAGTTCCTTAGTGTATATTGGTTGGGCACGTAGGAACATTGCCTCTGTCCATCCTTCAAAGTCCTGACGGAACTCCCAAAAGAGTTCCTCATCTGCTGTTGGTCGATCTGTATAGTCCGCAATCGCACGCGCAATGTACGTTGTTGCGGTAGTAATCCCAACCTCATCGTCTGGAGCTTTAACGTTGTCCTCCCACATCTCTGGATCGATGTGATGCCATTCTCTTGGTTTTATGTTTGTGGTCCCTAGTAGCACTTCCAGTGTAGGTACCACTCTTCTACTACTGCTCGCCATTCCTACTGCCGGTGTCCTGGATACCGGTGCTCTTTCTGATGGTGTTCTTTCTTCTTCTATTGTGTTCTTGTTGACGCTTGCTGCGCTAGCTGCGTTCGCTGGGGATGCGTCGGTGGTCGTGGGTTGTACACGGGTCAAATCTCAACCGGTCGGTTGGCGCGTGTATAGACGGCGTCTTGGAACGCTTCTGATACGGCTGTAACGGTCGGTCGCTAGCCACGAACGACGCCTGATATAGCTAACAGTGAGCTTAGCATAGATAACTCCGCCTTGCTGATATAGGCAATCTAGGGAACGCGCGGGGTAAAGAATCTATCTCTTCTTAACCTAACTGTCTGTGACTGCCGTGCAATCACTGATCAGTGTTGGAAGGCTTCTGTACGATCGTACGGTGAATAACAGTAACTGAGGTAATCTTGTGTATTGGTATTGATCACTACGAATGTGGGGGCTACGAAGGTATACATGTGCTTGGATCAGAGTTGATCCGAAGTTGGACCGAAGTAGGATCGACGCGATACACTCGGCCTCGGGCCGGTGCACGAGGCCACGTTAGGCGACACAACGTGTGTATACCGACAAACACCATATTATAAGCTATCTGCTGAGCGCCTTTACTTAGCTGCTTGACCTGCTCATTTAATGAACTTGCTGGAGACCCCTGATAGTTTTGTATGCGATTTCGAATTAGCGTAGATTGCGCCTCTATCTCGCGGGCGTTGCGCGGTGTTTGCGCCTCCCAGGCGACAGTGCCTGGTGTAGGTGGCGTTGGCGTACGTAGCTGCACATCCAGCTTCGATAACACAACGTCAGGGTCATACGGGGCTAGCCCAGCGCCTCGAAACCCTGCGCGGATATTCTCTGGTGTAAATGTCTTCTCAAAAGCTGCTTTAAATGCTGGTAGGAAGGTTTCTTTGTCAATATGGTGGATGCGGCTGCGTGCCAAGAGCGAGATCCCGTCGCCGTAGTGGCGCTTCAACAGCGAGTAGGGGACAACGTCAAGAGGCTGCAGGAGGTGCGATGAGTGTGGTGGCATACAGAGGGTAATAATCTTGTTCTCCTTGCAGTAGTCCTGGAATTCGATTGAGCAATGGCTGTCATGGCCGTCAATAATGAGCAGCCTGTATGCCCCAGCAGAGGACGCCTTCGTATGGGCGTCGAAGTGCTTGAGCCACGCCAGCGCGACGTCGTTGTTGGTCCAGCCAGTAGGAGAGACTGTGACAACCCAGTTGCGAGGTAGACCAGTGAACCAGGAGGAGATAAGGACCTTGCCTGCAAAGATGAGGAAGGGTGGGATAATGCGCCCCGTCGCAGCGACGCCTTGGACCAGGGTAACCCACTCGCGATCGCCAGGCTGTAGTTTCTTCTGTTTCCCAGGTTTCTCTGAGCCTGTAACAACAAGCTGAGAGGATATCTTGCCCATCATGAAGCCAGACTCATCAAAGTTCCAGGTGTCCTCATCTACGATACCATACTTCGCCTTCATCGATTGAACCAGGCTGAACCAGGGCCGGATAACCGCTGGGTCTTCACAGGCAGCTCGCTGGCGATCGTACGGACGACTCCATCGCGTGCGCAGCTCAGGTGTACGCGCGATAAACCTATCAATCCAGTTCTTGCCTGTAGGCTTCCCGCCACGCTCTCGCAGCAGTCTATCAGCCATAGCTCGTACGTGTAGCTTCGAGGGCGGTACGCCACGTAGACTCTCGTCAAGTATCCGCTGTATAATCACCTCCTCTTCTAGCTTTGTAAGGCGCTTTGAATTCGGCTCGCAATCGCGTCGATAGCGTTTCCCGTCGCGTCGGTGTTGCACAGTTGTTCGAGGGACGTTGTAGATAGCTGCAGCGCGTCTTTCACTTTGGAACTGGTTTGATTGGATATCAGAGATAGCAAGCTGTATATCAGCTTCAGTATAGGTTCTGGGAGCTTTGCGTTGTTGCGACATTACGTGTTGTTGTCGCGAAGGCGCTTTGGTGGGGTTTGCTGGCCCACTCGGTGGGGTGGCCCGCTCGCTGGTGAACCACGTTATCTCTTGTCGTTACAATGTTTCTTGTTTGTATGATGCGGCAGCCGTTTCCACAATCAATCTGCTCGTCGTTGCACTCTCTACGGTAATCGCGGCGGGCCCATCTCCGGTCGTCCCTCGCGTTGATGACGGTATGGCGTTGTTTCCTCCAGCTGAAAGCTACCAAATCTATCGATAGTTCATTATCATGATGCAAGCCAACTGACGCCAACAGACAGCTAAGGCGAGCTCTGGTAAAGGATGTCGACGAACCAGCGGGCAGGACCCAGCGGACGGGGCCGGGCGGCACGACCAAAAGCTGCAAGACCAGAAGCTGCAAGTGCCCCCACCCCATCAGTGCTCTGCCTGCCGCCAACGCCCACGCCTGCGTGCATCATGTGACTGCGACGAACAAGGCAGGCAAAGAGGTGCAGCGCCTAGCACACGCAGCAGAACACAGCGGGCCATGCTCGTACGGCTGAGCGCTGCTGCAGGCGCTGCTGCAGGCGCCAGACGCTGGTCTCTATCGCTCCTTCCCATCGCTCCTTCCTGTGCTGCCTTGTCCACCACACGAAGCTCCAACACGTTGCCGCGCTCGCCTGACTCGAACGAAGGGCGCTGCGCCTGCAAATAAATGTAAACATGCCCACAGCGCACAGCGACACCAGCGCCAGCGGGCTCACCTTCTGGTCTGGCGCGCCAACGCCTGACGCTCCCCGCGATGTCGAGTAAGCGCGCGACGACCCAGAAGGCCCGCGTGCCGGCCCCGCTGACCGCGCGAAAGCATAGTGGCCGTCCAAGGACTAGGCGCGCATCCGTTCTACACCTGGGTCAGGAAGGTCGCGGTCCAGAACACTGAACAAAAGACGAAGGACAAAGCTGGGCCGAAGAGACTCAGCAGGCTATTCGGGAGGAAGAGCAAAGCGCTGGGCAACAATGGAGCATGCGAGGCAAGGGAGGTGATGTGGCCTCGCGACCTCCTAGCGCCAGCGTTCGCCAGCGCGCGGGTCGCCACGTACAGCTACAGATCCGACTGGAGAGATCGGCAGGTGAACACAAGCCTGCGCGAATGCGGGCAGCAGCTGCTGGAGGTGCTGCTTCAGCATCGGCAGAGTGTGAGTGTACGTGGATGGATACCTCATCTCTCGCACAAACCGGGCTAGTTGCAGCCCTTTGTCTCTGACAAGCATGACAGGAACGACAGAGACCTCTTGTTCTGATCGGCCACAGCTTGGGAGGCCTTGTCATCCAGCAGGTAGAGACTGACACAAGCAAAGCGATGACAGTCATTGACTAAGGCTAGGCGCTCGTCGTCGCCGTCCACGGATCTCGCTACGATGACCTTCGCCGCTCGGTTGCAGGCATCGTCTTTCCAGGCGCACCTTTCCAGGGGAGTAAAGAGGCAGCATACGCACAATGGCCGGCAAAGCTTATCCGGCTCAGGGAGGACGAAGGTCACGGGTACACGCTGCTGGACATGCTGCAGAAAGATTGCGAGAGTCTGCGCGACTTGTCAGCAGACTTTTGGGGCAGCTACAGCGAGTATGACATGACGTGCTTCTACGAAAAGGAGGCGGCCCAGCTTGGGCCTCTCAAGCGACAGGTACGTTTACCTAGATTATCACTGCGTCTTACAAGTTTTTTACCGTAAGCAGATTGTGAGCAGGCAGTCTGCCACGCTTGTCGGCCAGAAGCTACTGTACATGGACGCCGACCACTCTGGGCTAAACAAGTTCAGCGGGCACGACGACAGTAACTTCGCGCTGCTCCTGCCAGAGCTGCGTAGGATGGTCGAGAACAGTGGCTCTGTAGTAGCGGATCGGTATTGCGGCAAGGGTAAGGAACAGCTCCGTGGGCGCCGTGCCAACCTTGGCCAACAACAGCTGACGGTCTGCCTTTACAGATGCTGACTCGGCTGGCAACGAGCACTGGATGGTGCCATGCACCATTAACAGCCTGTTCACTGGACGCAGCGAGGTAGTAGAGCGGATGCAGAGCGCCTTGCGCGACCATGGCCCAGACGCAATGAAGCAGCAGCAGCGAGTCGTCATCACTGGCATAGGGGGTATGGGCAAGAGCGAGGTGTGCCTGAAGGTTGCAGACCTGATGCGAGAAGAGTATGTTGCGCGCGCAGGCTGTTGCTGTCGAGCAATACGCGTGCACTTGGCTGACTATGAGCAGCTTCTGGGGCGTGTTCTGGGTGGATGTGGGCAGCGAGTCGACCGCTAAGAACGACTTTCTGGCGGCCGCGAAGGCGCTGGCTGCTGGTCCTGGACAACGCCGACGACGTCGACTTTGACTACGCGCGCTACATGCCGTCTGGGGCGCAGGGCGCGGTTATTGTGACATCGCGCAACCCCCAGTGCAGCCAGTACAGCACCGTTGCGGCAGAGGCGCTCGAAGGCCTGGACGCAGAGCACTCGACGCAGCTGCTCCTCAAGGCGGCTCGAGTGCCGGAAGAGGCGTGGCAGTCGCGCGAGACGCAGGCACAGGCGCAGGAGGTGGTGGGTCTGCTGGGGTCGCACACGCTTGCGCTGATCCAGGCTGGCGCGTACGTAGCCGAAGGGTACTGTCAGCTGGCCGAGTACCCGAAGAGGTATCAGCAGCATCGCAAGCGGCTGCTGGAGCACCATCCAGAGCAGGAGCAGTCGCGGTATCGAGACGTGTTCGCTACGTTTGAGGCATCGGCGGATGCTCTCGAGCGTTCTGGCAGAGAGGACGGACGGGACGCGCTTGACCTGCTTGCGGTGCTGTGCATGCTGCACTCGGGCGTGCTTCCGCTTGAGATGTTTGACGACGCATGGCGAGGCGCTCGTCGCTTGCTCCAGGATGCGCTTGCTGAGGAAGATGGAGGCGACGAGCCAGACACGCCAGACAAGCCAGACAAGCCAGACAAGCCAGACCAGCCAGACCAGACGGGCGACCTCGGACGATGGCACGTTGCGCAGCTGCCCAAGTTCGTCGACGCAGAGGCGGACGAGTGGGACGACTACCGCCTCAAGAAAGCCAGCGCGCGTCTGGTGTCGCTGTCGCTAGTGACGAGGAGTGCGCTAGGCGAGGGCAGCAGCGGGCTGTCAATGCACCCGCTGGCGCACGCGTGGGCGAAAGACCGGCTGGAGAGGGAGCGGCAGCAGCAAGCGTGGGTGACTGCAGGGTGTGTGCTTGCGTTGTCGCGAGGGCAGACAAACCTGTGGCAGGTGCGGGAGAGGGAGCTGCGGCCGCATGTGCAGTCCCTGCTGTCGCCGAGCGTGCAGACGATGCTGTCGTGGAGACCGCAGGAGGCAGTGCTAGCCGTTTTGCTGCAGTGCGGCTGGGCACTGAACACGATGAGGGAGGACGCCAGACTCGAGCAGCTGCTTCGCGGCGTCTACCAAGCGCTACGCATCAGACCATCAGATCCAACAAAGGAGCACGTGGCAATATGGGACCTGGCGGCAAGGAACCTGGAGTACATGGGCCACGCGCGGGAGGCAGTGGAGCTGCTGGAGCACGTCGTCAAGATGCACAAGACTACGCTAGACGAGCGTCACCCGGATCGGCTGGCATCGCAGCACGAGCTTGCTGGTGCATACCGAGCCAACGGGCAGACAAGAGAGGCAGTAGAGCTGCTGGCGCACGTCGTCAAGATGCACAAGACTACGCT
Organism: Lizonia empirigonia; assembly: GCA_009982855.1. NCBI lineage: Eukaryota > Fungi > Ascomycota > Dothideomycetes > Pseudoperisporiaceae > Lizonia > Lizonia empirigonia. The sequence continues at coordinate 55,754 of JAADKA010000039.1, read as the reverse complement.
AGACGAGCGTCACCCGGATCGGCTGGCATCGCAGCACGCGCTTGCTATTGCATACGGAGCCAACGGGCAGACAAGAGAGGCAGTAGAGCTGCTGGCGCACGTCGTCAAGATGCACAAGACTACGCTAGACGAGCGTCACCCGGATCGGCTGGCATCGCAGCACGCGCTTGCTATTGCATACAGAGCCAACGGGCAGACAAGAGAGGCAGTAGAGCTGCTGGAGCACGTTGTGGAACTGAAAAGAGTTACTATGGCAGAGACCCATCCATCTCGACTTGTGTCAGAGCGTGCGTTAACGTACTACCAGCGGCTGCTAGAGTAATTAGATAGCAGTAGTGTTTTTCTTACGCCTAGTGTCTAACTATTTGTAGACGCAGCAATAGCGCTATAGTGTAGAAGATTAGAGTAGTAAGGTGCAACGTTAGCAGCTAGTTTAACCTTTGTATAGGGAATGTAAGCTTATAGACTTAGTGTTAATCTAACACTGTTACAAAGACACTACTGTTACGATCAAGGTAGATCAACAACCTACAACAGGAATCTACAGGACCGAGGACAACTGCGGGGCAGGACGTGTCACAGTATCACGTGACTACCGTCCAGTCTTGGCACTACCATCCACCACGTCCATGGACGGCGCCACCATCCATGGCACCTATGGACGACAACGACCTCCACAGGCGGGACTACCACCCACAGTGTCGAAGGGATGGTAACAAGACTACGCTAGACGAGCGTCACCCGGATCGGCTGGCATCGCAGCACGCGCTTGCTATTGCATACGGAGCCAACGGGCAGACAAGAGAGGCAGTAGAGCTGCTGGCGCACGTCGTCAAGATGCACAAGACTACGCTAGACGAGCGTCACCCGGATCGGCTGGCATCGCAGCACGCGCTTGCTATTGCATACAGAGCCAACGGGCAGACAAGAGAGGCAGTAGAGCTGCTGGAGCACGTTGTGGAACTGAAAAGAGTTACTATGGCAGAGACCCATCCATCTCGACTTGTGTCAGAGCGTGCGTTAACGTACTACCAGCGGCTGCTAGAGTAATTAGATAGCAGTAGTGTTTTTCTTACGCCTAGTGTCTAACTATTTGTAGACGCAGCAATAGCTCTATAGTGTAGAAGATTAGAGTAGTAAGGTGCAACGTTAGCAGCTAGTTTAACCTTTGTATAGGGAATGTAAGCTTAACGTAAAGCACCACCGAGCCGGCAACTTTTCCTTGGCATTGCGAACACCATGTACAAAACAAGCAATTACTTACTACCCTCTGCAGAACCCGCGTACGACGCACTTGTATTAGATGCAGAATCTTCTTCTGCATCTTTTTGGCACGTACGAGCGTTGTGCCCAGTCTTTCCACAGTTGCCACAGTGCCGTTGACCTGGCTGGGCTCTTTCTTGACCACTACCACTGCGCGCTCTCTTTGACACCGTACGAGCTGCAGCTGCGCTCTCAGCTACAGACAACGCTGCAGCACCATACTCTATTGTCCCACCATACTGAATCTGCTTTCTTTTACGCCCTTTGCGCTTAGTAACCTCTGCTAATTGCTCCTCAAGCTCTCGTACACGAGCCTTAATAAGAACATTTTCATGCAGCATCTCCTCAGCTCCTTTTACTAGCTTTGAGAACCCTTCCTGAGCAGATGTTGGTGACCGTACGAAGCGCTCGCTTACAAGCTTTGACTGCGACCCAAATTCGTACGTATTGCTTGGTGTTTGGGATTGCCATGGTGTTTCTAGTAGAGGTACTGGTGGAGGGGTATGAAATCGCACTTCAAGCCGATCAATGACTACCTGCGCGTCAGTAGGCACTAGTCCTGATGCCTGAAAGGCCTTCTTGCAGTTATTGTACGTAAACACGTCGAAAAACGCGTCTCTAAAGGCTGGGAGGAAGCCTTCCTTGTTAATGTGGAAGACGCGTTTGGATGCCAAGGCTCGTACGCGTTGGGAGTACTTCAGTTTCAACGGTGAGAAACACACCACATCAAGTGGCTGAAGTATGTGTGATGAGTGAGGAGGCATACAGAGGGTTAAGATTCTGTTCTCCAGGCAGTAGTCCTTAAAATTCTGGTTGAGATGGCTCTCATGGCCGTCCAAGATAAGCAGCCTGTACAACCCCTTCTGACGCGCTCTTGTATGCACGTCAAAATGCTTCAACCACTCAAGACCAAGCGCGTTGTTTGTCCATCCGTTCTCAGAGACAGAGAGCTTCCAGTCGTACGGTATATTAGTCTCCTCATACCAGGCAGAGATGTGGACACGCCCCTTGTAGATAATGAAGGGTGGGATAGCATACCCAGCAGCGCAGATGCTCTGGATAACTGTAACCCACTCCCGATCGCCTGGCTGAATAAGGTTTGGTCTTGTACGCCTCTCTGAGCCTGTAACAACCTTCATTGAGCCAATAACTCCCATCTGGAAGCCGGTCTCATCAAAGTTGTGGATGTCCTCATCTAGGACCCCATACTTGTCTTTTGTCTCCTGTACGAGCTTGAACCACGCGCTGATAACCTCTGGATCTTCCTGGAGTATTCTCTGACGGTCCTTTGCGCGATTGAAAGCCATCTTGAGTTCTTCCGTACGCGACACAAATCGCTCAGCCCAGTTCTTGCCAATAGGTGTCCCACCACGTACAGCCACGATGAGAGCTGCTTTCAGCTCTCTGAAGACCGACTGTCAGCGTCCCAGACCTGACACAACACGCAAACAAGGCAGCCAGCATGGCCTTAGATTTCACGACCCTTGGGGATAAAGAAGAAGGACAGGCCTGGCTCTGCCTACCTACTACACCTATCTCCTCAGACACAGGCATGGCCAAGCCTAGTACAAAGGCTCTCCTCGCGCAGAGCCACGGCTTCGATTCGGCAGGGCACCGGCTCTTCACACCCACCTACTCTTTCCTACTCTCTCTCATGGCACTCAAACCGCCTCTGAATACACACAAGGGAACCACCCTGATGTACACACACTGCTCAGTCTCCCCAATTGGAAGGGGAGCTGTAGTTCTGAAATGGTAGCAATACCCGCGCAGGCAAGAAATGCTTTCTAAGGTAGTGTGGCAGCACTGTAATTCCATAGCTTAGCACGTCCTATATGCCCTTCGGGAGGCGGTGATGGTGGACTTAATCCCCATCCTATGGACGAAAATCGAATACCAACCAACCAACCAACCACGTACAGCCAACAGTTTATCTGCAATATCTGCCACCTCACACAGCCGGGGGGCAAATCCACGCGAATCAAGGTCAAGGATGTATCGTACGATCGTTTGCTCTTCTGTCGCAGAGAGCTTTCGGCCGTTGGGCGTAGCAGACAGCCGGAAGGTGATTTTGTTCTGCCGATCAGAGAGCCGTTGATGTGGGACGTTGTATGCTAGAGCAGCAAGATGCACGCTCTTAAATTGACCTGATTCGTACGCCTGGAGTGCGAGGTCTATCCTGCCTTCTTGCTGGAGTAGCTTAGCTTTGCGTTGTTGAGCCATTGTTGTTTGTACGTGGTGTTCGCAATGCCAAGAAAAAGTTGCCGGCTCGGTGGTGTTGCCGGCTCGGTGGTGCTTTACGTTATATATTACAGTAACGTAGTTCACATGCGAGCCGTCCAACCTAAGCGAGCCGTCCAACCTCACTAAATGCAGCCCACCATCAACTCGCAGTACAATGCCATCACAACGCAACGCGCAATTATCTTATACTGAAAGCACATTACAGGTTGCTATCCAAGCTACAATTGAAGATCGCGATGAGAGCGAACGACGCGTTATTGCAGCCTTTACCGTTCCAAGAAGCACGCTTCGAGACCGACGTGCTGGGGCCCTCCCTCGACGCGATCGCGAGCCCAACTCAAAGAAGCTGACCAAGCTAGAAGAGGAGGCGCTGGTCCAACGTATACTTGACCTTGACAAGCGAGGCATAGGCGCGACAAGGGCTATGGTGCAAGATATGGCCAACGATCTGCTTGCTGAGCGTGGTGGAAAGCCTGTTGGCAAGCACTGGGTAGACAACTTGAAGACGCGTACGCCAGAGATCAAGCTCAAGAGGAGCCGTCCATACGATCGTCAGCGAGCTCTGGACGAAGATGCACGCGTTATAACGCCCTGGTTTGAGCCGGTTGCCAACACCAAGGCCAAGTATGGTATCGCTGATGACGATACATACAACTTCGACGAGACAGGCTTCATGATGGGGGTTATACAAGGTCAGATGGTCTTTACAGGGTCTGAGAAACGCGGCAGTTCAAAGAGGGTACAGCCTGGCAACCGTGGGTGGGTTACAGATATCCAGGGAGTCAGCGCCAAAGGGTGGGCTCTACCACCCTTTCTTATCTTCCCAGGCAAGGTCCTAATTACGTCCTGGTTTCACAACCTACCGCGAGACTGGGTAATTGAAGTGAGCCCCTAACGGCTGGACAACAAATGAGCTTGGTCTTGCCTGGTTAAAGCACTTTAATACCCATACTAAGCCGCGTAGTGTGGGTGCCTACAGGCTGCTGATTGTGGATGGCCACGAGAGCCACAGCTCACATAAGTTCCATAAATACTGTCAGGCAGAGAAGATTATTGTCCTCTGCATGCCTCCTCACTCATCGCACCTGCTGCAGCCACTTGATGTGGGTTGTTTTTCGCCCTTGAAGCGGGCGTATGGTGATGAGATCAGTAGCTTGGCACGATACGGCACCAAGCAGATCAAGAAGGAGGCCTTCCTACCAGCCTTTAAAGCGGCTTTTGAGAAGGCAATTACAAAGGAGAATATCTGCGCAGGCTTTAGAGGTGCTGGACTGGTCCCACACAACCCAGAGGCAGTGATATCGAAGCTTGATGTGGTCCTTCGTACGCCAACTCCACCTAAGCCAGAGGACACCCCATGGGAATCAAAAACACCAAGCAACCTCCATGAGGTAGAGGCTCAATCAACGCTAGTTCGTGAGCGCATACGACTGCACATAGACTCTCCAGTTTCTCCGCTGCTTAGAGCTGTTGAGCAGCTTAATAAGGGTGTTGCGCTAATAGGGCATGAATCAGTGTTAATGCGACAGGAAGTGGCAGGGCTTCGAAAGGCAGTAGAGATAGCAACAGAGGTAAAGAGTCGAAAGAGAAAGTATATTCGGACAGAGGAGACCCTTACAGTAGGGGAGATAGCTGACTTGATAGCTGAAAAAGATGGTGGTGGGTTAAAAGAGGGTAGAGAGTCCTTAAAGAGGATGCGTACGCAGAGGCACTGTGGACGTTGTAGCGAGCCTGGCCACAACACTCGCACCTGCGCAGTAGATATTGTTGATCTAACTAATAGCGACAAGTCTGAATAGTATTTCTACGTTCTGTATATTGTAATAAATTGTGGTGGTGTTGCAGAAGGTGTAGTATAATAGACAGGCTTTTGAAAACTGAACGGCTCGCTTAGGTTGGACGGCTCGCACTACGTTAACGTGGTTCACCACCGAGTCGTCAGCTCTCCCCCACCAACACGCCTGCGCGGCAACGCTGCGCAACACCACAACAATCTTTTTTACTATACACTACAGTAGATTATACTTCAGATTCTTCGCTATCATCTGCATCCTCTATTTCTACCCTACAGGTGCGGGAATTGTGCCCAACCTCGCCGCAACGGCCGCAGTGCCTCTCAGCGCGCACCCTCTTTGCAGGCGTTTCGCCGTCCTTACGACTACTACCCTCCCTCTCAGCAATTAAGTCTGATACCTCGCCAACTGTTAAGGTCTCTTCTACCCGTACATACCGCCTTTTCCGGCCCTTGCGCTTTGTAAGCTCTTCAATTGCGCTTCGCATACGCGCCTGTTCCTCCTGCAGCAACACCATATTATGCGCTATCTGCTGCGCGCCTTTACTCAGCTGTCGTACCTGCTCATCAAGGGAGCTCGCTAAGGAACCTGAGCGCCTTTGCATCCTCTGTTGAATGAGCGTAGTCTGAGCTTCTAGCTCTTTGGCGTTGCGCGGCGTCTTCGCCTCCCACGCGGCGTCGTCGCGCTGTGGTGGAGTTGGCGTGCGCAATCTCACATCAAGCTTCGACAACACTGCATCTGGGTTAAATGGAACTAATCCAGCGCCTCTAAACCCTGCGCGAGCGTTCTCCTCGGTAAATGTCAGGTCGTAGGCAGCTTTAAAGGCTGGTAGGAAGGTTTCCTTGCTGATGTGGTGGATGTGGTTGCGCGCCAAGGCTGAGATGCTGTCGCCATAAGAGCGCTTCAACGGCGCAAAGCAGGCGACGTCAAGAGGCTGCAGCAAGTGCGATGAGTGAGATGGCATGCAGAGAGCGATAATCTTGTTCTCCTTGCAGTAGTCCTGGAAAGCAAGCGAGCAATGGCTTTCGTGGCCGTCAATAATGAGCAGCCTGTACACTCCTACAGACTTTGCATGCGTATTAAAGTGTTTAAGCCAGTCAACCCCTAGATCGTTGCTTGTCCAGCCATTTGGACTAACTTGGATAACCCAGTCGCGTGGTATACCCAGCTCAAACCAGGTAGAGATTAGGACCTTGCCAGCGAAGATGATGAAGGGTGGGATGCGCTTCCCTGTCGCGCCGACAGCTTGTATCAGGGTAGTCCATTCGCGATCGCCAGGCTGTAGTTTCTTTGCTTTCCCAGGCTTATCTGAGCCTGTCACTACAAGCTGAGACGTGATCTTGCCCATTAAGAAGCCTGATTCATCAAAGTTCCAGGTGTCCTCATCAAGGATACCGTACTTTGCCTTCACCGATTGAACCAGGCTGAACCAGGGCTCGATAACCGCTGGGTCTTCGCAGGCAGCTCGCTGGCGATCGTACGGACGGCTCCATCGCGTTCGCAGCTCAGGAGTACGCTTAATAAACCTATCAACCGAGTTCTTGCCAGTAGGGTTGCCTCCGCGCTCTCCCAGCAGTCTATCCGCCATATCTCGTATGTGTGCCTTCGAGAGTGGTACACCACGTAGACTCTCGTCAAGTATACGCTGTATAACCACCTCCTCCTCTAGCTTTGTCAGGCTCTTGCAGTTTGGCTCGCAGTCGCGTCGGGCGCGTCGTCCAGCGCGTCGGTCTCGGATTGTTGTTCGGGGGACGTTGTAGATCTCTGCAGCGCGATTTTCGCTTAGAATTTGCTTTAATTTAATATCAGAGATAGCAAGGTAAATGTTTCCTTCATTATAGGACTTTTGCACGTTGCGTTGTTGAGACATTACGCGTTGTTGCCGCGCAGGCGTGTTGGTGGGGAGAGCTGACGACTCGGTGGGGTTGGCGACTCGGTGGTGAACCACGTTATTCAAAACACGACAACACGATGCTTGATCACAGTACATACACGGTACGTACACGTGCAGATGTCGACCAGCTTTCACATAACCCAGCCACGACCGACCAGGCTCGGCATAATCAGGCTCGGTTTACTATGTATAAGTGCAAAGATCACGCAATCTAGGTAGATATAGCAGCTACACAACCAATCACCAAGATTAAAGAATTTAATTACTACTGCTACTGTCTCGCTCATCCATCCGCACCTATTTTGCTCCCTCATTCACCGCCCATCTTCACCAAAATGAGCAGACTCAGCAGTGACCATCCACCCAGGAGCACAGGGAACTTCGTATCCAGCCCAACGCCCCAAAACCCCAATCGGCGCATCCAAGCAGCCAACGTCTCGCAAACATGGTATCCAAGAACAAGACATTCGCAAACGCCGTGCATCAAAGCGCCATCGCTGCGCCTAATGTCTACTGTACATAATCCCAACAAAGCCCTCAGTGAGTCTCATTAGTAGGAGCCGACTTTGCGGGGGGAGGAGTCGCGCGCTCCGGTGACCTGTTGAAGCTTCTTGCTGGCGCAGCCAAGATCTCGGCAATAGCGGGCGATGGTGCGTGGAAGACAGGGTGGGATGTGGCTGTGGGCGTCCTAGGCTCCTCCTCAGAGGACTGCAGGACCTGGCTAATCGGAGTGAATGGCACAGGCTGCTGAATCGTCGGCGGCGAGGACTCGGTTGCAGCCTGTGTAATCGGCTGTATCGTGGTCGTCGAGTCCTCATGCTTCAGAATGGGCGCAACAGGCGCGAATTGCGCAACGGGCTCCTCAGGTATAGCGACTGGAACAGGGTTCGCAGTGGCGGTCGGAGGCCCCGCTGCCGCTCCTGCCGACTGCTGCGACTGGCTGGTTGCTGACATGGGCGATACTTGCTGCTTCGTCTCGGGCACTGACGATGTCGTAGGCACAGCAGGGCTGCTTCCTGTAGGAGTTCCATCGTTCGACATTTGGCCTGTGGACCTCGGGGCATCGGCATTTCGGTCTCTGATGGGAAGCTCGCGAGGCTTCATCAAGTTCTGCGGCAAAGTCATGTTGCTCATGCTGCCAGGAGGGCTCTTTGCTCGCTCCCTCTTATCAGATCGTTCTCGATGATCTTGCCTCATCTTGTGAAACCAGTCGAAACTACTCTTCTTGTCCGATCCTCGGTCGCCGTCCGGCGGGCTGCCGAACACCATCGAAGTGTCAGGGGTCTGATATGACTCGAATTGACCACTCCGACGTCCACTTGCTGCCCAGCCTGAACTGCTACCGAAGGAGCTCATGCTCTTGTCGCCGCCGGGAACTGAGCCATGCAGATCGGTCTGACTTGCGGTAGGTGTGGCCTTGCTCTCACCACGCTTATGTCCCTTCCAGAAGCTTCGCTTTTCCTTGTCCTCTTTCATGAGAGGAGGCTCCTCGTTCAGCTCGGCTTCTGAGTACTCGGTCGCTGTTGAGTGTGACCTGAATGAGGCGGATGGAGACATGCTGGGCTTCAACGTATGTCCAGAGTGGCGTGATGAGAACGTGTCCATACTAGAAGACGGATGGTTTAGTGCCTCCTTCGAACTGCTGGCTTGCGACTGGGCAAACGGGGCTTGTGGTGGGAATAAAGGCGATGCAGGCGCAGGGCCAACACTGATAGCATCCAAGCTAGCGAGTTGGCCCGTCAAGGATGTTGTAGAACTGTGAGCACTGGGAACGTTGCTTGAGGGGGCTCGCTTCTTTTGCAACTTGTTCGGCTTGCGACCGTCCTTGTCTTTGCCATCCTTGACATCAGAGGGAGATTGAGACACCTTTGCGAGGATCTGGGTGAAGGTGCGAACAACTGGGGTTGGCTCAACCGATGGGCCGGAGTCGATCGGCTCTTCCATGAACTCCGACCTTTCACGAGTAGGGGTCATGTGCGGACTTCGTCGCCCTGAACCTTGCATAGGTGGAGGATGCAACACATGCGCCGCTTGTACAGTGTCGGCCACGGCGACAGGGACTGCTGCAATCGGCGTGCTGCCCTCGCTAGGTGGGACGACGCTTGGCGTGAAAGGAGGGAATGCTCCAGGGATGGAGTCGAGGGCAGGTGTATCGGCCATGGGCCTAGGCTGTTGTGGATTTTGCGCAAAAGCAGACTTGGGGAGGTCAATCTTGCCTGGAGGCAAAGTCATGGCACGCTTGGGAATAGCTTCTTCAGGCACTGGTGCTGCTTGTACAGGGTCCTCTGGCACGTAGACTGGTTGGGAATGGCTGGGGATGGGCTGTGGCGTACTCGCAACATCTGGCTCATTGACGTGCTTCTCGTGCTGAGAACTGTTTGCTGCCGCGGACTCGGTCGTGTTGGGCGATAGCAATGCCTTGCCCTCTTCTGTTGTTGGTGTTGGAGGGCCAGAAGGTCTGTTCGCGAAGCGAGGGCTGTTGAGAGCCGGGGAACGTTTTGACGGTAGGGTACTGCTTCGATGAACACCAGATGCGGGAGGTGTGACGAAGCCGGGAGTAATTGGGCTTGGGATCGCGCCAGAGTGACGAGAACGCTTGGACGAGGTGGAGACGTTGCGGCGGAGGCCACCATACTTGCGCAAACTATCCGCGCCGGCACTAGATGATGTAGAAGCTGAACGATCGATGCCTGAGTTGTTCCGCCCAGGTGTGGTCGGCGTCCGTACTTGTGGTGTGTTCGGTCCGCTCTCGATCTGCTTGACGGTACCTTCGTCGACAGCTGTACCCTCCATACCAATCAAGAAATGGTCTTGGTTATCGATGAGGAATATGAGTACGTCTTGATTTAACCTGTAATCTTGGGGAGACATGTCGTGCTGTGGATGGGATAGTATACCAGGCTGGAAAATAGCTGCAAGGTTGGACGTTGTCATCTTATTCACATCGGCCTTTGCAGCAAACACTGCGAGCAAGTCGAGGATGTAGAGTAGCAGCTGGCGGTTCAGGGAAGGCAGACTTTTGATGACATGCTGGTAGTTGTGCACGGCAGCGTCTGGATCGAAGCCTCCGATTGAAGGTGCTTGACCCTCGATGGGGCCCACAGCTTCGGCTTGGTGGTTTCGCAGAGGCTGTCGAAAGCTGTCGTAGTTGCCCAAAGGAATGATGGGTTCCGGCAGATGGTTGAAATACCGGCGCAGAATGTTGGCTGCATCGTGTACTGTGTAGCCTGTCCAGTCAAGACCCTTACCATATCGTGGCGGGGTGTCGAACGCAGTCCTCAGCTCCTTGATTCTCTTCTCTGAACCTGCTAACCGGAAAATACCCTCTACATCGGTTGCTGGAGGATTTTAGCTTTTGGAGGCACGATAGAGTAACGCATCTGACCTTTTTCTTTCAGAAAGACGCCGCACTTGGCGACCACAATGGGTACATAGCCGTAGATGTAGCTTTCGCCGTGTTCGTTGAACAGTGATATCGCTACGTTCGCATAGGGTATACTTTGGATGAGGGGAACACCAAATATGCCCTGAGCTTCTGGCGGTTGTCAGTAGCTGTACGCAGCGGGAGACAGTGAGGGTGGTGCATCAGATAAGACTCAGCCTTATCAGGTACGCTCCTCCAAGCGCAGCATCCAGAGTAACCGTGATGCGCTTGCAGGACTGCATGCGAGGGGAGAGGCGCCTCACCTTTCTCTTCCTCCTTCTTCACTGCGCGCTTGCTAAAGGTCCTCCACCACGAGGTCAAGTCACGCCTGGCCGAGGCAGGCTCGTTCGCGGAGACGGGAGCAGGCTGCGGCTCGCCGTTGCGCACGCGCGGCGTGTGAGGGTGGTTCTGCATGGCAGCAGGCATAGCAGGCGGGCTGCAGAGCGTCGCAGCGCGTCTGGCGGAGAATATCGCGGGCTGTGAATGATCGCTGTGGGTGCGGAGTCGAAGCAACGCAGGGTGGGCCCCCCAAGTGGGCTGGCAGGCGGCCGAGGAACGGGGCCACGCTGTGACGTCGCAACGCAGCGAGCGGGAGAGTCGCAGGCCTGCGGGGCTCGCTCTGGTGCTGCAGGACGCGGCGGGCGCAGGCGTGCGAGGTTGCGAGGTTGCGAGGGCTGCTGCGCAGGTGCTGTGCGGCGCGTGCGGGCTGCGGGCTGCGGGCGTGCAGTCGGCGGGAGCTGGGGCACTACGGCTGAGAGCGACGCGACGTGGGCGTGGGCAGCGGCTAGCGGGCGGTGCGACAGGCAGCGACAAGTGTCACAGTCCAGCGACGGGGCGGGAGGCCAGCGAAAGGACGCCGGTGTGCGCGTGGGAGCTGGCGGCGGCGGCGGCGGCGGCGACGACGTCAAGTGTGCAGGGCTGGGGCTGCAGAGGGCAATGAGGGCAGCAGTGGGTGGTGAGCGCTGGGAGACTGGACAGCCACTTTGGCGAGGGCTCCTCTGGGTGGCTGATTGATTCAGGTCCAACGAAGACGTGCCGGCACCCACGGTCGTCTGACACCCAAACACTGCGCGCGAGGGGGATGCTCTGGGCCTGTCGCCGGCCTGATAGACGGTCGATCAGCAGCAGAGAGGTGGGATTAAGACAGCAATTAATGCTCTGTTGTCGCTGCGCATTATTCGGCCCAATAATAGGACTATAATAGGACTTGGCGCTGAACAGGTACAGTGCAAGCGCGTCGCCGGAAATGAGAAGATGCTGGCCCGCCGTGCAACGATCCATGGAGAGCGGGATTCAGGTTGGAGCAGCGTTCTAGCCCTGCGACATCGAAAGCAGTCTGTCCCGACTCGAGGCGCTCCTTCGGCTGCCACTCCTTGTGGGCTGGTCCGCGGCAGGTGCAGCCGTTGTGCAGTCCGAGCTTCTCGAGCTGCTTCGAAAAATGAGCCCGGGGCACCGCACGTCATACCATCAACAACAGCAACCTGCACATCTGCACACATACTGCTATAGTCCATCTCCATCACACACACCCCGCCTCATATCATGGATCAGTATGCGCCCACCACCAATGGCTACGACTTTCTGGAAGCTGACCACGTGCAGGCTTACACAGAACGAGCAGCGCGAGCTCCAGAACCGCATGGAGAAGAAGCAGATGAAGGAATTCATGAACGTATGTGCTGTGCACGCGTGCTGCGTGCCATTTCGAATTGATGCATGCACCACAAGGAATCCTCACTGATGGCGATAGATGTACTCCAACCTCGTCCAGCAATGCTTCGACTCCTGCATCAACGGCTTCGAGAGCAAGTCCCTCACGTCGCGTGAAGAGGGCTGCGTGATGCGATGCGTTGACAAGCACATGAAGGGCTCGCAGCGCCTTGGTGACAGGTTCCAGGAGCAGAACGCTGCCATGGCACAGGGCGGTCTGCCCGGCCGATAAGCTGCCACGCTTAAATGGCAGGCATGTACAATAGGGGACAGAAAACGCACAAGAGAGGTTCTATGAAGCCGTCTCCCAATGGTGGTCAAGCGGCGCGCTGCGTCGTTCAGTTGCACGAAATCTGTACAATATAGGGACAGGATCTGGGTTGGATCTGGGGCGCATACAATTCCTCTTACCAGCGAGCATGCTTCGTAGAACAACATGAAAATTCTCAGCACCCGGCCTTGCAATAGTTGTGAAGGTCATCAAATGTTATGGCGAGTGCTCTCACCATATCACGTGGTTCAATGTGAGCGCTCGTTCTCCCACAACCTAGTCGAGATGAAAAAGCTATCATCATCTGCGTGCTACATGTCAAGCTTTCCTGCTCGAATGTGGGTGTCTACGTAAAGCTTATTATGAGCAGTGGGTCTACGTCTTTGATGTGTTTTGCAACTCGAGGTTGATCTATCCCCATGTGGCATTATGTGGATAAGGAAACCTTCACAGCCAAAGGAGTGACGAACCGCAGCCACAACGACCTCCTCGCGACACTCCACAGCCCCAAAATGTCGCAATTGTACCTTGAGATCTACTGCATCGGGCCTTCCCAAGCGCAAAATCTGAGATCATCGCGCAGAGGTGTGGCGCAAAGCCCTGCCTCAACGCCATGATACCGTATTGGGGGAAATTGCAATTCCAGAAGTGGTGAAGCTGCAGCTCCAGATCCCACAAGAGCTGAACTTGTTTCGCAAGCTGTGGCTGAGGCACGGCTCGATTCAAGGAAAGAGGTCATTGGCCAAGACTTTCCCAGATTGGCCTACGTCACAGGCCGGGGGCTTCAATCACAACCAGTTTGTTTACCTTGCTTGAGCTGAGCCTCCCAATACGGCTCCCTATTTAACGCATCCTCGCCACTCTTCGTCCTCATCACAAGCAAACCCATCCTCCGAGTCCACATCACTGCACTCAAAAGCCACCACAAATCCTCATCGACAAATCTCAAATCGCATCAAGAAACCATGGGTCTTCTCTGGACTAAGCAATGGGGCGGAAAGCACGGCGGTTAGTTTACTCTTGATTGCTCGCCTGGATAACTCGAAAACTAACAATGTTCCAGGCGGTGGTATTGTTGCTGACAAGCATGGTGTTCGCCGCGCGCCCTTCAGGATTTCCTGCGGTCGCTTCTCTTGCTTCCGCTAGACGATGCATATACCCTTGACGATGTTACGACTCGTACGTTGCCGCCGATGCCATCAATCTGCATTTAGCTTACGGTTCCAGTCTCCTGTTATCTTGCAATACGATACTGCGACCAGCGAAGGGATCAGTGGAGGACTCGGCGTGCTGTTTCACGAATGCAGCCGCGATTGGTGCTACCTGTGGACTTTCATGCAAGTCTACCGTGCTAGATTGGGCAGCGCTTAAGGCTCATTGTTTTGAACATGACCGTGGACGTCGAGCTTCATATGCCCTCTATAATCTAATCGAACCTTGAATACCCCACGTTTATCCGGTTGTACCAGACTCGTTAGCTCTTCAAATGTGATCAGACGACGCGAACTACACAGCACTTGTTTGACTGACGTGTTTGACACGCCAGTTTCCCCATGCCCCAAGAAACAATACATGCTGTAACATGTGATGTCATAGGCGTCGCGTAAGCAAACCCTGGTCACTTATCTCCACTAAATTTTTATATCACGTGCAAAATGACTACGGGTCGATCTCGCGGGGTACTCGCGGAACGCAGTGGAGTCCACAAGTTAGAGAGTCACGTGCTGTGCCCCCTTTGAAAACCAAACACCACACTTTTGTAGTATAGTAATTATTTTGAAGCCTACTAGCACAACCACCGCGCTGTATTTTTTATATCCTGCTGCACCAAATGACAGAGTACTCTCCTGCGGTTCGCGCCGCTATCGTCATGTTAAAATCCAAGGGTTGTGGCTGGGTGTACATTAGCTTAAAGTTGAAGAGTTGCTCACGGTTGACCGCGCCGGCAGCCAGCACGCTTAAGGAGGCAACAACTTTTATAGGTAGAGCACCTCTCTAGCTTTAAAAAACAGTACTTTTACACCAAAATACAAGCACTATGAGCCTATACAACTTTCACGACGTTGTGGTGATGAGATTTGCCACATTAACGGGATTCTCCGGCGATGTGGCAAAAAACGTGACTCTCATACTACCCGTGCGCGTGAGTAGCGATGCTCAACGTCAAAGCTCCCAGTGGAAACTATGGGTGAATACCGTCACGGTCGCAACCCTAGATACAGCAAGATGCGCTCCATCCTCATCATCAACCCAAACTCAACGGTGTCGATGACCGACGGCCTCAAGCCGCTGGTCGATGCCCTGCAGTTCACAGATGTCAATCAGCACCACTCACTAGTCCATCTCAGCAACTAACCGCAGCTAGACAACGCATGATTACTTCACTGCACCCGATGGCGTGAAGAGCATCAACAACGAAGAAGATGCATACGAGTCAGTCAAACACTGCCTACCCACATTGCGACCGCTCCTCGACCGCTACGATGCCTTCCTCGTTGCATGCTACTCGCAACACCCGCTCGTGCCGTTGCTAAAGGAGGAGCCAGCCGTCAAGGCGGCGCGCAAACCCGTTACTGGCATCTTCGAGGCAAGCGTGGGCACGAGTCTGCAATCCATACACCCCGAGGAGAAGTTCGGCATCGTGAGCACAGGCAAGGTCTGGGAGGACATCCTCACACACGCGACGGTGCAGTTTCTCGGTACGAGCTCTGATGCGGGCAAGCGATTTGCTGGCGTTGAGACAACGGGGCTGAATGCGACCGATTTGCATGACGCGCCGGCTGAGGAGGTCAGGAAGAAGATGAAAGACGCCGTCAAGCGGCTGTTGAGGAAGGGCAAGGTGGGCGCAATCTGTCTCGGTTGTGCTGGAATGGCTGGTATGGATCAGATGGCCAGGGAGGCGTGCATTGAGGAGCTTGGGCAGGAGGGGCAGAGGGTGAGGATTGTGGATGGTGTTATGGCTGGAGTTGCATGGTTGGAGGGCGCTGTGAGGGCAGGATTCTAGAAATTACCAATGTACGACATACAAACCATCAAAGATACGATGCGAGCATTCAGCGTTGTCGCGTTGCTCCATGTCAGTCGTTCATGATTGATGATTGATCAGCCGAGATGACGTACGATTGGGTCGAGCTTAGCTTCACCAGCAACTCCGCGTCTAACAACCACCATCCTAAACCTCAAGACATTCTTAAATCTTTCATGTATGCCAGGCTGCACCGAACGTACATTCCTATGACGACTTAAAACATCAAAAATAGCAACAATGAGTGGAAACCGTGCCGCCGGCCTGCACACGCTGCCGAATGAGCTTCTGATACAGATCGCCTTACATCTCGACATTCAGGCGCCGTCGATTACCAAATTTAGCCACGAGCCATGCTTCGAGCTGACAGAATCTGAGTCCACCCCTCTCAAAGATCTTTCTCGAGTGTCATGGCGCTGGAGAAGAATCGTCGTACCAATACTGTTCGGATATGTTCGAATACCACTTGATCCGAATCCGCAATGGGTACCACTGGACGCCCGTCTAATCGAGAACATGCAAGGACAGCTTTCAACATTGAGTAACCATGAGTTTATCATATACACCAAGATGCGCAGCAAGTTCAAGAGCAGCTCTGCATTCGCCTTCGACCAATCATTCGACGACATACTCATCAACTTGTGTAAGATACAGGACGGGGATGAGTTTCTGAAGTCTTCGCCAACAATACTGTGGCTTCCACACCTCAGCAAGAAATTCGCAGATTTTGTCCGACTGGTATCGCAGTATAAGCTCAAGCAGCATGTCAAGAGTATTGTGGTGCACACCGATATAGAATACGGATTGCGCCATGTGTCCACAGCCGATGCACCACTAGCCCGAGCTGTCATGGAGATATGGGCACAAGTATTTTCCTGTCTCGAGCCAACTCGTGTCGTAGTAGCGGCTCCACCGGCCACGCTCGCGGGCCTGCTGGACACGCAAATGCTAAGCTCAGACACGTGGGCGTTCGATATGAAGATACATTACATCGAACTTATCCAGAAGTCCCCGCCACATCTCGATCATATGGCATCCAACTGTCGGCCATGGAATACCGCTCTTGTTCATCGCCGTCCCTGGGCTCACATTGGCTACAACGAAGGATCTTCAATCACCGCATACAGCACCTACGAATACCATCTCAAACATTCACCTAAAATGCTATACCTTATCCTCATGAGGCTGGCAAAAGAAGTCGAAATCTGCTGTAACATTACATCTTTCAGCTTCACCGGAGTCTTTCCCTTCGCAACAAACATCACAAGCATCATCCGCGCGCTCCACCGCATCCCCACTCTCCGCAACATCACCTTCCAGCTCGCGCCCGGAAGCGAAAACGACCTCCTCAACCAACCAGAGCGCATGGGTAGAGCCCAATCCGGCGACTTCTGGCTCGAATGGACCGAGAGTTACAAAGTCATTGCCAGCTATCTGGGTGTCTTCGACTTTGCGGACGGCGCAGAGTTCAGGAGCCGAGATTGCACAAGTGATACGTTGACGAGAGATGTCAGCGAGATTGTGGAGTTGCTGAAGCATAGGGGTGCTGGCTGGAGGAGTAAAGAGGGGGAGGTTGGCGTGTGGGTCCGAGATCATGCACTTGATGATGGTTTTACGGCGCCGGGTGTTGATCAGTTGACTGCTTTGACAGGAGATACTACGATTACGATCTGATAGTTATGGACCGATGTGAGATGGACAGTGTCACGGTTTAGAGTCTCTCTTGCCTGTCGTGGCTCACCTGCCACGAGAGTGACTGCCTCTTCGCACTAGCGTTGTTTACTGTCACTCACCTACATATACTGTTCGTAGCTTCACACAATACAACCTCAGTTCAATCCTTCAATTCTTCTCGCATATGCGCTGTTTCCACACCGCAACAGACAGTCATTCTACTCAGTCATTGCAAAATCCTAATAAACACTCATAACCGGGCCATTTAGAGATCCCCCCCCCCAACATCGCGCGTTGCAAGATCCTATCTGCCAATTAGCTATACACTTCCCCACTCTATACAACTACCCAAACCCTAAACTCCATTACATCTCCTACGACCCTGAAACAACACTCACATTTTCGCATCCTCGCACCGTCTGCTCCCTTCAAATTTCTGCACCACAAGAAGACAATTGCGCAACCTTGAGGACCTTGAGGGCCTCTTCACTTTCGGAGAACTGGTCTCCTTTGCACACTTCACGAGAAGGGAACGAATAGCATCACAATTATCAACAAGAAGCCCTTCAAACCATCGCAACCACCCTCACCCAACATCGGCACCCACTACCTCACCATCCAAAGCCATGCAAGCCTTACAGTGAACACCTCCACTCAAACCTCAGTTCGCCGCCGTCCAGAGCGCCGGACCCGGAATCGGGTAAGACGTAGGGTTATTATACAAATCAAACAAAATCCCCGCATCATTCCTCTTATACAGACTCGTCCCAGCAACACCACCAGACGGCGCAACCGAGCCGCTCCCCGTGACCTTCAAGTTCAAGCACTATTGCCGCGTTAGCTTGCACCCGCTACCTCGAGACCAGAGAACACGTACCTGTGGGTACAGCTGCGCGCCGTTGTCGCTCCCCGCGCTGTGCAGCGCGACGATCTCGTGGCGGATGACGTAGTTGCCGGCCTTGAGGTTGCGCGGAATCGTCGTGGTGGCGGTGAAGTTGGTTTTGATTAGGTTGTCGGTCGCCCATGTGCCGATGCCGCCGAGCGTGATCAGGCCGGTTTGCGAGATCTTACTCCAGCGGAGCGAGCTGGGGGTCAGCGTTGTGCAGTCGCCTGTGCTAAGTTAGAGTCTGCAAGACTGGGTGGTGGGTGGGATGACTTGCCGTTGCATGGCGCGATGTAGTTGATGATGGGCCCGTGGTGGCTCTCGGGCCAGGTGTTCCAGTAGAATGTGAGTGCAGAGCCGGCAGCGACGTTGGCGTAGAGTCTGCCGGCGGTTGCGCTCTTGTGGCAGTTGATGTTGTCGGTGGTCAAGGCCGCGGGCTCGACGAATCCAAGGTCCTGGTTCAGGGAGTCCCAACCTGCTGTCTGAGGTCGCGAGTCTGCGGGAGAGTAGTACCAAACTGGGTCAGAGCCTTTGGTCCATACGCCGTTGGTGCTGACGCCGCTTACGAAACCGTGGGCAGCTACGGAGTCGAGAAGAGTGGCGACGGCGCCGAGAAGGAGTGCAGCGGCAATCATTTTGTAGGAGAGGTCGGATGCAAGTAATGATTAGAAATGGATGCTAGTGATTTTTTCAAAAGGTCATGATATACTGACCTTATATACTCGCAAAACCCATCTTTACTCATGGTACCTCCTCCGCAAAGCTCGACGGCATTCCTTTTCCGCCTCATCATCTATATCCAAGCCCTCGAAAGCTGTCGACATGCATTACCCGGCAGCACAATACCAATGAGGCTGGTCGACAGAGCGAAGTATGTCTTGTCGTTCTTGGGTGGTGGATTGCAAGATACCCCGAAGCGCGCAAGGCGTACCGCGTCCGCTCTTCTGAGTGACACAAACGAAAACAAATGAAACAGATATTAAGCCCAACCACGTAGCGAGTCCACGAAGTGCATAACAATGCTTGGCTGGCTATGTGCCAAAGGCTGCTCTTGAGGTGTCGACCTGGTGTCGGATAAAGGGTTAATATATTTTCTCGGAACGTTGATGTGAAATGCCGTAAGCGAGCAGTCCTTAATAACATCAACGACCAACGCGACATACAGTGCCAGCATGGCGCAGTCACATGGACGCTTCCAAGTCTTCTCGAGAGTCTTCTCGAGAGTGCGTGGGCCTGTAGCAGCGGTGTCAATTATTGCCCTGGCCTGACCTTCGAGCAGGTGGGCTTGGTGGGAAACCTTGGAATACTGCTGTCTTCGTCGTCCTGACTAGCTCTTGTTCTTGCGCTGTAAGCTTCGATCTGGTGCGACTCGATTGCAGTTATCATCTCTCTCCTCCATGCAGACCTCGGGACAGATTTCAACGTCATCCAGAAGTCGCCATCGTGCGTAGTCATGCCTTCGTGTGCGGCTGTAGTCCGAGTGAGCTGATCATGTGCCCAAAGAGCGGCTCGCGATGGGATGCCTCGCCACCTAGGCAGTGTACGGTCGTTCGACTAATGGCATGAGCGGGTAGGTATCTGCTGATAGTCGATTACTTGGCGGCTGCGAGAATTCTACCATGGATCGCTCGTGGCCGAGGGAGATTTTCTACAGGTGCAGTTTGAAAAAATCCATTGGAGTCGCAAGATCTTCTTGTAAAGTCTTGAGTGCGCGACCGGGACTACAATCGGGTGCCAAAAGTCTGTTCGCGTTGACGCATGGACCACCACAACCACATTTGATTACCAACTTCAAAGCAGTATAACTCTCTACTACATAGACCAAATAAGACAATTAGGGTTGCAAATTAATCGCATTACGCTTAGTATCTAGTCTGGTAGCCCTTTGCACGTCGCACAGCGTCTAGGCGTCGTGGCATAGACCTAATAAGGCGTTTGATCAGTGCGTCAGGTATAGCAGCCCATGCCTCAATCAACCCCAATTCGAACGCCTCCCACTCAGCTAGAGAGTCTCCCATATAGTCAAATTCAGGATGCAGCTCATGGAGCTTCTTTTTAAGTGCCCACCACATGTGTTCAATAGGGTTAAGGTCAGGTGAGTATGGTGGCCATTTGATCGTAGCAACACCA
Source organism: Lizonia empirigonia (assembly GCA_009982855.1). Taxonomy (NCBI): domain Eukaryota; kingdom Fungi; phylum Ascomycota; class Dothideomycetes; family Pseudoperisporiaceae; genus Lizonia; species Lizonia empirigonia. The sequence goes on along the minus strand of JAADKA010000039.1, from coordinate 35,443 downwards.
TGAACCTCTAGCCACTCCTTCGAGACCTGGGAAGTGTGGATAGGTGCGTTATCCTGCATAAACCACTCGCCTGGCCTGTAGCTGTCCTGGAGACCTTCCTCAAGTGCTCGTATGTAGCTCTGAGCTGTGTATCCATTGCGTTTGGCTGATGTGTCGCGATTCATAATTACTAGACGACTACGCCTTGCTCGGCCACCTGGAGTCATCCATATTGAGCCCCATACCATACGAGCAGGTTGGCGAGCAGTGGTGACCTCCTCAACCATCTCGTGCGACCATTTATCCTCAGGTAGTCGCCATACCCAGGGCGTGTTGTGGCCAGATCCATGAGCAACGCTGCACTCGTCACTGAACCTGATAGTACGCCTCCCAAAATCAAACCCCAGCCATTCATTAGTAAGATTGAGGCGTTCCGCAGCTGTGTTCTTGTTGATTTTTGGCCTACGTCTCGCTCTGATCTTGCGGTATCCCTCGTCAGCCATTGCGCGCTGCACAGTACGCTTAGAAACGCTGGGGTAGGTAGTATTGGCGTCCCACAGTCCAGCCTCCTCCATAAGCTTGTGGTACTCAATACCTGGGTTTTTCCGAGCAATCCGTAGCAGCCGGCGATGGTCTCTACTAGTCAATGTAGGTGGCCAGCCTGTCCGAGGCTGCGTTGTGGTGCTGCAGCTGGTTGTCCATCGGAGTACTGTTTTCTGTACGCACCGCTGCGAGCAGTCCAGCGCGTCAGCAACTTCGCTTGTCGACACACCAGCCTCAACCTGGGCTAAGCAGTATATCCGTTGGGCTTCTGATAATTCACCTCCGCGCACTCGATTTGATGAAATTTTAGTGCTAAAAGCTCTCATATTGATGTAGTCGTGTGTAGTTGAAGAAGATACCCCTCTTTAGAGTTCGCGTTGTTGAAATGGTCTGTGCACACGCGCGAACAGACTAAAGTCCTAGTACAGTATATGGCTAAAATATACCTATGCTTGGGGTGTCGAACAGGCATACAGAGACCATAGCAGGTTCGCTAATGTGCTCAATATGTGCTCACTTGCACACCGAGCGTCGCAAATCTGTAGAGCGATTATCAATATAAGTGAGATTACAGTAGGAAAGGAATGGGAAAATGCAAGCGGCAATGTTGACACCTTCTAATGACTGATCCGGGGAATTGTCGAGACACCTTCGTCGTATGCAGACGCAGGACGCGCCGCCTGCTACTTCACCGTTTGCTACTACGCTACCTTAGCATTCGTTCCAAAAGAACCTGTTGAGGATAAGATCATCGTGGTTCAGAAAGCATCTGAACTGCATCGGGCGACACGACGTGATGACCCCACGCACAGGCTCTCGTAAGGTGAATAGACGTATCTCTTTTTGCTGCTCTAATACCAACGATTATTTTTTATCCGTATTGACGACGAAAACTGTGCGAATCACAACAGTTTCTATATTCCAAAAACGAATGACTGGTGGGGGGCCTGATGTTTCCGATCGTTCCTTACCGTTGTCATGTTGCTCAAAGGGATTTTGCACGAAACTTGTTACCAGCCCTCTGTAATGGTGGGCTGGTATCGAATCTCGTGCAAATAAAATTTGCTTAGATTCGTAAACAACGCTAGTATCTCTACAAGTACACATTAGAATTTGCTATCTCTATAGTTTTACCAAAAGCCCTTAATAAGTCCTTGGTAAGGATAATAAAACAAAAGTCTAGGAAACAGAGGAGTGCAAAAGGCATATCCCCTAGGTATAGATACCAGAGATAGATTGGTCTTAAAACTTCTGACTAGTCCGCTTTACCCCCGTACGCTGTGATATTCGAGCTGCAAGTCCCACAAAATCTGCCACACTGTACGCTATCGTACTCGATCTCGCGAGTAGACACAGCTGCAGGGGGAGCGCATTGATGATGGACGTTGGGGTTTTATCAAGATCTTGCGACTCAGGTGATGCCTACCTGTGGTACAATTTGTTCGAGTTCTTTTTTTCTGTCACCACCCTACTGCATCGTCCCCTTGGCCTTTGATCCGTGTCCGCCATCAAGTCACCCACACTGCAGTCAACCTTGGAAACGCCAAAATGTCAGCTACTGACACCCAGAGTACCCTTCAGATAGCCGAGTATGACCGGTCCGTACGGCTACAAACACAAGATGTCGAGTCCGCGACAGAATGTGGGCGATCGAGGATTGATATCTTGGTAAGTTTGCTTCTGGACTGCATCTATCATGTCAAGACTGAATACGAATACTAGTTTGAGAAGCAATTTGCAGAGAAGTAGCGGCTTTGGTGGTCAATACTTGACATTTTTATTCCCTGATGGACATTCAAGCAGTAGAAGCAATGATTGCACAGCCTCCCAGATGTTCGACTCTTTCCAAGCTTTCACCGGACCGATCGCCGGTAGCAAGAGCTCTCGAGATGTCTGGCGAGGTCTTGGTGTAGGCGACTCGGCAGCCTCACCGGCTGGTGCCATGCTGATCCAAGTCACTCCCTGCCATCAAAGGTACATGCAACGAGCACGATTTTTGATGGACGACGATGCTCGAACTCGGCCTCGGAGCTTCGAATGCTTAGCCTATCAATATATCCAGACCCTGAAGTTGTATCCGACTTCCGGGTGCCCCCACCCACTGTTGCTCCTCCGCAACAACTCCGAAGTCTTGCTCATGTATTGGGGCAGGCGCCACTTTCTGAGACCTGCGCGGAACAACTCAAGATCAGAAAAACTGGGCCGTTGTATCAGAATCCAGGGAGTGTGAGTACGGTCGGTACGGTGCGACCGGTCGCCAGGAACACTGTCTAAGTGTGATATTGCGAGTTCTAATGCGAACGCGGACTGTCATGACGCGGCAGTTGAGGCGACGTCCCGAAATCGCACTTCAAGCCGATCAATGACTACCTGCGCGTCAGTAGGCACTAGTCCTGATGCCTGAAAGGCCTTCTTGCAGTTATTGTACGTAAACACGTCGAAAAACGCGTCTCTAAAGGCTGGGAGGAAGCCTTCCTTGTTAATGTGGAAGACGCGTTTGGATGCCAAGGCTCGTACGCGTTGGGAGTACTTCAGTTTCAACGGTGAGAAACACACCACATCAAGTGGCTGAAGTATGTGTGATGAGTGAGGAGGCATACAGAGGGTTAGACGCGCAGGTAGTCATTGATCGGCTTGAAGTGCGATTTCATACCCCTCCACCAGTACCTCTACTAGAAACACCATGGCAATCCCAAACACCAAGCAATACGTACGAATTTGGGTCGCAGTCAAAGCTTGTAAGCGAGCGCTTCGTACGGTCACCAACATCTGCTCAGGAAGGGTTCTCAAAGCTAGTAAAAGGAGCTGAGGAGATGCTGCATGAAAATGTTCTTATTAAGGCTCGTGTACGAGAGCTTGAGGAGCAATTAGCAGAGGTTACTAAGCGCAAAGGGCGTAAAAGAAAGCAGATTCAGTATGGTGGGACAATAGAGTATGGTGCTGCAGCGTTGTCTGTAGCTGAGAGCGCAGCTGCAGCTCGTACGGTGTCAAAGAGAGCGCGCAGTGGTAGTGGTCAAGAAAGAGCCCAGCCAGGTCAACGGCACTGTGGCAACTGTGGAAAGACTGGGCACAACGCTCGTACGTGCCAAAAAGATGCAGAAGAAGATTCTGCATCTAATACAAGTGCGTCGTACGCGGGTTCTGCAGAGGGTAGTAAGTAATTGCTTGTTTTGTACATGGTGTTCGCAATGCCAAGGAAAAGTTGCCGGCTCGGTGGTGCTTTACGTTAGGTAAAGAATAAGTTGAATTGAATCTCAGAATAGAGACTAGGCCAGACAAGAGTAGAGAATAAGGTTAGAGAGCAAGGTAGATGGGCGTATAGATGGATAGGAGGAATAGAGGTGCGGATGCAGATCTAGGCTAGGCAGAAGGTAACGTACATGTAACGATATATTAAGTAAAATGCAATGCTATGCAAAACTCAAACAGCAAGATCGACTAAGTATTATTTTACTCCTACACATCCCATCACTATATTTATCTATCCTCGAATCCCATCCCGTCATCCACCTCTTCCACCCCCTGTCCCCATCAAGCCAAGAGAGAGTGGGTATATAAAGAAAGTAACAAGCCATTGGCTCCATGTACATGCACAAATCCTCCCACAACAAGCAACCACGCACACAATGCAGCGCTAAAACTTGCCCAAAAAAACAAAACCCACCATGCAGACGGTGGTGCAGGTGTACAGACAGCCAAATGAGTGGACCCGACGGTGACCACGCCGGGGCAAAGGAGAGTCGTGGTCGCGTAAAGTGCGTAATATACGATTCCGGAGACTGAGAGCGCCAACTAGAAGAAGAATGCAAACGCGCCGAGGCCAGCCATGCCGGCCAGCGCGGCGTGGTGCTTGCTCGCGGCGCCGGACTGCACGCTGGGGCGGCCCGTGGCGGAGGCGGAGGTGGCGGGCCCGGCGTCGTTGCTGCCGGCGGCGTCGGTGGCGTCGACGTAGGTGATGGAGGTCAGGGTCTGGGGGTGGCCCTGGGCGTCGGTGGTGGTGACGAGCCTGATGCTGGAGACGCGGCCGCCGGGCGGGGTGTACGTGGTTAGGAAGGTGGAGCCCTGCTGGTCGGTGGTGGTGAGGACCTCGCCGCTTGTGGGGGCGTAGATGGCGGCTGAGGTGACGACGGCGGTGCTGCCGCGCGAGTCGGTGGTGGTGCGGATGATGGCGGGGCGCGCCTCGGACGTGGTGACGGCGATGGTGCTGCCCTGCTCGTCGGTGGTGGTGCGGGTGACGAGGACCTGGACCGAGGCGGTGACTTCAGAGAGGACCTCGCTGGTCTGGACGACGGTGCTGCCCTGCTGGTTGGTGGTGGTGACCTCGACGGAGATCAGGACGGGGCGGCTGCTGGGCGTGGTGGGCGCGCTGGAGGAGTCGGGGGCCTGCGCAGAGGTCTGCGGTGTGCTCTCGGGGGCCTGGCTGGACGGCGGGGCGCTGCTCTGGTCAGGCGTCTGGCTGGGCTGGACGGCAGACGTGGTGCCGTTGGAGGGCGCGGCGACTTGGCGCTTCTTCAGGTCCTGCACGGCGGCGACAATCAGCTTGGTGGCCAGGGCCGGGCTGCTGCTGTGCACATGCTCGACGCCGCGGCGGTGCGACTCGAAGACGCCGGCCTTGAACTTGGTGAGCGAGTTGAGCGCGGCCTGCAGCGACTCTTCAGGCAGCACGTTGAGCAGCTCCTGGAACGCCTCCTGCGCATTGGCGTAGATGGACGTGGTTGCATCTGACGTCTGCGTCGATGGTTCCTCAGCAAGCACGCCGCCGAGCAGCGGCAGTGCCAGCAGAGTGTAGCGGAGGAACGAACGCATCGTGGCGGCGTTTGGCAAAGCGAAGGTGAGGGCGAGTCTCCAGAAAGACTGCAATCTGCGTTAGCAAGGCGTCATGGGTGTTGGCCAAGTCAACGACCCTGTCGAGGACATGTTGCCCCATCAGGCAGGCACAGTGGCCTTATTCAGCGGGCTGGGAGCGCTGGTGCTGTCAAGTCAACCTTGGAAGAGTGGACGCTTACAAGTTCTCCAAGATTCCGTTAGGCTGGGTCGACGCCACGTGCAATCTAAAAGGGCTTTGTTGGTCGAGCAGCACAATGCTCTTGCTGGGCACAGCGACAGGACAGAACACAAGCGAGCGTGTCGAATGAAATCGGAAACGGCTGTGAGAGCTGAAGCGGACGTGAGAAATACAGATTTCGGATGGCACGCAAGGAAGGGAGTCGTGCAGCCAGACGGCGCCGCCCCAAGGCTTTTGATACCTGCAACTACAGATACGAGTGCCCGAGCGCTCCTCTAGCCTGCTGTCTCCGCCATTACGATCCTGGATGAGCCTCCTCGCAGCCGTCCTACACCACTGCCGGGCCAATCGCCCTTGCCCAGAACCACAGCACGCCGACTTTCACTCCCTCGCACCTCTTGCAGCCTGAAACCCCGCCAGGTATCAAGCAGCCCTCGACGCAGCCCCCTGCCACACCACGCTCGCTCACCCCATCCCTGTTTCCAAACGTCATGAGTGGACCTCACTCGCTGGCGCACTACGGAGCATCGTGCGCGACGCTCGAGCCTTTCGAGCCATCTCGCCGGCCTGTCACCAACTCCACTCTTGCATCGTAAACCTGCAGTCCGTATCCGCGCGCCGCTGACGCTCACATTACTGTTTGTAATGCACTGTCTCGCGATCCCACCACCCAGAAGGAATTAATCGGACGGTTGGTGTGACTTTGTCACCTAAAACCGCCCGATTAATTTCTTCTGGGTGGTGATCCTCTCGCACGGCTGATTCATCGCAAACCTCGCATTCGCGGCGTCCAGACACGCCTTTGACACGCCCGTTCGACCTGGTTAGTTTGCCGTCCCAAAAATAGCACCCGGTGCACATCAACCCACGGCGGCCAGACTTGCCGCCAAGCTGCGCTAGGCTCACGCTTCCGCACCGAGAGCATCGTTCTTACAAGCCGGCGAGCATGAAGTTAGAAGTTGCCACGACGCTGTCGATGCAGGACGGCAGAGGCGGCACGCTTGCCACTTTGTATTCATAGATCTTTGTTGCGTGACTTGAAGCTGCCATACTTTGCTACCTTCATACCAAACCTACCACCCTTCACAACTACACTATCCACCATCCCATCCCCCACCACGCACCATACCCTCTCCATACCCTCTCTAACCCCAACCCAATCCCAGCCCCAGCCCCAGCTCCAGCTCCAGCCAAACCGTCCAGCCAAACCGTCCAGCCAACCCCTCGTCCCGCACGTCCAGCCAACCCCACCCGGGACCCTACCCGGGGAGCTGAGCCATGTTGCGGAGATCTCGCGCCATGTACCACAGTACATAGCTAGTATGAACCAAACACCCGATCGGTGCGGGGGGTAGTAGTAGTGGTAGTAGTAGTAGTGCTTACTCTTCCCCATCCCCTCTGGACCGCGGAATACAGTAACGTAAAGCACCACCGAGCCGGCAGCACCACCGAGCCGGCAACACCACCGAGCCGGCAACTTTTCCTTGGCATTGCGAACACCATGTACAAAACAAGCAATTACTTACTACCCTCTGCAGAACCCGCGTACGACGCACTTGTATTAGATGCAGAATCTTCTTCTGCATCTTTTTGGCACGTACGAGCGTTGTGCCCAGTCTTTCCACAGTTGCCACAGTGCCGTTGACCTGGCTGGGCTCTTTCTTGACCACTACCACTGCGCGCTCTCTTTGACACCGTACGAGCTGCAGCTGCGCTCTCAGCTACAGACAACGCTGCAGCACCATACTCTATTGTCCCACCATACTGAATCTGCTTTCTTTTACGCCCTTTGCGCTTAGTAACCTCTGCTAATTGCTCCTCAAGCTCTCGTACACGAGCCTTAATAAGAACATTTTCATGCAGCATCTCCTCAGCTCCTTTTACTAGCTTTGAGAACCCTTCCTGAGCAGATGTTGGTGACCGTACGAAGCGCTCGCTTACAAGCTTTGACTGCGACCCAAATTCGTACGTATTGCTTGGTGTTTGGGATTGCCATGGTGTTTCTAGTAGAGGTACTGGTGGAGGGGTATGAAATCGCACTTCAAGCCGATCAATGACTACCTGCGCGTCAGTAGGCACTAGTCCTGATGCCTGAAAGGCCTTCTTGCAGTTATTGTACGTAAACACGTCGAAAAACGCGTCTCTAAAGGCTGGGAGGAAGCCTTCCTTGTTAATGTGGAAGACGCGTTTGGATGCCAAGGCTCGTACGCGTTGGGAGTACTTCAGTTTCAACGGTGAGAAACACACCACATCAAGTGGCTGAAGTATGTGTGATGAGTGAGGAGGCATACAGAGGGTTAAGATTCTGTTCTCCAGGCAGTAGTCCTTAAAATTCTGGTTGAGATGGCTCTCATGGCCGTCCAAGATAAGCAGCCTGTACAACCCCTTCTGACGCGCTCTTGTATGCACGTCAAAATGCTTCAACCACTCAAGACCAAGCGCGTTGTTTGTCCATCCGTTCTCAGAGACAGAGAGCTTCCAGTCGTACGGTATATTAGTCTCCTCATACCAGGCAGAGATGTGGACACGCCCCTTGTAGATAATGAAGGGTGGGATAGCATACCCAGCAGCGCAGATGCTCTGGATAACTGTAACCCACTCCCGATCGCCTGGCTGAATAAGGTTTGGTCTTGTACGCCTCTCTGAGCCTGTAACAACCTTCATTGAGCCAATAACTCCCATCTGGAAGCCGGTCTCATCAAAGTTGTGGATGTCCTCATCTAGGACCCCATACTTGTCTTTTGTCTCCTGTACGAGCTTGAACCACGCGCTGATAACCTCTGGATCTTCCTGGAGTATTCTCTGACGGTCCTTTGCGCGATTGAAAGCCATCTTGAGTTCTTCCGTACGCGACACAAATCGCTCAGCCCAGTTCTTGCCAATAGGTGTCCCACCACGTACAGCCACGATGAGAGCTGCTTTCAGCTCTCTGAAGACCGACTGTCAGCGTCCCAGACCTGACACAACACGCAAACAAGGCAGCCAGCATGGCCTTAGATTTCACGACCCTTGGGGATAAAGAAGAAGGACAGGCCTGGCTCTGCCTACCTACTACACCTATCTCCTCAGACACAGGCATGGCCAAGCCTAGTACAAAGGCTCTCCTCGCGCAGAGCCACGGCTTCGATTCGGCAGGGCACCGGCTCTTCACACCCACCTACTCTTTCCTACTCTCTCTCATGGCACTCAAACCGCCTCTGAATACACACAAGGGAACCACCCTGATGTACACACACTGCTCAGTCTCCCCAATTGGAAGGGGAGCTGTAGTTCTGAAATGGTAGCAATACCCGCGCAGGCAAGAAATGCTTTCTAAGGTAGTGTGGCAGCACTGTAATTCCATAGCTTAGCACGTCCTATATGCCCTTCGGGAGGCGGTGATGGTGGACTTAATCCCCATCCTATGGACGAAAATCGAATACCAACCAACCAACCAACCACGTACAGCCAACAGTTTATCTGCAATATCTGCCACCTCACACAGCCGGGGGGCAAATCCACGCGAATCAAGGTCAAGGATGTATCGTACGATCGTTTGCTCTTCTGTCGCAGAGAGCTTTCGGCCGTTGGGCGTAGCAGACAGCCGGAAGGTGATTTTGTTCTGCCGATCAGAGAGCCGTTGATGTGGGACGTTGTATGCTAGAGCAGCAAGATGCACGCTCTTAAATTGACCTGATTCGTACGCCTGGAGTGCGAGGTCTATCCTGCCTTCTTGCTGGAGTAGCTTAGCTTTGCGTTGTTGAGCCATTGTTGTTTGTACGTGGTGTTCGCAATGCCAAGAAAAAGTTGCCGGCTCGGTGGTGTTGCCGGCTCGGTGGTGCTTTACGTTAGTTGAAGCTGTATATATTCTCGAGGGGCGGCTAGGGTAACAAACCTTATCAAAATTCATCCCTTGTTTCATCTGGCATTTGCCCTCAGTGGCTAGCCCCTTACATTTGAATTTTGATCACCCCTTAGGAAGTCGAGAGACAACCGTAACACGTCAACCAAAGCGATGGCTGACCAGTCAATCAGCGAAGCAGCCGAACGGCTTTGCAACGAAGCACTCGAGCTTAGGAGGAGTGGCAACTCCCCAAGCGACATCGAGCACCAGCTACAACAGTCAGTGCAGACGACCGTGGCATCCGAAGTAAGACGACAAGTCTACGACCTAGCCGTGAGGCTATTTGAAGAACGGTCGGTGTGGGTCAACACCACTGCCGTTGCTACCCAAGAGGAGGGAAACAACGTGCCGGTGAATGATGCCATAGCAGAAGAACAGCCTCCCCACCCCCAAGGAGATCCAAGGGATCAGCAGATCCAGAGACTCATGGAATCAGTAGCCGCCATGGAAAGCCAGATCCGAGCGTTCCAATCGTCATTGGCAACCCCAGCGCCAACCTCCACTGAAGGACTCACCCCCTGGGCTAACCTGCCAACAAAGAAGTTTCAGCTAACCAAGCTGTCCGATATTGGGAAGTTCAGTGGCAATCGAAGGAACTATCGGACCTTCCGGGCCCAGATGAAGGACCACCTAATGGGGAGTGCATACTCCGAAGTCTTGGGTGTGATGTCCATATTCAACCGGCTGGAAGGAGCAGCCGCCAGCGTAGGGCTATCTTGGAAGGAGCGACATCCGAACGGAACCACGGACGAGTTTTGGACTTTCCTGGATGGGCAGTACACCGACAACCTATTCGAGGAACGGGCCCGACAAAAGCTACAGACAATCCAGATGAAGAAGTCTGGACAGTCCCTAGAGGCGTTCAACGCGGAATTCATCCAGTTGGCCTACGACGCGGACGAAGCAGACAATAAGAAGAACCTGAAGACCCGCTACCTAGCGGCCGTGCGACCGGACCTCCAGCAATACATGGTGTCGGTTGACGTCCCAGATAGCTACGATATTTCCCAGCTAATGGCTCGGGTATCCCAGATCGACGTCAACCTCCGGCGAACCAAGCTGTCCAACGGAGGGGGTCATTTCCACGGAAGGAATGACAACAAGAAGGAAGATGAAATGGACTGGGTGTCCACATCCGCACACGCCAGCAAGCTTAACAAGGACAAAGACAACAACCGCCCCCAGGCTCAGTGGGTCACCAAGGAAGAGAGGGAGAAGCGGAGGGCTAATAACCAGTGCCTCCGCTGCGGAGGGAAAGATCACTTTGTCCACAAGTGTGATTCCAAGCCCCCAGTCCGACCGGCCAAGTTGGAGTCAAGAGAAGCGAAGGTTCAGGAGGGAAATGACTCGGAAAGCGAATCCAAGTCGGGAAACTAGACACCTCTGGCTATAGGCGCAGTCGGAGGTACGAAAACTCAGATGATGGGGATAGGGACTCCCAGAAGTTCCGTCAGGATTGGCCTGATGGTAAACCCATATCCGTTCACGCGATAGTGAGTCACGACTCTGTAGCCCATACGCTAATCGACACTGGTTGTCTGACTTATGGGCTTGTATCACAGAAGTTCGTGACGAAGAATCATCTGAGGCGCACATCAACAAAGCGAGGAGAGATCGTTGGAATAGCTGGAAAAGGATCCTGGATAACGGAGGTAGCGGAACTCCACCTTGACATCAACGGCCATAAGGAAAACATATGGGCCTATGTGATCAGCGGAGAACGGGAGTACGACCTGATCCTTGGACGACCATGGATGGACAGGAACAACGTCACTATCGCCCCAGCAAAGAAATCCCTCTATATCCATTCCACATTGACGAGAGTACGGAGCAAAGAGGGACAGCGACCGGACCAGTTGCCAAAAAGCATCTCTCCAAAGCTCTACCAAGCTCTTAAGAAGAGGTCTCGAACAGACGGGACTATCCAAACGTTTGCAGCGAGCCTGACAGACATTGAGAAGGCACTGCGAAAGAAGAAATCAATCGACCCCCGGAAAGTACTTCCGGAATACTTACAAAATGAATTCCAGACGTTCATGAAAGAGGAAGCTGACAAGCTGGCGCCTCACCGAGGTGCCTCTATCGACCACGCGATAGAATTGATCGAGAAGGACGGGGTCCCAGCGACGATTCCCTGGGGGCCCCTATATAGCATGTCCCGCGAAGAACTGCTTGTCCTTCGGAAGGAACTGACCTCATACTTGGACCGAGGATTCATCCGGGTGAGCAAATCCCCCGCCTCTGCACCAGTATTATTTGCCAAGAAACCAGGGGGCGGGCTGCGGTTCTGTGTGGACTACCGGAACCTAAACGCGATCACGAAGAAAGACAGGTACCCCCTGCCGCTGATACATGAGACCCTCTCTCAGATATCCAAGGCCCGATGGTTCACGAAAGTAGACGTGATACAGGCCTTCCATAAGATTCGTATCGCTGAAGGCGACGAGTGGAAAACAGCCTTCCGCACTCGGTTTGGGTTATACGAATGGTTGGTCACACCATTTGGATTGGCGAATGCTCCAAGCACCTTCCAACGATATATCAATTGGGTACTTCGGGAGTACCTGGATGAGTACTGTTCCGCGTACGTGGACGATGTACTAATCTACTCAAGCGGCACCCGGGAAGACCATGAGCGGAAGGTGCTGAACGTGGTTAGGAAGCTTGGGGAAGCCGGATTGCATCTCGACGTGGGGAAGAGTGAGTTTTCGGTTATGAAAACAAAATACTTAGGGTTTATCATCGAAGCTGGAGTAGGGATTCAAATGGACCCAGAAAAGGTGACTGCGATTAAGGAATGGGAACCCCCCCAGTCAACCAAGGGCGTGCGCAGTTTTGTTGGCTTCGCCAACTTTTATCGACAATTCATCCGGAACTTCTCCACAATCGTAGAGCCACTGACAAGACTCACTAAAAAAGGGACGCCATTCGTATGGGGCGTGGAGCAACAACAGGCGTTCAACCAGCTGAAAGACGCGTTCGTCCGAGAGCCAGCACTGGCGAACTTTGACCCAGAACTAGACACGATTCTGGAGTGTGACGCTTCGGGATGGGCCACTGGAGGAGTGCTGTCACAGTGGGGGCCGGATGGGCTGCTTAGAGCGGTGGCGTACTTCTCAGCAAAGAACAGTAAGGCTGAGGTAAACTACACCATCCACGATAAGGAACTTTTGGCGGTGATCAAGTGCCTTAACGAGTGGTCCACGGAACTAAAACAAGTCAAGGAGTTCACGGTTATAACTGACCATAAGAATCTGGAATACTTCTGTTCCACCCGGCTGTTATCTGAGAGACACGTCCGGTGGTCCAGCCTCCTTAGTCAGTTCAACTTAACCTTTACCTACAGACCCGGAAAAGTCAATGGACGAGCAGACGCCTTGTCACGGAAAGAGGAGCACGTACCCGACGGGGAGAGCGACGACAGGACTACATCAAGGGTGTTTCAACTGTTGCAACCTTTCGCCACACCAGCGAAAAAGAAGGGGGACGACGAAGAAGCAGGGAGCCTGGTGGCCTTCGCCAGTCGGCTACGTAACGCCAATGGATTACGCCCGCTAACCAAACCACAGGCTCAGCAGGATGAACCCTTGGGCGAACCCTCGGAAGCTACAAACGAGCTATTGGAAGCTAGGGAAACCCAGAGCGTGACCGGGAGAGCGGGTCAAGACCAGCCCTACGATGACCTGGAATCCCGAGAGCTGCGCTGGAAACAAGCGGAAGAGGCAGACGACCAGTACCTGGGGGCCAAGGAAGCAGTGAGGACAGGCGCCCGGAAGTTCCCACCTGAATTGGGGATCAAAGCTTCGTTAGCCGAGTGTTCGCTGGACGAACAAGACAGACTGCTGTACCGAGGAAGGAAATGGGTCCCTCAGGATGATGGACTGCGCAGTCGGATCATCCAGGATACTCACGATTCCCCAGCAGCAGGGCATCCTGGTCGGGAAAACACGTATGCGATATTGTCAAGGAACTACTTTTGGCCAGGAATGTCATCCACAATCAGGCGATACGTTCAGAACTGCGACGTATGCGGACGCACCAAACCATGGAGAGAATTAAAACGAGGTCTGCTACGTCCCCTCCCACTTCCAGAGAGGATCTGGAAAGAGGTCTCTATAGACTTCATCACAGACCTTCCAATGAGTCATGGAAAGCGACACCTAATGGTTGTAACAGACAGACTAAGCAAGGATGTGATCCTAACCCCACTAGCTGACATTAAGGTTGAAACTGTAGTAGAGATGTTCCTGGAGAGAGTAGTGGCATACCACTGGCTTCCGGATGCGATCGTCTCCGACCGAGGAGGTCAGTTCGTTAGTGAGTTCTGGGCAGCACTCTGCAAGAGGCTGAAGATCACCCGAAGATTGTCAACAGCTTTCCACCCACAGACTGACGGAAGCACCGAACGGATGAACGCCGTCGTGGAACAGTACTTGCGAGCATATGCGAACTGGGCGCAGGACGACTGGGCACCGCTTTGTCCAGCGGCCCAGATCGCGATCAAAGGAAGGGTAGCCACCTCGACGGGAGTAAGCCCCTTTTTCTTACAACACGGGTACGACGTAGACCCAATCCAAGAAGACGCGGACTGGGTAGCCGAACAAATGCACCGGGAGACCCAAAGCCCGTCGCGATCTGCCGCTGCTCTGACTGAGAAGTTCCGAGAAACCTTTAGCTTTGCGCAAGCCAAGATGGCTGAGGCCCAGCAGGAGCAGGAACGACAAGCTAACCGCCGCCGACAAGAAGCTCCGCAACTGAGGATAGGAGACAAAGTGTGGCTGCAGCTTGGCCACCACTTCGCCAACAACCGACCAAGTCGGAAGCTCGACTGGAAGAACAGGAAGTTCACTGTCCTAGAAGTAATCTCCCCCACGTAGTGAAACTAGATGTACCTGGTAAGGTACACCCGAACTTTCACGTAGATCGACTGCGCTTGTCTCCTAGTAACCCAACAACTGGACAACAAAACGACGACCCACAGCCTGGCCCTCTTTTGGTTATGAACGATGACGGAACCTCTGGCGAGGAATACGACGTTGAGTGTATTTGTGCGGAACGATGGGTCGGTCGAGGACGGAAACGTGCGGAGTATAACGTGAAATGGAAGGGATGGGCCCTGAGGACTTGGGAACCAAAGGCCATCTGCGAAGACCTGGAAGCTCTAGACAACTGGTTAGCATTCACATCTGATAAAAGAGATGGGAGAGGACGGTTACCCAAGGGTTTCTTCCGAGAGCCGCAGGGCTTAGAGTAGAATTTTCACCAATAGGCGAAGTAAGAGGAAAGGAGAAGGAAAGAGACAGTCATAGCAAAAAGGAGGAGGGCGCCACAGCGCCAAACAAAAACTTTATTATGGGCTATACTAAGCCAAAACCATTGGTGGTGCATAGCACCGGGTATCCCCATATACAAAAACAACAACCAGAGAACGCCTTACAAACTAGGGAAAATTCGCTTCCCAGGCGCCAGGAACTCAAGCTGCACTAGTCAGACAAACTCAGGATCCGGAAGGGGGGGAGGCGCACCCTCATCAGTAGGGGCAACAGCCGGCTGCATAACTGGAGCGGACGGCTCAGCGATAGCAGGAGCTGTCTCACCAACCACCTTGGCGGCAGGAACGAGAACGTCGCGGATGGTCTGGGTGAGGGCCCTGACCTCGAGACGCAGAGCCCGGATCTCAGCCTTGAAGTCGGAACGCTAAACACACGATGCGATTAGCTACGGGACCACCAGACAAGCAGCCGGAGGACAACTCACCACGTTATCGATCAGGGCCTCGTTCTCAAGGCGGACCATGTCGAGCGCGTGTGACCTGATCTCAGTTGAGATAAAATCTCTGCACATGGCCTGTGCGCCAACTGATTTTTAGATTCGATCGAAGGTAACCCAACCGAAACGAAACGACAGAGCAACGGCTCTTTACTTAGGTATATAGATCTACTGCCTTAGTGAAGCAATAGATCTATATACTTAACCGCCTTATACCGAACCCTCCCTACCAACCTAGCTATACCGACCCCCTATACCTACCATCCCAAGCGACTCGGAACGACAGAGCAACGGCTCTTTACTTAGATATATAGATGTCAAATAGAACGAGCTTTGGTGAGGTCGGATCTGTACAATCGAGCAGGGACCACCTGGCTTGGCACACTTGAAAATCACTCACGGAACCACGGTAGACAGCAAGAAGAACACCAATACAATCATCAACCCATCATTACCTATCCATCATACCATCTAACAATTAAGAGTCTCACTGCCGCGACCGACGCAAAATGGCACAATCTACCAACCGCGATCCTACAATAACGCTGAGGGACCACACCGACTACACGGGATGGTTCACGCAACTACAAGCCAGATGCGTAGTTCACAACATCTGGGACAAAATTAACCCAAAATCTAGTGTCCTAGAAACACCGAAACCTCCGCCTGTACGGGCGCCGATAGTCTCAGACTACACGCCGGCGGCTAACATCGACATCCCGATCAGACCGACCGAGCTATCGACAGGAGGCCAAAAGGCATTCAAGGAAGACCTTGAGTATTACAAGATACTCCTCGAGCAATACAAAAGCGACCGCCACGAATACGAAAAGGAGCGAACAAGCATGCAACAGATTGTCGCGTTCATACAATCCACAGTGTCACCACACCTGCTGCGCACGTGTTGCCTACCAGATAAACCACTCCGACAGTGGATTACCGACTTACAAATGACTGTTGGAGTCGACGAACAAATTGAACAAGAACGAGCCCGAGACCGATACCTCTTGGCCCTCAAGCCGATGAGAAGCGTGTCACAATGGGACACATGGCTAGCCGAGTATGATCAGGCAGCTACAGAGGCGGAGACATATCGAGTCGCTGAATTATCGCAATTGAATGTGATAACAAAGGACTTCCTGGCAGCCGTAAACAAAGTTGCGCCCATATGGTCCACAAATTTTCAGGACAATGGTAGATTTGCAACTGGCATGAGCCGGAAGGAGATGATGAAACGCTTCCGAGAACACATGATGGTGCATCATCCTCTTAGATCAGGGAAACACAAGGCCTTTACGGCTGATGATGCATCGTTTCTCGCTGAAGGGGGTGCAACCTCCCAGAGCAATGAAGGGGACGCCCAACATGCTGAAAGCGCGCCATCTGGCAACCGGGGAAGACCTCGTAATCAACGTACGACGGGTAGGAAAACCACCACGTCTAAGCGGCCTTCAGATCAAGGACCCGCTACCACAGGGGGAGCAAAATGCCCTGCATGTGGACAACGCCATACTATACGGGACTGCTACTATGTCAATCCAGACAAGGCACCCGAATGGTGGAAACCAAACGAGACTATTAATGAGCTCATAGATTTCAAGCGTCAAAATGACGCGTCATTTCAAGGACTTCTCCGCGGTCAAAGCAGAACCCGGTCAAGAACCCCAAATGTGATCAAACAGTCGCATACCCCAACACCTCCGACGCCCGAAACGAGAGAAGAATGACTCGAAGGCCGGAGAATCGCTGTTGTCAAGGCAGTCTTCAATGCAGCACCAAACGAAAGAAGCACTGCAGACTATCCGTTGCGGAGGTCATTTATCCTTGACTCAGGATCAACATGTCATATAACCAATGACCCTGACCGCGTCTATGGTTTCCGTCCACCGCTGCCTGGAGATTACATATAATGCCAATTCCTGTCCCTTTTTGGATTGACGATGCGTCTGTATAGATAGCGAGCATGTTGTCTCCTAGTCTTGATAGCATGTAAGCCTTGTGAGCCTCTGCTTCTTCGTCCTTGGGTAGTGTAGAGAGTGTAGCTGTATAGGGCATATTTTTGGTCCATGGCTGGTAGTGGTTTGCGAGTAGCTTCTCTTCAGGGCTTGATACAGCAGTCTGAATAGATTGAACAATTTGAGTGAGTTGCGTAGGCGGGCCTTTCTTGAGTTGGCGTCCAAGGTCTTCTACATCTGTGTCTGCGTCTGATTCTGGTTGTAGGGCTTCGTTTAGAGCTTGGATAGCGATGCGAACTAGGTGACTAGCTGGTAGCTTCCTTGCTCTGAAGGCGTATTTTCTGATAGCAGTGTTAAGCCTGATCGCTGGCGGAGGTAGCGCAGCTTCTACCTCTGATGGAATCGTTGGTGAGGTGCGAAAGGTGCCTAGTATCTTTCTAAGAGCCATGTTTTGGAGTCCTTGTAGCTGCTTCTTGATGGCAGTTTGTTTTCTCCAGAAGACCTTACATCCGTAGTCTGCTACACTTGTTACACAAGCTAGATAGAGTTGCCGCATAGCGTAGGGAGAGAGTCCTCTCTCGCTGTTTGCTAGTCTGCACATCCTGTAGAAGGCTGACCTGGCCTAGCTAATCCTTATAGCAGCATGCTCCTTGAATGCGAGTGCGTTGTCAAAGTAGATGCCTAGCCATCTGACTGTCTTTTTTGGTGTGACCGTAGATTGATCTGGGAGCGTGAGTGATGCTGCGGAAGCCTTATCACTTGTAGTAAAGTGTATAAGCTCTGTTTTTGCAGCGTCAAACTGTATAGCACAGCTGGCTCCTTTGGTAAAGAGACTAGCTATGTCGCGTTCTAGCAGGCGTATGTTTTTCTGTAGGCTTGTTGATTGATTGATTAGTTTAACGTCCTATGTGAGTCGAAGACTATGGAAGACGAGAGCAGCTAAGCTGCTCTGGTAATACAAAGGGTGTTTTTGCAGGGAGTGTTTCTATCAAAATACAAGAGATGGTGAGGGCTTTAGCCCTAAGCAAGGTTGTTAGGAAACAAAGTTGCTGCGCAGTAAAGAGATATAAAGGAAAGTTATTCCTCTACGTGCTGGTTGAGATGCCACTTGCGAGTGCCTATCTTTGTGCTTGTTATAAAAGCTAGAGTAGCCTTTATTCCTTGTGTTGTGTGTAGGAGAAGAGGCAGAGTCAGCCTTGATTCTCTCACGTATTTTTGGAGGATTTTGCGGTCTTGTTTGTACCACTTGCAGCTTAGTAGTAGATGCTCTACTGTTTGCTTAGCTCCGCAGCTGCAATAGGGGTGGTCTGCTTTGCCTATCTGGAATAGGTATGCTTTGTTGTATCCGTGGCCAAGTTTGAGCTGATAGTAGGCGCTAGCAATCTCTCTTCTTGTTCCTGGTGGGACTCTGACTTTCTTCTGAATTGACAAGCTGTACCTAGCTGAGTAGGTATTTGGATTGCGTAGTGTTGCCTGTGAGGAGTAGTTTTTGAGTTCTTTTGTCCATTCCTGCGTTGCTAGCTTCTTGATCCTGGTACTAGTCATGGCAAGGCTAGTAGAGTACGTGGCTGGCCTCTTTTTGGCAGCTAGTTTAGCTAGACAGTCTGCTCTTTCGTTGCCTGCTATGTCTTGGTGTCCAGGGACCCAGTAAATGCTGATAGTAGCTCCTTTGCTGATGACCTGTTTGGCTGCTTTTACGCAGCGTATCTGCCACGCTTGTCCAGGTAGGTTAGAGGGCGTCTTCAGTCTATGGATAGCAGCCTGGTTGTCCGCATAGATCTGAATCTCCTGGTAGGGGGCAGCTACAGTCGCAGCGTGTTCAAAGCCTCTAGTGATGCCTTCTAGCTCGCCATTGTATACAATTTGGCCTTTGCCGATGTTGTGCGTCTCGTAGTGTGTTTCTAGAGCTTGTTGAGCATAGTCGAACGCTGCTAGGCCAATGCCAATTCCTGTCCCTTTTTGGATTGACGATGCGTCTGTATAGATAGCGAGCATGTTGTCTCCTAGTCTTGATAGCATGTAAGCCTTGTGAGCCTCTGCTTCTTCGTCCTTGGGTAGTGTAGAGAGTGTAGCTGTATAGGGCATATTTTTGGTCCATGGCTGGTAGTGGTTTGCGAGTAGCTTCTCTTCAGGGCTTGATACAGCAGTCTGAATAGATTGAACAATTTGAGTGAGTTGCGTAGGCGGGCCTTTCTTGAGTTGGCGTCCAAGGTCTTCTACATCTGTGTCTGCGTCTGATTCTGGTTGTAGGGCTTCGTTTAGAGCTTGGATAGCGATGCGAACTAGGTGACTAGCTGGTAGCTTCCTTGCTCTGAAGGCGTATTTTCTGATAGCAGTGTTAAGCCTGATCGCTGGCGGAGGTAGCGCAGCTTCTACCTCTGATGGAATCGTTGGTGAGGTGCGAAAGGTGCCTAGTATCTTTCTAAGAGCCATGTTTTGGAGTCCTTGTAGCTGCTTCTTGATGGCAGTTTGTTTTCTCCAGAAGACCTCACTGTTACGATCCAACATACCAGGTATGGGGAGCGGCAAGTTATGAAGGAACGACGACCAGTCAGTCGTACGAGGCTCTCAGGTGGGTCGCGTGCCAAGCACAGGTCACGTGAGTCTCACGAGTCTCAGAGCGCCAAGCGCTCAACCCCGCACCAAACCCCACGTAAGACTCCGTAGGAATCTCACGAAGTCCCATCAGTCTCAACGAGTCCCACGACCGCCAAGGCGAGTGAGACCCGTAGGACTTCGTAGGACGGATGAGACGCCCCAGGTATATAGCATTAGACAATGAGCTCCTATAGCTCAGTGTGTTCAACCTAGTCAATCAAGTTTGTCTTTGGAATCTCAACCTGCCTTCGATACAGATAGTACCCTCTATACTCTTCAAGTGCAACCCCCTATCAACACGAGCTTTGCTTAGTTGATAACCCTACCGATCCAGAGCCGACACTCATCCCCGAGAACCAATAGAATCAGTGCTTACGGTCTTTGACTAAAGTACGACTTCAACATTTTGAACACCCCCAAGATGAGTATCGCTTCAGGATCACGCTCTACCCCCCGCTCCGACCCCATGGACGAAGACAACGTTAGCGTTGCCGAGGAACTTCCCCGCAACGTCATGAACGTCAACAGACCAGACCTCTACCATGGAGATCGCAGCAAGCTCGACGACTGGCTCATCCAGTGGGACCTCTTCTTTCTATTCCAAGGAGAGCGTGTGCCCGAGGACAAGCGAGTCACCCTCGTCGCAAGCTACATGCGTGGCCCAGCATTCAAGTGGATCAAACCTTTCCTCATCAAGTACCGAAACGACACCCTCGACTCAAGCGACATTAACGAGTGGATGGAAGACTTCGATGAGTTTAAGGACAAGATCCGAGTCGTGTTTGGAGTCACCAACGAGCCCGCAATCGCTCGACGTGACATCCAGCGCATTCGACAGACCCAATCCGCTGCCGACTACGCCGCCGAGTTTCAGCAACTGGCCGCCAACACGGAATGGGACGAAAATGCGTTGATGACCATGTTCCGACAAGGGCTTAAGCCTAAGGTCAAGGAAGAGCTGATGCGCACCGGCGCCAGCACCGACACCCTTGACACCCTCATGAACACGGCCATCGACATCGACACCAAGCTCTACGAACTTCAACAAGAGCTTCGAGACGACCCACGAGCACGCGTCATCAATACTGATCGACGCCCGCCGCCACGCAACCAATGGCGCAACCCGATCGCGGATCGAGGAAACCGGTACCGTCCTAACACGGGACGACGTATTCATAGTAACACTCAGAGTGGGTACTATGGACCGGAAGCCATGGACTTGTCAAACCTCAACAAAGGACCAACAGCACCTTCGGCTCGTTGGAATGACAAGGGCAGGGGTAGTAGCAACAAACGTGGCACGTCAAAGGACTGCTACAACTGTGGCAAACCAGGCCACTTTGCGAGAGACTGTCGTCAGAAGAACAAGGTTCTCCGACAGCTCAATATGATTACCAGCGGTCAGGAAGAATGCGACGCTGATGCCAGTGAATGGGAAATTCTCACTGATGACATTGGACGACTCATGGAAGATCCAGAGTCCGGTCCCGATAACGATGAAGGATACATCGAACCAACTACGCAGTACCGCGCACCAACACCCCATCCGGACTACTACGAGGATGCGGTAGAACATCAACAGCTTTCAAGACAGCACGAGAGTCGCAAGGAGCGACAAGCTCGACGAACAAAGCGGCGCGATTCAAAGCTCGAGCGCGAGCAGCAGGCCAACGCGGAAAACGACGCAGCTTACGCACAGATGTGCCAGGAGCTAGTTATTCCAAGCGTTGAGGACGACTCAACGGAGAATTGGTGTGAGAAATCACTACGCGAGTACCACGAGCGATGCGCTGCCACCAACCGAGAAGAACAGGAGAAATTCCTCCAGCGCTACGCTATAACGGCAGAAGAAGCACCCGAGTACGAGTCATCACTCTACAACCTAGACCCGCGCAACCCACACCATAGGACACTGTCGTTTACTAGCTGCTTCAAGGATGGATGCGGCATCCACCATGCGGACAAACTAGGAAGTGGATTCTTCCCAGGATGGAAACACCTCTGCAAGCGACACTGGACCCGATGCTTAAACGACTACTGCGAGATGCACCTTATCGACAAGCGAGAAAACAAACAGTTTCCAGGAAACGACACTCCTGAATCTCGCGGAGCCCAGCAATTGGTGATCAACGGAAGATGCACCAATGCCCGGTGGCAACTATGCCTCAACCCTGACTGCACGACTCACGAAGGAGTAAAGCAGCGTCACGGGTTTGGAGAAGAGAATCCTTTTTTAGGATTGCGCCAGAGAGCGCCAGGGATCGATCCATCAACAGTATTGGGACCGATCACCAACTAATCAGACTACCCGTTCAGATAAACGGAAGGTGGATGAAGGCACTCTTGGACTCTGGAGCACAGTCTAATTACATCTCTTCGCGAGCGGTACGGCTAGCTGGACTACGCCCTACTCGGAAGACGACATCCTACCCGCTCAGAGTTGCCAATGGAGAACCGATGCCTGAGGAATCCGAGATCACACACGAAGTGACTGCGGTACCCCTCCAGATCCACAGACACCACGAGGAAATAACCCTAGACGCTTTTGGGATGGCCACTCACGACGTCATATTAGGACTTCCATGGTTAAGAAAGCACAATCCGGATATCGATTGGAAGAATCGACGGCTTTCGTTAGAACGATGCGACTGCGGCACCACCGCATCGAAGCCTACGCAACGCACGCTGCAGTTGGTAGATGAGAAGACGATCAACAATATCGCTTCGCACAAGACGCGCCAAGTTAGAGCGGTCGACTCCACAGACACCGAACGCCCCACGGGTCACGAAGTGAGAGTTAAGGAGGATCGGAGTGCACCTCCTGACATCCCGGATGAATACAAAAGCTATAGAGAGCTTTTCCGCGATGATAAGACGGCTTCGGCATTGCCCAAGCATAAACCCTGGGATCACGAGATCGTGCTACAGGAAGGAAAGGAACCGCCTTTCGGGCCCATATACGGAATGTCGGAGAAAGAACTCGGCGTACTACGCGAGTATCTCGACGAGAATCTTAAGAAAAGATTCATACGACCATCAGAATCCCCAGCGGGATTTCCCATTCTGTTCGTACCTAAGAAGGACGGAAAACTACGCCCATGTATCGACTACAGAAAGCTCAACGACATCACGGTCAAGAATCGATACCCGCTACCGAACATATCAGAATTACAGGATCGGTTAGCCGGAGCACAGTACTTCACCGCATTGGACCTAAGAGGAGCGTACAACCTCATACGGATGAAGGAAGGCGAAGAATGGAAGACGGCGTTTAGAACGCGTTACGGTCATTACGAGTATTTGGTTATGCCATTTGGGCTAACCAATGCGCCAGCTACGTGTCAGGCCCTAATCAACAACGTGCTACGGGCACACCTCGACAAGACAGTAGTGGCATACCTAGACGATATCTTGGTATACTCACGGACCATGCCAGAACACATCCAACACGTCAAGGAAGTTCTGAAGTGCCTAGCACAGGCAGACCTACGACTTAAGCCAGAGAAGTGCGAATTCCACAAGGACGAAGTAGAGTTCCTAGGATTCGTCGTAGGCAGATACGGAGTTAAGATGAGCGCTACTAAGACACAGGTTGTGAAAGATTGGCCAACCCCAACGAACGTCAAGGGAATACAGGAATTCCTTGGGTTTGTCAACTTCAACCGACGCTTCATCAAGGACTACTCCCTGAAGGCCTTGCCGCTAACCAAGCTAACGCGGAAGGACATACCATTCAAGTGGGAAAAAGCGCAAGAAGACGCTTTTCAATCGCTTAAACAAGCATGTGTAGAGCCACCCACGATGATTACATTCGAGAGCAACAAACCTCTACGAATCGAGACCGATGCCTCGGATTTGGCATTAGGAGCATGCGCAACGCAAGAACGAGATGGACAATGGCACCCGATCGCCTACTACTCAAGAAAGTTCTCAGGACCGGAAGAACGCTACGATGTGCACGACAAGGAATTACTAGCAATCGTCTCAGCCCTGGAACATTGGCGGATCTACGCACAAAGCTGCTCGGAGCTCACCATCTACACGGATCATAAGAACCTAGTACATTTCACCACCACCAAAGTACTCAACCGACGCCAAGTGCGCTGGTCTGAGATGCTTGGACAGTACAAGTTCAAGATACTGTATACGCCAGGAAAAGATAACGGCAGAGCCGATGCACTAAGTCGCAGACGCGACCTTGCAGGAGACAAGACCATTAACGAGTTCGCAGTGCTCGGAGTTAATGACGATGGGTCACTAGGACCATCACAACAACTCAATCAGGTTATGCAGGTTCAGCAGGAACAACGCATACCAGCCCAAGTACCAGACGAACTTCAAGAGGAAGTTATAAGGAGTCACCATGACGACCCGCTCCACGGACACCCTGGTATCACACGAACAATGGAACTCATCAAGCGACACTATGAGTTTCCAAACATGAAGGACAAGGTCACCAAATTTATCAAGCAATGCGTCAACTGCCAGCAAAACAAACACAGCACGCACGCCAAATACGGAGAAGCACAAGCAATGGAGCCGCCAACGGCACCCTGGACGAACATCACGATGGACTTCGTCACACAACTACCAATCTCCAAGGACCCTGTCACAGGATATGAATACGACTCGATCTTCAACGTCGTATGTCGATTCACGAAAGCTGCCGAGTTTATACCATTCCGACACAGCTACACTGCAGAGCAACTCGCTCGCGTGTTCCTGGATCGAATAGTACGACACCACGGCATCCCGGAATCGATTATCAGCGATAGAGATAAGCTCTTCACGTCAAACTACTGGACTACGCTGTTAGCAGCAATAGGTACCAAGAAGAAGCTATCCACGGCATATCATCCGCAGACGGATGGACAGACTGAACGAGTAAACCAGACAATGGAGACGTATCTCCGCATTTACTGCAACCAGCAGCAAGACAACTGGGTTTCACTCTTGCCTATGGCGCAAATCGCATACAACAACAAACTATCGGAAGCAACGGGCGTCACGCCGTTCTTCGCGAACCACGGGAGACACCCAAATCTCTTTACCAGATCATTGGACAGCAGCATCCAAACGGAATCAGCGATCACCTCAGTCGAAGCACTGAAGGAAGTACACCAGAAATCGCTTGATAACATCGCCAAAGCTCAGTCAAGGAGCATCTCTTATGTTAACAAGAAACGAAAAATGGCGCCTCTGCTAAAGGAGGGGGATAAAGTGTATCTCCTCACAAAGAACCTACGCACACGGCGACCAACGAAAAAACTGGACAAGGTCAAGGTCGGACCATTTTTCATCTCCAAACAAATTGGCCCAGTCAACTATCGACTAGAGCTACCCAAGGATGCGAAGATTCACCCAGAGTTCCACGTATCACTATTGGAACCAGCCGACCCCAAAACGCCAATCCAGAAAGACTTCCACTACCAAGCCGACGGCGAAGACGAGTGGGAAGTCGAGGAATTAATAACGCATCGAGGAACGGGACCTAACAAGGAATATCTAGTCAAGTGGTTAGGATACCCAAACTCAGAGAACACATGGGAACCAGCTACGCACCTCACGAACTGCCGTCAGCTACTACGCCAGTATCGCCAAACTCCCAGAAACTCGACCAATCCACCACGGCGGCCTCGGCAGGCGCCTCGGAATTAGCCGAAGCAATGGCTTGGTTAAGCCGCTCGAGCTCCTCGGCATCCTCACGACCCTCGTCAAATATTTCCTGTTCCCGTAGCTTCAAACGCTTTTTCTGTTTATGCAAGCGCCGAAGCTTCGCACGAGACGCACGCGACCGATCCTGCGACTCCGCCACAACCCGCTGCGCTTCAGCTATCGACGCTAGTATCGTCGCCTGCGCAGTACTCACGGCTTCCTCATCTTTTTCCATTTGAGCTTCAAGAGCTCCCTCTTGCGCTTCGAGACGCGCTATCTCTCGATCGATTTTCGAAAAGTCCGGCACAGGGCTATGCGCCGGCAAACACTCTTTTACTCCATCACGATAACAATTTCCACATCGTGACGACAAAGACGACATCCGACACCCCAACTTCTTCTGGACACAGTGGCTACACGCAACCATGGCTAGAACCCCTTCAGCGTTGATACGGTCACCGCGTCGATGGCGAAAGATGGTACTGCGAGAAGACATCGCGTTAGCCTATGAGGACATAAGGCCAGAGAGAGGGAGGATAGTGTTACGATCCAACATACCAGGTATGGGGAGCGGCAAGTTATGAAGGAACGACGACCAGTCAGTCGTACGAGGCTCTCAGGTGGGTCGCGTGCCAAGCACAGGTCACGTGAGTCTCACGAGTCTCAGAGCGCCAAGCGCTCAACCCCGCACCAAACCCCACGTAAGACTCCGTAGGAATCTCACGAAGTCCCATCAGTCTCAACGAGTCCCACGACCGCCAAGGCGAGTGAGACCCGTAGGACTTCGTAGGACGGATGAGACGCCCCAGGTATATAGCATTAGACAATGAGCTCCTATAGCTCAGTGTGTTCAACCTAGTCAATCAAGTTTGTCTTTGGAATCTCAACCTGCCTTCGATACAGATAGTACCCTCTATACTCTTCAAGTGCAACCCCCTATCAACACGAGCTTTGCTTAGTTGATAACCCTACCGATCCAGAGCCGACACTCATCCCCGAGAACCAATAGAATCAGTGCTTACGGTCTTTGACTAAAGTACGACTTCAACACTCACATCCGTAGTCTGCTACACTTGTTACACAAGCTAGATAGAGTTGCCGCATAGCGTAGGGAGAGAGTCCTCTCTCGCTGTTTGCTAGTCTGCACATCCTGTAGAAGGCTGACCTGGCCTGGCTAATCCTTATAGCAGCATGCTCCTTGAATGCGAGTGCGTTGTCAAAGTAGATGCCTAGCCATCTGACTGTCTTTTTTGGTGTGACCGTAGATTGATCTGGGAGCGTGAGTGATGCTGCGGAAGCCTTATCACTTGTGGTAAAGTGTATAAGCTCTGTTTTTGCAGCGTCAAACTGTATAGCACAGCTGGCTCCTTTGGCAAAGAGACTAGCTATGTCGCGTTCTAGCAGGCGTATGTTTTTCTGTAGGCTTGTTGAAGAAGCAGAGATGGAGAGGTCGTCCATATACGAAAGTGAGTAGTTGACGGTTGATGAAAACAGAGGTCTGATATATATCAGAAACAGAATTGGTGATACTGGGCTGCCTTGTGGGATGCCTGCTGATATGTTGCTAAAGTCTTCTGTTTCTCCATTAAACGATAGCCGAAGCTGGCGATTTGTGAGAAAAGACTGGATCCACGCTATTAGGCTGCAGGGTAGCTTTAGTTGTTGCAGGATAGCAAGTAGCTGATTCCGGGCTACGTGGTCAAAGGCTCCTTTAATGTCTAACACAGCACCAACACGACAATTGCCGGGTCAGCAAAATCGAAACCAGCGCCTCCAGCATCCCAAAACCATTAGAATCCATCGCAGTACAACACAGAGAAGCTCTCTTATCACTTTCACAGCCTCTAAGCTCGTGGTAGAGGAGCGCAGCCAGGTGCAAACCTACAGTTCACGCTCTTCTGAGTTTTCACGTTCTGCGCACAGACCGCTCTTATCTTATCAGCAAAAGCACGATCCACCACAAACCACCGCAAATTGGACCACGCTCTTCTCAGGACCACTACCTAGACCTATGGACATCCCGGACCCTGGATTATACCAGAGCTCTAGAATCTCGCCAGCTTCTAGACACTCTACTCTGGACCCTGTAGACACAGAGTCTATAGTAGAGATGGACCTAAATGTCCCTAGCTCTCCCGACCCTCTAGGAGAGCTAGACCCTTCAACACACTGCCCTACACAATCCAGCTACGCCTTTACTGCCAATGCAGCTACGGCTACCTCCCACAAAAGAACTGCTAGCAGTAGATCTGCTATCCCTGACGCCCTACGACCAGCCCCGTTCCAATTCACAGCTGCTAGCCGACCCTTAGCCCAGGCACCAGTAGCCAGCACCTGTGAAGAAGCTCTCAGCATTGCTAGAAGCATGGTAATCCAAGCATCTGCTCTCGCCACATCTCGTAAGACCCAGACAGATCTTCTGGATCTGCTCGAAGTCTTTAGAGACTACACAGAGAATAACAGAGTCAACAAACACAGCGTCTCTGTCTTAGCCTCGCAAGTATCAAATCTGGAATCAGTATCTAGAGCAATTGGATCGAAAACCAAGCTCCTACAGAAGCCAGCTTTGGCTTCCGTTCCTCAAGCCCTGCCTCAGCGCTCTACCCCTGCTGCCTCCACTCCTGCCTCTACTTCTGGGTCCACTTCTGCCTCCACTTCTGCCTCCACTTCTGCCTCCACTTCTGCCTCTACCACTACGGCCTCTTCCTACGCTACTGTTGCAGCAAAGGGTCAACCAAAAACAGACTGGCAAACAGTTGCAAAGAAGACATCTATCCCGACACCTAAGAACTCGCTTAGCACTCGCCAACTTGTCTTGCTCCAGGACCAACAAACTAGTACAAACTCTACTACAAACTCCTTTAGCTCTCTTGCTATGCGTAATGCCTTCAACGAGGCCTTTGCTAGCAAAGGAGTAAGCTCCCCTGTTGTAGCATCAGTAACTACTAGCGTAAAGAAGAACATTGTTCTGACGACTACACCCTCCTTCAGCGCCAAGTACCTACTTGAGAACATACAGATCTGGAAGAACATTACTGCTTTCAAAGAGGCGCTACCTATCCAGCCTTGGCACAAAGTAGTGCTCCACAATATACCAACCTCTTTCTCTACCAATGAAAGCCTAGAGGTGATCGCTATCCAAGCTCTAAACGAAGCCCTACAACCAGAATCAGACGCAGACACAGATGTAGAAGACCTTGGACGCCAACTCAAGAAAGGCCCGCCTACGCAACTCACTCAAATTATTCAATCTATTCAGACTGCTGTATCAAGCCCTGAAGAGAAGCTACTCGCAAACCACTACCAGCCATGGACCAAAAATATGCCCTATACAGCTACACTCTCTACACTACCCAAGGACGAAGAAGCAGAGGCTCACAAGGCTTACATGCTATCAAGACTAGGAGACAACATGCTCGCTATCTACACAGACGCATCGTCAATCCAAAAAGGGACAGGAATTGGCATTGGCCTAGCAGCGTTCGACTACGCTCAACAAGCTCTAGAAACACACTACGAGACGCACAACATCGGCAAAGGCCAAATTGTATACAATGGGGAGCTAGAAGGCATCACTAGAGGCTTTGAACACGCTGCGACTGTAGCTGCCCCCTACCAGGAGATTCAGATCTATGCGGACAACCAGGCTGCTATCCATAGACTGAAGACGCCCTCTAACCTACCTGGACAAGCGTGGCAGATACGCTGCGTAAAAGCAGCCAAACAGGTCATCAGCAAAGGAGCTACTATCAGCATTTACTGGGTCCCTGGACATCAAGACATAGCAGGCAACGAAAGAGCAGACTGTCTAGCCAAACTAGCTGCCAAAAAGAGGCCAGCCACGAACTCTACTAGCCTCGCCATGACTAGTACCAGGATCAAGAAGCTAGCAACGCAGGAATGGACAAAAGAACTCAAAAACTACTCCTCACAGGCAACACTACGCAATCCAAATACCTACTCAGCTAGGTACAGCTTGTCAATTCAGAAGAGAGTCAGAGTCCCACCAGGAACAAGAAGAGAGATTGCTAGCGCCTACTATCAGCTCAAACTTGGCCACGGATACAACAAAGCATACCTATTCCAGATAGGCAAAGCAGACCACCCCTATTGCAGCTGCGGAGCTAAGCAAACAGTGGAGCATCTACTACTAAGCTGCAAGTGGTACAAACAAGAACGCAAAATCCTCCAAAAATACGTGAGAGAATCAAGGCTGACTCTGCCTCTTCTCCTACACACAACACAAGGAATAAAGGCTACTCTAGCCTTTATAACAAGCACAAAGATAGGCACTCGCAAGTGGCATCTCAACCAGGACGTAGAGGAATAACTTTCCTTTATATCTCTTTACTGCGCAGCAACTTTGTTTCCTAACAACCTTGCTTAGGGCTAAAGCCCTCACCATCTCTTGTATTTTGATAGAAACACTCCCTGCAAAAACACCCTTTGTATTACCAGAGCAGCTTAGCTGCTCTCGTCTTCCATAGTCTTCGACTCACATAGGACGTTAAACTAATAAATAAATAAAATAATAAAATAAGCCTAGAGGTGCTAAAAACAGAGATCTCTACATTCAATAGAGGGTTCCAGACTGTAGGCAACCCCTACTGGCTTACTAGCAGAGAGAGAAGACAAACTCAGCACACAGGCTCAGTGTGCATTGCCTTTGCAACAGAACAGGAGGCTGTAAGAGCTATTCGAGGCAGACTCTACTTACTAGGCATTAGTGTTAGAGTAGAGAAGCTGTACTCTACGCCTGCCTCAACACAATGCCAGAAGTGTCAACGCTTCGGTCACCTAGAGACGAGGTGCCTACACAGCACTGCCTGCAAAATCTGCGCAGAGCCTCACGCTACAGCTCTGCACAGATGCAACACCTGCGGCGCTAAAGGCAAGACCTGTGTACACACATTACCTGTTTGCGCAAACTGCAAAAAGGCACACACAGCAGACAGCAAGCAGTGTGAGATGTACACGGCTACCTTGAACGCGCCAACAACAACAGAATGTTAGACAACATAAGAGTTCTTCAGATTAATCTAAACAAGAGCGCCCAGGCTACTGAAAGCGCTCTTCAGATAGCAGTAGAGCTAGCTATTGATCTTGTTATTGTACAAGAGCCTTGGCTTGTTCTACCGCACCAGACGCCTTTAGATTTCTCAGAAACGCGCTCAGTAAACCACCCCTCGTTTACGCAGCTTCTACCTACTTTCCCTCATTCATCACTACGCCCTCGCGTCCTTATTTACACCTCTCGCTCTCTTCAGGCTCAGGTGAGCCCTCTGCAAAATCTAGTAGCCGATCCAGACTATCTAGCAGTTGCGGTGAAGACAAAAAACTCCACCTTCCACATCTACAACCTCTACAACGAGCAAGACCAACAAGGCTCCTCGGCAAATACTATCGAAAGAGCACTATTGACAAACACTCTCTTACCGTCTTCCATTCTCCTAGGCGACTTCAACACACACCACCCTTGGTGGGACCCTCAGTCAGCTACTATCTCTTCTAAAGCTAGCGTGTTCGTAGACTGGATTGAACGACAGAATCTAGAGCTGCTAAACACACCTGGAGAAGGCACCTTTTTTCGCTCAAATATGAGCAGAGAAAGCGTCCTAGACCTAGCTTTTGCTACTCCAGACCTTGCAAGCAAGATAGAAGACTGGCAAGTAACAACCAGCATTGGCTCTGACCACTTTGGCATTCTGTTTGCCATCAAGGTTCCTGCTAGACACAACAACAATCTCTCTACACTGAGATATAACACAAAG
This sequence comes from Lizonia empirigonia, assembly GCA_009982855.1. NCBI lineage: Eukaryota > Fungi > Ascomycota > Dothideomycetes > Pseudoperisporiaceae > Lizonia > Lizonia empirigonia. The sequence goes on along the minus strand of JAADKA010000039.1, from coordinate 4,285 downwards.
AAAGCGAACTGGGACCTCTTTAATGGCAGGCTTGCTACAGCTATTGCTCGCAGCTCCACCCTCAGCAATCTTCATAGTCTCCCTACTGTCTCTACAGAATCTTCAAGGTTGCTTATACAGGAGCAGAACCCTGCTCTACAACAACAACTAGAGCAGCTTGGAAATGAGATTACTGCTGCTATCATAGAGGCAGCAACAGCTGCTATTCCACGACTAGCAACAAGGCCAAAGAGCAAGCCATGGTGGAACCAAGACTTGCACTCTCTACGAACTACGATGCTAAACAGACAACGCTTGTTCCAACGCAAGGTAGCTGCCTCCTCTATTGTAGAAGCTTTTCTATGGAAGAAAGACTATCTGGTAGCTAGAAACGCGTATCTGCGAGCTATCAAAGCAGCAAAACAGGACCATTGGAACCAGTTTCTGGAGAAGGAGGATGCGAAGTCTATCTACAAGGCAATGGCATATACTAAGCCGACTGCTAGTCAAAGCATCCCTGCAATCCAGTCAGCAAACAGGCTCGAAGAGTCGTTTCAAGGCAAATGCTCTGCCTTTAGAACTACGCTCTTTCCACCTCCACCAGCATCTAGCGCGATCCAGTAGAACACCTACCAACAGGGCGATTGGGATTGGCCAGCACTCACTAGAGCAGAAGTTCAAGCAGCCTGCTCACCTCAAGTTAAGAGTAGCACTCCAGGACCAGACGCTATCAACCAGGAGATAATCACGGCCGCCTACAAAACACAGCCAGAAACTATCTTTCAGGTATTCTCTGCTCTCTTCAACCACGGCTACCACCGAAGTAGATGGAAGCAAGCTACTGGCATCATTCTAAAGAAGCCTAAAAAGCCCGACTACTCAGCGCCTAAAGCATACAGAGTAATTGCCCTACTCAACTGCCTAGGAAAAGTAGCAGAGCGTCTAGTAGCTAAACGTCTAGGCGCGCTAGCAGAGGTTTCGCACCTCCTACATCCTTCGCAAATTGGCGGTAGAATCCAGAAGTCTGCGATTGACGCGTCTCTGCTCCTACTCAACCAAGTGCAGCAAAACAGAAAACAGGGACATACTACCTCTACAGTCTTCTTAGACATTAAAGGAGCCTTTGACCACGTAGCCCGGAATCAGCTACTTGCTATCCTGCAACAACTAAAGCTACCCTGCAGCCTAATAGCGTGGATCCAGTCTTTTCTCACAAATCGCCAGCTTCGGCTATCGTTTAATGGAGAAACAGAGGACTTTAGCAACATATCAGCAGGCATCCCACAAGGCAGCCCAGTATCACCAATTCTGTTTCTGATATATATCAGACCTCTGTTTTCATCAACCGTCAACTACTCACTTTCGTATATGGACGACCTCTCCATCTCTGCTTCTTCAACAAGCCTACAGAAAAACATACGCCTGCTAGAACGCGACATAGCTAGTCTCTTTGCCAAAGGAGCCAGCTGTGCTATACAGTTTGACGCTGCAAAAACAGAGCTTATACACTTTACCACAAGTGATAAGGCTTCCGCAGCATCACTCACGCTCCCAGATCAATCTACGGTCACACCAAAAAAGACAGTCAGATGGCTAGGCATCTACTTTGACAACGCACTCGCATTCAAGGAGCATGCTGCTATAAGGATTAGCCAGGCCAGGTCAGCCTTCTACAGGATGTGCAGACTAGCAAACAGCGAGAGAGGACTCTCTCCCTACGCTATGCGGCAACTCTATCTAGCTTGTGTAACAAGTGTAGCAGACTACGGATGTGAGGTCTTCTGGAGAAAACAAACTGCCATCAAGAAGCAGCTACAAGGACTCCAAAACATGGCTCTTAGAAAGATACTAGGCATCTTTCGCACCTCACCAACGATTCCATCAGAGGTAGAAGCTGCGCTACCTCCGCCAGCGATCAGGCTTAACACTGCTATCAGAAAATACGCCTTCAGAGCAAGGAAGCTACCAGCTAGTCACCTAGTTCGCATCGCTATCCAAGCTCTAAACGAAGCCCTACAACCAGAATCAGACGCAGACACAGATGTAGAAGACCTTGGACGCCAACTCAAGAAAGGCCCGCCTACGCAACTCACTCAAATTGTTCAATCTATTCAGACTGCTGTATCAAGCCCTGAAGAGAAGCTACTCGCAAACCACTACCAGCCATGGACCAAAAATATGCCCTATACAGCTACACTCTCTACACTACCCAAGGACGAAGAAGCAGAGGCTCACAAAGCTTACATGCTATCAAGACTAGGAGACAACATGCTCGCTATCTACACAGACGCATCGTCAATCCAAAAAGGGACAGGAATTGGCATTGGCCTAGCAGCGTTCGACTACGCTCAACAAGCTCTAGAAACACACTACGAGACGCACAACATCGGCAAAGGCCAAATTGTATACAATGGCGAGCTAGAAGGCATTACTAGAGGCTTTGAACACGCTGCGACTGTAGCTGCCCCCTACCAGGAGATTCAGATCTATGCGGACAACCAGGCTGCTATCTATAGACTGAAGACGCCCTGTAACCTACCTGGACAAGCGTGGCAGATACGCTGCGTAAGAGCAGCCAAACAGGTCATCAGCAAAGGAGCTACTATCAGCATTTACTGGGTCCCTGGACACCAAGACATAGCAGGCAACGAAAGAGCAGACTGTCTAGCTAAACTAGCTGCCAAAAAGAGGCCAGCCACGAACTCTACTAGCCTCGCCATGACTAGTACCAGGATCAAGAAGCTAGCAACGCAGGAATGGACAAAAGAACTCAAAAACTACTCCTCACAGGCAACACTACGCAATCCAAATACCTACTCAGCTAGGTACAGCTTGTCAATTCAGAAGAGAGTCAGAGTCCCACCAGGAACAAGAAGAGAGATTGCTAGCGCCTACTATCAGCTCAAACTTGGCCACGGATACAACAAAGCATACCTATTCCAGATAGGCAAAGCAGACCACCCCTATTGCAGCTGCGGAGCAAAGCAAACGGTAGAGCATCTACTACTAAGCTGCAAGTGGTACAAACAAGACCGCAAAATCCTCCAAAAATACGTGAGAGAATCAAGGCTGACTCTGCCTCTTCTCCTACACACAACACAAGGAATAAAGGCTACTCTAGCCTTTATAACAAGCACAAAGATAGGCACTCGCAAGTGGCATCTCAACCAGCACGTAGAGGAATAACTTTCCTTTATATCTCTTTACTGCGCAGCAACTTTGTTTCCTAACAACCTTGCTTAGGGCTAAAGCCCTCACCATCTCTTGTATTTTGATAGAAACACTCCCTGCAAAAACACCCTTTGTATTACCAGAGCAGCTTAGCTGCTCTCGTCTTCCATAGTCTTCGACTCACATAGGACGTTAAACTAATCAATCAATCAATCAATCTGTATCGAAGGCAGGTTGAGATTCCAAAGACAAACTTGATTGACTAGGTTGAACACGAACTATAAGAGTCGTGTTCCTACTTGCTTATATACCTGGGGCGTCTCATCCGTCCTACGAAGTCCTACGGGTCTCACTCGCCTTGGCGGTCGTGGGACTCGTTGAGACTGATGGGACTTCGTGAGATTCCTACGGAGTCTTACGTGGGGTTTGGTGCGGGGTTGAGCGCTTGGCGCTCTGAGACTCGTGAGACTCACGTGACCTGTGCTTGGCACGCGACCCACCTGAGAGCCTCGTACGACTGACTGGTCGTCGTTCCTTCATAACTTGCCGCTCCCCATACCTGGTATGTTGGATCGTAACAGAAACACTCCCTGCAAAAACACCCTTTGTATTACCAGAGCAGCTTAGCTGCTCTCGTCTTCCATAGTCTTCGACTCACATAGGACGTTAAACTAATCAATCAATCCTTTAATGTCTAAGAAGACTGTAGAGGTAGTATGTCCCTGTTTTCTGTTTTGCTGCACTTGGTTGAGTAGGAGCAGAGACGCGTCAATCGCAGACTTCTGGATTCTACCGCCAATTTGCAAAGGATGTAGGAGGTGCGAAACCTCTGCTAGCGCGCCTAGACGTTTAGCTACTAGACGCTCTGCTACCTTTCCTAGGCAGTTGAGTAGGGCAATTACTCTGTATGCTTTAGGCGCTGAGTAGTCGGGCTTTTAGGCTTCTTTAGAATGATGCCAGTAGCTTGCTTCCATCTACTTGGGTGGTAGCCGTGGTTGAAGAGAGCAGAGAATACCTGAAAGATAGTTTCTGGGCTGTGTTTTGTTAGGCGGCCGTGATTATCTCGGTTGATAGCGTCTGGTCCTGGACTGCTACTCTTTAAGAGGTGAGCAGGCTGCTTGAACTTCTGCTCTCG